>JAHLJT010003656.1:87663498-88039269 GCA_031308135.1 Acheta domesticus
CTCAGTCATCCCCCTCCGCTTTCATTCAGCCCGCGCCACGCTCCCACTCTCTCTCATTTCACGCACTTAGAAATGCAGTTTATGAAAGGAGCTGACACTCTCACACACACTCTCACTCTCTCAATCTTCTTCTCTATCACACTAATTCTCTCTCTCTCACACACTATCTCTCTCACATTCTCTCTCAAACTCTATCTCACTCTCACACTCACCCTCACACTCTCATTTTCGCTGTCCCTCTTTCTCTTGCACAATCTTCACCGCTGCGCACGCTCCATTCCAGCTCCAGTGTCTTTGATAATTGTTTGGAATTTAGTAAAATTTCAAAAAAAGGGGTATTTGATGAGAGAACATGGCCCGGTTCCGCCATTATCTCTACTGGGAGGGGGAGCTGAGGGTAAGAACGATTTTGGCAGTAACGTAATGTTTGTATCTCTTGATTTAGTATCATTAGACTACAGTCAAAGTGAAGCGTTAACGTTCTCTACCGATCGTTTGCGAAATCATCCGAACATGTGCGGCTTATTTCATCCCGAATATTGCACTCAAAATCGTCTGAATTTTCTCACAATTTCACAGCTCATTTTCCGAAACATTTGAGACAAGAGTACTTAAAAAAATACGTTTCTCAGAAGATATGGGTATTGCAGATGGCCTTGACTATCCAGCTGATTTCGATCGAATGGAACCGTCAGACCCAAACGAAGGACACGTTCCTCCAACAGTTATGTTCGAGATCGTCGGAAGTGGTTGTTCGGGTCCACTATGACCATTTCCTTTTACCAACAAGTATTGAATAAATCCGGCACATCGGACCATCGCGAAATGTTTTCTCTATTGTGACCGCCACCTTAGCCTCGATATAGTTGAATTGATAATGTCTTTATACTGATGTTTCCCATTCGTGAATGAAAGAGCCATTGTGATTTGTTCAGTTTCTGAAGATTCGATAATATGATGAATCGATAATATGATGCTCATGCATCCGATACTTGACCTATGAAGCCGTTTCAATACTTTGAATTTTTTTAAAACAAGGTTTTGTTGTCCATGTTATCAATATTTCTACCAATAACAAAATAGTTATGAATATCAAAAAACAATATGAAGTGATAATACCGTAATTCTGAATGATGCCCATGACAAGGACAGATATCGATTTTTGTTGGCGGTCAAACAATTTTAGAGACGATTTTTCTTTTAAAAATGCAACCACATCAGCAATTTTCGTCTCCTCCAAATTTAATTGAACGAAACGTACGTAACAAATTCTTTCCGGATACCTGTGCCACAGTATGATCCATATCGAGTTCTACGTTTGGCCAGCAAAGGCCTTGAAACATGCAATCGTTTCCGTTTGATCCTCATCAAGCAAGAGCAGGCGTAGATGGCTGAGGGCATCAATTGATGTTATTGCTGTGGCTCTGACCGGAAGTTTTTCGAATTCCGTCAGTGGAAAAATATTTTTTCTCCCTCTTAAACGTAATACAGAGAAATAATTGTAAGTGTCCATTCTCAATAGCAAAAAATTGTAGGCCTCTAATGCAAAAAAGGGACTTTTTCTTACTTCTTATTTAGAATATTTACTTTCTTGAATATAAAGTTGTGTTTTTCAAAACGTCTTACTGCCTGTCAGTTCGTCTGTGCACAATGTTAGTACCTAACTGAATATTCTCCGAGACTCATACAGTCATGCGACTGATGCAACGGATTAAGTTGACTACATTTTTATGTGAAGTTGTAATGATTTTTCTTGCTTCGAAAATCTAGTAATGCTGAGGATTACAAAACGACTGCATATATTTTGTATCACGCAAATAAATTCAAGCAAGAATATAATTTGAAGTATTTTTTCAATCTCTTTCGACAAGTAATAGTGTGTTTAATAATTATCAGGGATCATTTGTGTTTTTTATAAGCAAATGTCATACGATCTTTACCAATAATTCTAGAAAGTATGCGTTGTTGCAGCACATTAGTTTTTATTTCTTTCTATAACTTTCCGGGCTTCTTCATTGCAATAAGTTCAATAACACAACTGTACTTATTTCATTTCGATGTATTTATTATGTAAAGCCTTCTTTTTTATTTCATTTAAAAATTGAATTGTCAGCAGAAAATCCCCCGCACCAGCACCTTCGATACCTGCCCAATCAAACCGGTTCACGTAACGCGCGTGTATCCGAAGGCACCAAATGGACTATTGTGTCGCGGTTGCGATGTGTTTTATTTTCGAATTGCGGCTCCTAATCCTAGTGCAGGGTCGCTTCAGTCTGGTCGCTAGAGTCTCGTAAATTTCGGGTCGATGGGGATATCGAAAGGGAATAAACGTAAAAAAATCTCCGAAAAAAATGTTGTACTCTGTTGGCTAACTCGAATAACTTACAACGAAAACATGCGTCATTTTTTTGTTAGGTTAATCGACTGTCAACTCTAATCCTTTTGTTCGTGTTGCAGGATTGTTTGGCCATTTTTACCCATTCTAGGGAAAGTTATATTTATACATTTAAAATCACATTTGGGGTGAGTGCACGCTGGTTCCGGTATGCACGTTTGCCTTACAAAATAGGCTGCACCCTAAAATGTCACTTTATTTATTAATTTTATTCATTTACGCCAAAACCAGTTAAAACTGTATGTGACGAGCTATGGGAAGAAGTGAAATTTGTGCACGTTATCATAATTCTGTGATCGCTCTCCTAAACCATACTATAGTTGAATTTTGAATACAGAGAAAAAAGGCGTTTTTTCAAGTTTTGTAGGCAAAAAATTCGCTCCTATATAATAAAATCTATTTTCAAAGGTAAATTAGCTATAAATTTGTGCCCTTAACCCTCATCGTGTTCTTCATGAAAGAATAACACTTTTTGCCTCAATAGTATGGAAAACGATAATTTGAATAACTATATTTCCCACTGAAATTTAGAAGACGTGCACAAATAATGAAGTTACATTTTTATCCAGAAGCAAAACAAGGGGCCATCTCAGCATTTGCTCAAAGGATCGTGGGAACTGGACGAAAAACCTGATCGAGATAGGGGCTTACTTGGGCACTTACCTGGGGATAGCTGACCAAAAGTCCGCTGGATATCCTCTCGACTGTCTTCTAACCGTCTTAGGTGGCTCTAGACATCAACTGATGTCGCTGCAACGTCTATTTTTTATATGCTTAGCAATATAGGTATATAAGATTGAGAAGGTGAGTAACCTTGTCGCTTGATGATGCGCGTTTCCGGCTCGAGATTATTCTAAAACTTCTCGTACGCTTAGGAAAGATACCTCTGTCACGCATAGAAATGAGACGTGGTTTCTCAATGAATTGGCTATCTGTAATTCTAAAGGTTTGGGAATTGTATGCAAATGAGTCGCGCTTAAGTGATGAGAATAATCAATTTCATGTCGATTCGGTCGATGTGACGTTTTCACGGAATGTCGTTGTAGTGTTTGTACAATTTTTAATGTACTAACAGTTTTGCTTTCAAGGAAGAAACGAAATTTTATATGTATCATTTAACATATTTTGTTACAAGTTCATGAATACTATCGTATTTCAAAAAAATATTAATATAATCATTAATATATTTTTCTTTAGAATAAATTCAATAAATAAATTCTCTCTTTATTGAGAAGTAGAGTAGGGGAGATATTTATTTTATTTAAAAAATTTAAAAAGAATAGCGGTACGATGGATGTGTGGAATACAGCAACCCAGAACAACCGGAACCCTTAACGATACAGAAGAATTGGAATTATAAGTGGACGACCTAGGACGGAGTTCTCATCGACTCATCGCCAAGAGGACTGTTCTCCATCGAATGGAAAGTGTAAAATTTAAGAACTTCATAAAGACATTGAGAGAATCATGAATGTACAAGGCCAAGATTGTCAGTTAAGAAAATAAGTTACATTAAGTTAATTTCAAAAATTGATAAGAACAAATTAACAATGCTTATCATAGGTAGGGAAATTTACTAATTTAAATATTAAACTTGTGTTAACTTTAAAAAGAAAGAAAAGACAGCAACAAATGAACAAATTTCAGTCGGTACTTATTACCGCTGTAATATTAGTTAACAAACGTTGTTATTTAGAAATTGCTCATTTGTATTAGCCGTAAAATAATTCAATTCCCATCATAGTAAATATATTACCATCAGCCGTAGCCTCGTAAGAGCGGTTAATTTTCAGCCCCTTAACGAAGAACACGGACTATTAGCTCTTAAGATTTTAAGAGTCATTTCACCCATTACAATAGAATCCGAGCTAACCAAATTTATAAATATTTAAATAGGTAACTAAATTCGGAGACAATAAGAGGGAAAAAGGAATCGTCACTATATTAGTGTGACCTGTGTCTGGGCGAAAGTAAATCGTTTTCCTTTCTGGATCTATTTCGTTATTCGAGAACATACGCAGCCACGTTGTTTTCTGACGCGCCACAAAACGCTGGATCACTCAGAATGCAATACCCTGAACTTCGGAATCGCAATATCAGCTTTACATAAATAATTCAACTTTCAGAGCAGTCGGTATGCACGTATTACTAGTTTCACAATATGGGATTTTCAATATGCGCTCTCTTGTCGTTTTAGCTGGAAGGAGCTGTTTTCTCCGAAATCTCGACAATGAACTGCGTTGTCTACGCTCGCTGGCCTCCGGTGCCTGGTATATGCGGCGCGCTTTCAAGGCCGTCTTTGAGTGCAGTTCAAAGAGCTTGCTTACGAGAAATTAATTTATTTCTCTCTGTAATGGATTCGGCGGCTTTTGAGGAATAGTAATTTCTCAGGCGCGCGACGTTTGAAATGTACGCCCGTTGCTGTGAATTCATCCCAAAGAATGATTATAATTGTTTATATTTTTAGTAGACGCCAAATTTGAGTTAATTTGGCTGGCTACTTGTAAATAATAATAGTAATATTGTGGGAGTGATTTGAGGTTTATAAAGTCAGCTAAAACTTTGTGGACATAGATATTGAACAGGCAGGCAGATCAAATAGATCTGAATAGAATAGAATTGTTCATGATGTCATGGATCATAAGTTTTAATATTCGTTGGCATCTTAATTTTACTTTGAGCCAAGTTTTAAGAACACATTACATGTCTAAGAAAGAAGTGTGTTTAAAATCTCGATGAAGCAAATGTTCTCTAATGAAGCTTTTAGAATTATCCGGATGAAGTTATAATTAAACAACCGCTACGTCGTGGTGTTTTTTATTAAACCGAATCTTGTTTAGCAATGTCACATAGATTTAAATACGATGCCAAAAATATTTCTCAATATTAATGGAAATTCTTTCGTTTCAACACCAACATTCGCACAACTTTTCTAATAAAACGAACCAAAACAATGCGGTAGGCTGAGGTTCGTTGTATCGCGGGTAACAGTGAGAACACATCGCAGGGCCGCAGCCGGGGAAAACTTTTAATTGAGAACTCGATTTTCGAGTCCCTTTGGAGATTTTGTTGGCGTTGCGTGCGTTGCTCGGACCCTGGAGTCCTCACACGAGAGCTGCATGAAAAACAATACGCTCACGCAGGGGACTCCAAACCAGAGGCGCATTGAAGTAGAAGAATTGACCTCATGAAATACACTTCTTAATAATTGTAAGAAATGTAGTATTAACGTCTGTTATCTTGTTTGTTGAATTGTAATGGTTTCTTGACCTTAATAAAAACAGACACTAAAATATGCTTTGAATAATTTCTTTCATTGTTTTTTTTTCTTTTTCTTTTTCTTTTTCTTTTTTGATATTTCGACCCTATTTAGGGTATTTTTCTTGAGACAAAGTTTGCGACTACGTATACTTTACCAGAGTTTTTAGTACATTGATAGTTTTTTTAATAAAAAATGCTGATTGTTTATTACGTGTTTTATATAAACCAAGACACCAGATTTTTAAGAAAGATCCCAACTAGGGTCGAATCGTCAGGAAAAGAAAGAAATTGTTAAAAAAATATTTTATTGCATGTTTTTATTAAGGTCAGAAAACAATTGCAACTAAACTTCTTAATAATTCTATCAAAGTGATGTCGGCATAACAATGTAATATATCTCCCCAAACGTTTTGAACCAACTCTTTGTGAAATATACTTGGCAACAAGGAAAATGAACCGCAGTTGTAGATGAAACGTATTGGCAAAACATGTTCGATCGTCCACAGCTATATAGTCCGGAAGGTAAATGTGATAATATATCCAGCCGTGAAAACCTACATTGTTTTATTAAGGCAAACTAAGAAAGACCAATTTTCAGAACTCCTCCCTCATCTTTCCCTCGTCAAACTAGTGGAGCTACAGAATTGCACAAACTTTCCCGTATTAGTTTTCTATTTCTTTGGACTCGGCCAGCTATTCGGATTTGCCACATACATTTACAAGTTGCCATCTATCGCCGCCCAAAGTAATTTTTTGAATCATTTTCTTATTTTTTCGGTTTCTAAAGAGTAGAACGGAAATATTATTTGAAGAACACTAAAGAACAGTAAAACCTCGTTCTAAATAACAATCTTATTTGAAACATTTGAAGCCGTTTTTAAGAACAAGGCGCTTGAGCACTACTGTAACTGCGAAATGTGAATCTCGTTTTCACAGTGATCTTTTGTGTTTTCGAAAAACTTCATTAGTCATTTAAAGCACTTTAATAGTGTTTACAAATTGCTGTAAATGTGCATATTAACGGTGTGAAAGATCTTTAAAAAAATCCATTTGTGTAATTTTTTAAAAAACCAAAAATATCTCAAAATAAATTTTACATTATATTAAAGACTGCATTTAGCGCTATCTGTTCCAAAAGTTTCAAGAAAAAATTTGGAGCTATTTATGAGAAAATGGCGTTTGAGCGTTTCTGAAAATGTGAAATTTTGAGCTAGTTTTCACACAAAAAGGTTGAGTTTTGGAGAAACTTTACTTGACATTACACTGTTCTACAAGGGTTCTATTTCTGAGATAAAAGTGTGTGATTCATTATGAATTTGCAATGGTAAGTCCATATCTGAAATCAAAATGTCGCGTTCAGGGATTTTTCAGTAATTTTAACTATTATATCATGAAAAAGGCATTATTTTCCGTAAATTGAAAGAAAGTTTGCAAATAACACTTGGCAACATGGATTCCTGTATTTATGTCAAATGTTTTAGTATTCAAATGTTGGTACGCCTCTCTCGATTGTATACTTTCATAAACATTGCCTACCTCAAACCTAGCCTCACTGTCACTGTGAGGAAACCTGAAGTATGAGAACGTTTAAAGTGATTTTTTTTTGTTTTTCGTGGTTGGTACAGAAAGTGACAAATAAGTTGATAAGAAGGAAAGGAGTACATAAGAATGTCTTTGTACAGCATGAATTAAAGATTATTATGATATAATTTTGATTTTTCTAAAAAATGTCTCGTCGGCGCTCCTGTCGAGATACTCTCGACATTTGCTATATCTGCGGAGAATCCACATTTGTAAGAAACAGGAATAGTATGTTGCGCATCTTTTTCTTGTAAATTAATTAATTTGTGGAAAGGAAAAGAAAATACCATGTTATTTGCTATACCTATGGTATGGCGAGAACCAAAAGAGCATATATCAGACTGTTATATCTGTGTCACAAAAATTCGAGGTTTTAAAAATAAGAAGTCAAAGGAACACATTGCTTACCCGGACCTACCTTATGCGCAAAGGCCAGTGCCACACTCTTAAGTCTTCCGGTTCCATTTTAGAAATTATTTTCAAATTAATTATATACAGTGAGTATAAATGGAAGGTATGTAGCGATTTAAAAGTAATTGCATTGTTATTAGGCATGCAAGAAGGCTACACAAAATATGCTTGTTTTCTTTGCGAGTAGGATAGTCGCGATGGAAATTCCCACCACATAAGAAAGAAAAGGTCGGAACGAAATTGGAAAGTAGCTGAAAAAATATCCAACGTCAAAGTCTGGTAGCTCGTGAAGATATCCTTCTACCACCTCTTCGCATCAAATTCGGTTTAATTAAACAATTTGTAAAGGCGATGGATCCAACTGGCGAAGTGTTCATGTATCTTGCTGACAAATTTCCTCGTATTTCAGCAGCAAAGATAAAATCCCTGGCGAAAATCGGTGTGTACGCTAAACGTACGCCAATGTAGGGCAAACGTACACGGAATGCGCATCTGCAATGTACGGATGTGAACAAGAGCTAGTCACGATATGCGTTTTTGTGTACCAAACGTGTAGTTTGGCCCAAATGAATGTACGCTTGAGCTGAATTAGAACGTACACGACGTCACGTGTACACGATGTACAGACGATGTATGTGTACCATTACCAATCGATGCGTGCACCTAGGTTATGAAAACTAACCTAACCTAACATATTTACAGTGGAATGCGTTCCAGTAGAAAATCTTTCACGATTCTGCCTAGATTTTCTTCCGGAAAAATTCTCATGAGAACCGAATGTTTCTCAGAGATACATTTTATACTGAAGGTTCCACAAAAAAAATACATCCAAACAGAATTGTGCAAAAGATTCACTACTGAAACTGTCCGCGTAAAGGACTCACTAGTTTGATGTTGCATCAAGTACATTCAAATGTGATATATCATGGAAGATGTTTCAGAACACGTTTGATACTTACGAAAATAGCAGTCACACAATGGAAATAAACACATTTCTATGAATGAATTTTAATATCTCATAACCTCATTCTTACAAATTGATTGTATTACTGGTGGTAGCTGGGAACAGAAGAATGTTTTGCTCGTAAATGGATTACCTTGAATTAACTACAGCCCTTCTATCAAACATTGCTTCTCGCAGGTGGGGTGCATTGAAAGAATCAAACACAACCAAAATTAAATTTAAACAAAAACTTCCTTTATTAATCCTTATCGCTATTCACAACCTCGTCTGCTGCTCTTGGGCTAGGAAAAGTTTACCTATAACACAGGGATGAATGAATTTCAGTATCTGGCCTTAATCTCAGTAATAGTTCTCTTAAAATTTGCTTGTTTTAAAGGTAGTTGGGAATAGGAAGAGATGAATAATACACTCACTCTGGTGATATTATATTCTTTTTACCTGAGAATACAGGAAAAAATAAAGAGAATTTTGGAACATTTAACATCATAATAAACTTAAACCTTGAGTTCCAATTCATGAAATAATTCTTGTGGTAAGAAATACTCTAATGAACATAGAATTTTCATTTAATGAGGTAATTTATCAATGATTGACTGGAACTCCAATTTGGTGGTTAACTTAGTTCAGTGTTTCCAGAAATTGTTAAGCGTAGACTTGAAGAATCAATCCTACCTGGCCTGTTAAATTGTTTTGTACAAAAGATATGTGGATGACCTATTAATTATAGTTGATGAAAATGACACATTAAATTTGCTCAATATGTTTAATTCTTGTGATGAATCCAGTTCAATTTAGAAAAAAAATAATCAATCTATAAACTTCCTAGATATCTATATCAAACATGACAACGGAAAAATATCAACAAACTGGTACAGAAAAGGTAATGCTGCTAATCGTATCCTTAATTATTTACCTAAACATCCCATACAGCTAAGAGAGGCATTGTTTATGGCCTCGTAGATAGAGCAATAAAATGATCCCATCCCATACACCAGGAATGTCATATAAAAATAGTACATGATATATTTATTTTTAAAAAATCCTGTTGAGTATATAAAAAAGCACATAAAGAAGAAGAGAGCAATGCTATGTGGAATGTTTAATATCATACCTGATCAACCCTATTCTGAAACATTAGCTGTTAACAAAACTATAGTTTTGCCATATGTACCTAAAATTACTAACAAAATAATAAAAAAATTAAAATATAATATCTAGACATATATTAACAAACAAACAATCTTATTAGAAATGTTAAAGATGTAATTCCAGCTTCTGAAGTGAAAACAGGAAACTGTATCCGTTGCCAAGATTGCAACAAATCATGTATTGGCCAAACAAAACGAAGAATAAAACAAAGAATACATGAGCATAAAAATAACTTAGAGAAATTCATTAAAAACAATTTCAAAGCACAGAATTCAGCATTCACTTAAATTTGATTTAGAAAATTTATCAATTTTAGACAAAAACCAAGAATATATGCGAGGTTAATTTCCCAAACGTTATTTATCAAAATTAATAAAATAATAAATTCAAATCAAGAGGGTAATCTTCTTACCACTTCCTATTCCACTTACTACTTTAAATAAAATAAATCACAAAATTTTTTTGAAAACATCTTAAGATGAGTCTCTCTCCATAATTGTATTTTGTAGTTGCATGTGTTGCTGGTAGTTTTATCATTAATAAATATAATTGTTATTTTTAAAATGATTTTGCAGTATTTACAGAACTTATGCCTGAAGATAATTTATTTTTATAGTTTTCAGAATTTTATGTTTTAATACAATCAGTAGTACTGTTTAATACGCAATCAGTGAATTGTATTTGATGTAATTCCAATTACAGAAATATCTTGTTTTGATTGGAAGCACAACGTTTCACAAACTAATTGTTTGAAACTTCAGGTACGTACTACATGTATTACATCAAATACAATTTACTGATTGCATGTAAAACAGTACTACTGATTGTATTAAAACATAAGATATTGAAAACTATAAAGAGGCTTACTGCTTAATAGGTTAAAAAGAAAGTACTGTTTAGTACGCAATCAGTAAATTGTATTTGATGTAATTCCAATGATTGAAATATATTTGTTTTTATTGGAAGCACATTTCACAAACTAATTGTTCACTACTTCAGGTACGTACATGTACTTAGCTATATATGTATGTACCTGAAGAAAATCTTGTTTTTAGAAAATAGTTAGAAATATCTTATTTTTATTGGGCTTCCAATGAAAACAAGATATTTCTATAATTGGAATAAAATCAAATACTGATTGTATATAAAGCAGTACTACTGATTGTCTTCAAACATAAGATATTGAAAACTATCGAAAGAAATTATATTCATTCAATTATACACAATAGACAACATTAACCAAATTGGTGTAAAAATTAGCACATGATAGCACATTTTATTTGCATATTGCAAGAATGTTAACTAGTAGTGTAGTATTTTTGGACATTCATTATGAAAACTTGAAAAATTAGCTAATGTGAAGTAAAATACTTCAGTTAAAAAAATATCAAAAACATCCAATTGGAAACCTGTCGTAACGTATTGCATGTAGCACAATTCAATTAACTTGTAGGCTTACACTAGTCATAATAACTCAAATATGTCTTGGTTTCTTGATAGAGTCAAGGGAAATTATTCTAAAGTTTAATTTTTAAGAAAATCATTAGTTTAAAAAAATAAATGCTATGGAGCAACACAATATATTATACTTTATATCACTAATTTGCACACTTTGCTACACCACTTGAAAATCAAACAAGTTATTTCACTTTCTAACAAAATTATTTTATCTGCTATATGTTAAAAAAAAACTTATCACACGACTGAAACCATATTTTCTCTGTGTCAATATGTGTTGTTGTTTCATTGAAATACACACGCAATTTTCGAAATTGACCAAATCACTGCCTATGAACTGGTGGAACTTAATCTTCATAGTGTGGTCAATTTATAAACAGCCAGCATTTGAATATCCTAGATCATACATTGTATTTAGTTTTCTTTTCTACCTCATCAATAATCAGATTATGACCACTCGACACGTTGGTGAAGGTAACCCTAATTTTTTAAGGGGTTATTTCTGAAACAATAAATATACTATTATTATGTGTGTATTAAATTTAGTCACAATTAAAGAAACGTATTTGCTTACCATTAAACATGATTGTGTTAGGATTATTTCATGCGTTAACTCTTTACGGGCCATCGATGACGATACGAAGAAAGTTTGTTTACCATAAGTAAACATACTGGCGTTTGGTAATTTCAAGAGCAGACATTCGATGGGACACACATCCACAAATAAATTAGAAATGAAATTATGCGATTTCCACAGAAAATTGCCGCTTACTTCACGAAATCCGCACACTGACCACTGATTAATATATAACTAAACTGCAATCTTCTAAAAGGGCGCGAACTCACCAAATACTAACCAAACCTATAACCAATACTAACCAACTTTGTTTGTGCACCGGTACGGCTTATACGGTTTGTGTACACCTTATACAAACGGTTTCAAACTAAGCGTACAAGAGATATGGACTACTGCAGAGCAGGGACGGTGCACAGTAGGCACACAGTATGCTACACTACAGGAACAAGGCACGAAATGAAAAACACGTACAACACAGCTGCTATACAGACCCTCACAACACGGATTTTCGCCAGGGATAAGGTGTATTTGTAGGTCCTCAGATGAGAGAACTTCAGATAGATAGAAATTTTGAAACATGCCTCATTGACGCAGAAGCGCGAACATGGCAATGTTTCAAGAACGTGTCAGAAAACGTCCTTGGAAGAAAAAGAGCTGAAAATTACGAGGAAATAGAGAAACAGATGATCAAAGCTTATCAAGTACTTGACTGCAAAATATCTTTAATAGTACATTTCATGGATTCTCATATTGACTTCTTCCCAGAGAGTTGCAGCGATGAATCGGACCAACACGAAGAGAGATTCCCTAAAAATATATCTACGATGGAAAAAAGGTACGAAGGGAAGTGGATGCCTACAATGTTGCCTGTCTATTGCTGTAGTATCATTCTAGACAAGCAAGACCCTCGTTACAAAAGAAAAAAATAAGATACGTCAATTGTTGTTGCCACATTTGTATAATTTTCTCTTCCTTTAAAATACATGTTACAAAGTGAATTCTTTTGTGAATATTTCATCTGACAGCACCTTTCACGGCTTTCCTGATATGATAGAGTTAGAGTATGTAACTGAAATCAATAATCAAGATCACTGTGAATTATTTTATTGCTATTTGTTGAATTCCGCAAAATAAGTTTACATTTATAGAGTACCGAAAGATAAAAATTAAAATTCCGGTTAAACTATCCCTGACAGAGAAAAACTGAAAACAGATTTGGATTCACCTTTGAAATTACTATAAGAATCGCAACTTTTTTCTCCAGAAAGAGAAAAAAATATTTTTTTGTAGAACAGTGTTATTTAAAGCACATAAACTCATAAACATAAAAATGAGAACAAATAGCAGCTATTGTAAATATTAACGACGTGAGAGACAAGTCAAAAAAATATATTTTTAAAATTAAAAAGAGAATAGCGCTATATGGCATCCTATAGAGTGCATTTAGCACTATCACTACCAACATCTTAAAGAAAAAAATTGAAACCGTTTTTGAGAAAATCTTGTTTTTGTAATTTTTTATAATTGCATTTATTGCACGCGATATTGCGCAAAAACAACTAAAATTTTCAAAAAATGTACACGACCTAATGAAAGAACAAATTACGGACAACAAATTTTCTTTGAAGGAAAAATCGAGACTTACGTTTGATCTGCAGTTTTTCTCTCATTTTAATATTTGTACTCCGAGTTCCAAATATTGATTGATTTCATTCATTAACAATCTAATTTACTATGCAGACAAACGAACAAGAAATTTCCAGCCAATAAATGTGAAGCAATCAGTTCAGAAAAAGCTATAACTCTTTTGACCGTTCATGAAACGCGATTCAGTATTTTAAAATACTCCAAAACAACTATAAATTAACATGAAGCATGATGTAATAGTAAAATCTTATTCCCACACACAACGTAATACAAAACTTTCAACTTCCGCAAACGATCGTTTCAAGTTCTTGAGAAGATGACCCAATTTCCATTCCGTCTGACCCCGATCGTGCGATTCAAGTCGGTCTTTTTACGAGTAGTAGTTTTTAGTTAGTGTTTTTAGCAGTTAATCTATGTTGGGATCATTCTCATTTGTCGTCCTGTAGAGAATATGTTGGCAAAGCAAACAGTGAGTAGGGATGCGACATGATGTTGATGTTTGTACAGAGACGTATTCAACATAAATTTGTTGAAAACGATGCTTTTTTAACATCCATGTTTTGGGCTTGATGTTTTTATTTGATTAATATTTTATTTTTGAATGAAAAATATAATAATAAAAAACACAATAAGTTCAAATTGTGTACCGTGTTCAATATACACAATTTGAACATACTTTAGGCCGAAGTCTCTAAAGAGAGAAAAATAAATTAATCGAATTTTTGTAATTAGTTATTGTAGTTATTATTTTTGTAATAGTCAGTAAGATAATAAAATTTGTTAATTGTTTTACAATTTTCTTAGACTTTATTTTGTCAGAAGAACATTAATTAAAAGTTAGTAAACACAATCACCACGACTAAAAATCCCTCCCCCCCCTCGCAAGTAAATTCTGATGTCAGAAGATACTAAAATAGTTTCAGAAACATCGATGATTAAAAGCGTCAATATTTTTGGACGTCAATATTTTTTATTTTTAAAATTTGAGCATCGATGTTTCGAACATCGATGTTTTGTTGCCGATGTCGCGTCTCTACCAGGAACCTCGCGTTCTCCAGTTTACAGCTGCGTAAATCCTGACTTATCCCGGCCCTTCTTGCCTTTGCCTTGCGGTGTCCATTCTCACAGCCTCGACCAGAGCAAAAAACCTGCAGGAAGTGCAATAAAAACCTATAACTAGTAGTTACAACTCCAGTAAAATATTACTACGGACCTAATTCAATCATTTTACGACGATATTTGTGTGCATTGAGCAAAAAACAAAAGCGAGGAAGAAGAAAGCCAGAGGCTATGTGAGAGGGGGATTCTTTCGCGTGGAGAAACGCTGAATCCGATTCATAAAACTTGTATTTCTCTCGTGGGCCGAGAAATTATGAAGTTCCTATGATTCGACCTAATTTTAAAAATATAATCTTTTAGTATTTTTGATCCCAGTTTTACCTGTAAAATGTTTTGTTTTTTACAAAATGAACAAGTTATTGCAGTTTAAAAATTGAAACTCTTTAGTTTCTTATCATACATTAAGAAATATGCGTCAGAATAAAAATATTTAATTTCTTTTATGTGAAATAATTAAAAGCCTTTGGTCTGTTTGGCTCTTAGCAGTAGAAGATGAACAAATTGAATATTAAATTTAGAAAAAGAGTAGCTCTAATAATGCAGCTCACGCATGAAGAACAATACTATCTCATATAGTTATATAAGATTAGAAAGGAGGTTATAGAAGGTCGAAGAATTGTTTTGGTAATATACTTTTTTTGTTTACGATGGGGATTATGTTTAACTATTTCAAAATGAAGTGCAAATGAAATATTATTGATTTTGCGGTAGAATTTTGCTGAAATTAGTAGAAAAATGTCTTGAATTGGAATGACTAAATATAATCTAACTCAGAATTAATTTGAATGTTTGAAATAAATCAAGAGCTTTAATAGGTATTCTGAAAAATTTGTATTTAACGTCTTTGATGCTGTTTCCCGTATTGGAAACGCATCAGATATTATAGGCCAAATCATTGTTTTATAAACGTGTAATTTTTTCAGTATACTTAGTGAAGGACAGTATTTAACGAGAGGAAGTAGCTGATGCCAAATTATGAAAAGCAAGAAGTTTGTCTTTATTTAGTCTGAGAATTTGGTGAATCGTGGTGAGAAGAGAGCGATCGCCAAATCGGTTGTGAGGAATAGCATTTGTAGAACTTAAGAAAATATTTAGTCGATGGAAAATGCATCGTTCAAAAAATTTCCCTGAATTTGGGAAGAAACTAATTGGTCTGCAATTGGAAGGATTTTGTGATGGTTTTCCAAATTTAAGAACTGGAATAACATGAGCATGTTTCCATGATTTAGGATAATATCTTACTAGAAAACATGCATTAAACAAGGCAGTGAATCTGGCAATAAGTGAATATGAAATATAATTTCTTTTGATAAACACTCATTTAGCCTCTTAGTAACGAGATGGCTAAACAACAAAACGGCCTCTTAACAACTATGCGAGACGAATTAAATGATCATAGGTGTTGTCATTGCCAACAATATTGTTTATTTGAAGAGCAGCCAACAATATTGTTATTTGTTGTATAGAAGCCACAAAATGGCTACTGGTGGTTTTAGCCAGGAGATTCTGGGGCGTTACCCCGATGGAGGGAGATACCTGGTTGGGGCGGTGCCCTGCTAGCCCGTAGGTCGGCGCCGAATCTCGCCATTCATCGGGGAAGCTCACCGCCACCTCCCGAGGAAAACATTTACTGCACTTGCGGTACTAATTACGTTAATAGTTGACACGCCTGGAATCAGTAACAACCAAACAGCCAACCAATCAAAGGGCTTTTATTAGCACCGCAAGTAATCTCCATTGCCCCTTGCTTCTTTATTTAGCAGGTATGAAATGATGGCCAACACCATTACTTTTAATATAGTGGGCAAAATATTTAATTTTTAATTGTTGAAAAATGGAAATTAAATAAAACATTGTTATATTCGCGGAATCTATGTGCTTTTAATCGCTTGGCTGGTTAATCGACTCGATTAATACCTCGTCGATTTATTTCCCAGCCTCTCATATAAAGGTGACTTACATTCCTCGTACAAAGAAAGAAACAAACAAACAAAAAAGGTATTTCCATCGTCACGGCACGTTATAATTTGATTACAATGGTAGAACTTTCGAATACTCTGACCAGTATTCTGTTAGTATTATCATAGAAATAAAAGAAAATACAAATGTATTTTCATTTAATACATTACCATTGCTACTATCTATCTTATCTTAAAATACGATTGCTACTTTCTATTGTAAGGAGTATCACCCTAAGCCAGTGCTTGGCATGCGGTGTAAGCCGAAGCTCAAGCCGCCCCCTCCCCCCCCCCCCGCATTGCGCAGCTGTCGATTCGTTCCGCTGACGAGAGGCGGCGCGGCGGCGGCGGCGGCTGCGTGACCGCCGTTCCATTGTTTTGTCTCCTCGCCCCCTGCCTCCACCTTCCCAACAGCATCCCCGCGCTGCCGCCGCCGGCCGAAGGTCGTATTCGCTCTGGGGTCAGGAGAAATGGATTAGCCAGGAGATTCGCTTGCCGGTGAACTACTTTGCCTGGTGGATGCGAATGGCTGGGCAAGGCAAGGTCGCTTCGCCTCGCTGGCAGGAAATGCTTCAGTTAGCTTTGTGTAATACTACGCCGTGGGGGCGTTGGATGCTCGTGCTGTGGCGTTTGGCATTCTTGATATCCACCGTGGAATTGTTATTGTTTTTGAAGTCCAGGTATTCGGAAATGGGGCCAGTGGTATGCCACGGTCTGCAATGTTAGCTATTTCTTAATTGGCTATCAGCTATATTAATTTTCAATTTCATATTTGCCGCCACGACTGAGGTCGAAAGTCCAAGAGTAGAGGGTTGATCGGTGACGGGGGCCACAGGACGGAGTGTGTCAAAGGGCAAAAGAAGGCGAAGGGGGTAAGGTGGTTTTGAGGCATTGAGACTTTTCGCAGACATCACGAATGACAACGGCCTCTCATCACAATGACAATGCTAATAATGGCAACTTACTTGAGATAAGAAGGATATGTCGAATCAAAGTTACAGAATGTACGTCGTACGAGGGTGTAGTGGCCTATTTTTCTGGGATTTGAGGAAAAGAGTGAGATCAGATAGATAGCAGGAGTTTCTGGTTCAATTAACTTCCTGAAACTGTAAGGTTGCGTTGTCGAGACGTGTTATGGTATCTGTCATTCTTTATTTGACCGTAGATATTTCACGGCTGAATATATCATTGTTCGTTATGACTTATCTCTTGGGAAGGGATCCGTGGGCTCAAAACGATACATGCTGTATTGTTTGGTATTTAAATCTTGGGCCCCTATGGACATCGTTTATTATTAAGTTTTACGAGAAGCAATATCTCGGCTTCACTAACTACCCATTACTTTGGCTAACATTCTCTGATTGAGGAAGTTATGGTCGGATTAGAGTTCATTTGCAGAAGAACACAACAGGTAGATCGAGCAGATTAACACATTTCTTCGTATTAAGAACGAAACTCATTATCAAAAAATTTCAGACCGACTTTAAATGTAAAAGTATTGTGGTAGTTAGTGAGAAGGTGAAATTATTAGTATAACTGTTGATAATGTAGATACCTTATTCAATAAAGGATGAGACACTGATATTGTCTGGTATCAATGTTTTATTAGAGCTTAAAGATCTTTTTCGATAGCTTAGCTATCATCATCAGAGCTATCTGAAACAAATTACAAAATTTTGGAACGAAAATTGCATTACAAAAGGTTTAACGGAAGAAGTTAAAGTTCAAAGGTTTAACAAAATTAAGTTTTCGTAAAAAATTGTTAGTGCTAGATACGTAAGCAAGCTGGATCGTTACCTTACAGCCTCTGGGCGGAAAACGAAGTTCTGTGTGCCTCCGCTTAAGAGGTAATTGTAATGCAATTACCTTTTGTAATGCAATTTTCGTTCCAAAATTTTGTAATTTGTTTCAGATAGCTCTGATGATGATAGCTAAGCTATCGAAAAAGATCTTTAAGCTCTAATAAAACATTGATACCAGACAATATCAGCGTCTCATCCTTTATTGAATAAGGTATCTACATTATCAACAGTTATACTAATAATGTCGGCTAGTCAAGCCTCGTTGATCTCCATTTTCTACAAGACTTCTTTAAAATTTGGGCTGGCAAATTTACATATATGGTTCATAACACAATGCATTGTGAGGGGGGTAACCCCCAAATTCATCAATATAAGAATAAAAGGCTCATCATTAGCCGCCACAAAAGCAACCGCTGCGGCCCGCTCATCCTGGCTTCATTGGGAGAGGAAACGATGGTACGCTACTCGTGACCGTCTTTCATTGCAGAAGTATGAACTATCTCTCCACCTGGCATCTTCACTACATCCTGTTGAATGGGATACACTCCTGGACTCCATAAGAAGCCGCATCTTCGGAATATGCAGCCGCCGGAAACAGAAGCAGGTAAGCAAGCTGGAACGTCTATCCTGCAGCCAAGCGCAGTATCAAACCAGTAAGAAACCATCTGCCTTCATGACTCAACCCAACTTTTATCCTCGTATCATAAATCTTTCTTCTGCTACTCTATCCCATTCCGAAGCCACTCTCTTACAAAAAGGTCTCAAATACTCACCTCCTTCTCCACCCAACGCCAATACACTAAAAAATCTGTACATTCACCTAGACACGGTCCTTCCCAACGACACAACTAATACGGAAATCAAGCACACAGTCACACACACTATTAAACAACACATTGAACACAACACATACCCCAAACCCATCTCGTCAGAACAATCAACTGCCAAAAAACTAAAAGAGAAAATCTCACAAGAGAACATTATTATCACGAAAGCTGACAAAGGCAACTCTATAGTGATTCTGGACAAGGAAGAGTATAACAACAAAGTACAAGATTTTATCACTGGCAACAACGGTATCTCACTCCTCAAAAATGACCCCACCAACAAATACCACACATCTTTAAAACAAGAACTTGCAGAATCAAAAGCGCTATTCACTCATCCACAGAGATTTCTTCCCCGCAATCCACTTCCTCCACGATTATACGGTTTACCAAAGGTGCATAAACCTACCATCCCCATTAGACCGGTAGTATCATACACTAACACACTCACACACAGAATTGCATACAAGCTGAACAAAGATTTCAAACAACACGTGAATTACACGCCTCAGCACACAATACTCAACAGCTCTGAGCTCATCAACAAAATTAAAGATTTCCCAGTCCCCTCCAACGCTAAACTGGTTTCTTTTGATGTAGTAAACTTATTTCCCAGTGTACCTACATCCGAGTGCAAGAATATAGTTCAAGACCTAATTGACAGATCACAGTGTGCCGTGCCCATCAAAACTGAACTGTTCAACCTAATTTCCTGTTGCTTAGATGCCAACTATTTCAAATTTAATGACAAATTTTATACCCAAGATTCTGGCTTACCCATGGGTTCACCTCTCTCACCTTTATTAGCTGAAATATTTATGGACAACTGGGAAAACATACTATTTAGTTCTGGACATCCACTTCTAAAAAATATCATTTACTGGTATAGATACGTAGATGATGTGTTGGCACTATGGACAGGCACCACCAGACAACTGGATATTTTTACACAACACATCAACTCATTACACCCCGAGATAAAATTCACCACTGAAATAGAAAATGAACACAAATCTTTAAATTTTCTTGATCTTACCATCACGCTAGTAGAGGACCATCATGAATTTAACATATATAGAAAACCCACCCACACAGACACAGTTATAAACAACTCGTCACAACACCCGCCCACACACAAACATGCTGCCTTCCATGCCATGGTACATCGGTTAATTTCAATACCCATGTCTCCAGATAACACAAAAAAAAGAATTAAACATCATAAAACATATAGCCAGGGCGAATGGATATGACAGTAATTTTATTGATGAATTAGTAATCAAAAAAACCAACACACTCAACATCCGCAAACACACCACTCTCACCCCAATTGGCAAGAACACTTCACCCACATACCTCTCTATCCCTTATGTAGGATCACTTTCTCTAAAAATAGCCTCCACACTCCACACAGAATTCGGTCTAAAAACTACATTTCACAACACTCATACATTACAAAAAACACTAGCCAGCACTAAAGACCCAATCCCACCCACCTCTTTATGCGGGGTGTATGCTCTCTCTTGTAACAACTGCAATGCTATATACATAGGACAAACCGGCCGGAAATTTACACAAAGGATAAAAGAACACGAGCAAGCTTGGAAAAACAACACCACAACAATCTCACACTTCGCTGATCACTTGAACCTAAACAAACACACATTCAACCAACACACTAATTTCCATATTTTAGAAATTGAAAATAGGTACTGGCACAGAATAAAATTAGAATCCATCCATATACACAACCACATAAAAAAACAGAACATAACTTGTCTCAACCAACAGATCCCTGAACTCTCGTCACCTCTACTAAAATTAGCTCAATCTGTACACCCTTAACTCTACCCCCCCCCCCGCCTTCGCCCGCCCGTCGGCTCCTGACGCCTCCGCCGGCCACCAACCTGCCGCGCCCCTCCGGCCGCACTGCCCCCCCCCCCACCACGCCCTTCATGCCTTCGACCGGCCGTCTGTCCTCTTAAGCGGAGGCACACAGAAATATTCGCAGAACTTCGTTTTCCGCCCAGAGGCTGTAAGGTAACAATCCAGCTTGCTTACGTATCTAGCACTAACAATTTTTTACGAAAACTTAATTTTGTTAAACCTTTGAACTTTAACTTCTTCCGTTAAACCTTTTGTAATGCAATTTTCGTTCCAAAATTTTGTAATTTGTTTCAGATAGCTCTGATGATGATAGCTAAGCTATCGAAAAAGATCTTTAAGCTCTAATAAAACATTGATACCAGACAATATCAGTGTCTCATCCTTTAAGGTGAAATTAATTTTTTTTGGCGCCAGTCACATAAATTATTCATGTTTTTCTCGTATGTAATACAAAATGGAACATCTAATGTGTCCGATGCGTTTTACACCATTACAGAACCTTTTACGCCGACTAAAGTGGTTTTGACCACAATAATTAAGAATTTAATTGTGCTGTCTTCTGTTTAATCGAAACATTTTATTGCCAAGATATTGGTATACACATAAAGCACTCACCGTATTTTGTGTGCGTAGACCCTTAGTACGGCATTTGGAATATTTGATTTGTTTTGCGAGAAAGGTGTTGTTATTTTTGTAGTGCACGACTCCTCTATTCGTTGCGTTTTAGTGTTCATTTTTATACTAACAGATTCCCTGTAACACCTCAGTAGTGTGTAAATCATCCAAATAATTTTGGTTATATGTATGGTGAGGTAATTTTGAAGAGTCAAAGGCGGAATATTACCCCCTTAAGAATAAAGGCATATAAATAGTTTGTCGGGTGTCATATCGGTGATCAAATCATGGGACGCCTCATATTTGCGGTGCGACTTATGTATCACTGCTTAGTTGTTGGCTTAACGAAAATTCGCAATGTATGCCATTTGCAATTCTCATGGCATGGAGGGAATCAAATGACCATTTCACAGGCTGTTATTTCTGCATTGCCAAAAGTTGCTGGAATCAGAAGCAACGCCAAGAAGACCATTCAATATCGCAACCTCCCTTCAACTGTCAGACCTGTTCCTTACAGCAACGACCTTCCAAACCCAGCACAACCGGGAATTGGGGTTTGCATTTCGAAAACTCTGGTGTTGAAGATTTAATCGTAAATATCGAACAGGATGACAGTGAAGACCCAGATGTCAGTGGAATACCTAAAAAAATGCAGCAAAATCAATCAGAACAATAAGATCTACATAGATCGTTATTTAAACTTGTCGAAGAATCAGGCAGAACTGTTGGCGCCCCGATTAAAGTGTTGGAACCACCTTCAGAAGGGAACTATAATTATTTTGTGAAGAAGCACAGGCTTCAACGATATCTGATTCTGAAATGTAACTTTGGAACCCCTTGTAATGCTGCGCACGCTCCCTTACGCACTACATTCGGATTGATGAACAATTTTGTGAAGGTGATGGATTAAAGGAGGCCAGGTTTCCCGTACGTAGAGAACAAATTCCTGAGGATCAGTGAGGCGAAGATAAAGAAGAGCATATTTGTAGGATCACATATAAAGGAGGTTGTGAGGGATCATGACTGTGACGGAAGTTTGAATAGTGTTGAAAAGGCTAGATGAATCTCGTTTCAAAAGGTCGTAACGAAATTCCTTGGAAACAGAAAAGCTGAGACCATTGAAGAAAGTGTCGGTACTCCTTCACAATTAGCTCTGGGATGTAGCATGTTTCTTAATATACATTTTCTGTATTCACACTTAGACATCTTTTCAGAAAATCGCGATGATGTGAGCGACAGCCACGGTGTGCGATTCCATCAAGACGTTGCTACTGTTAAAAAACGTATAAGGGAAAATGGAATCAAAATATGCTTGTAGACTAACGCTGGACACTAAAAGAAGGATCCGCAAACGAAATAGAGTAAACAATCGTTCAAAATGGCATTTTGATTGAGATTATTATATGTAAGTAAAGAAAACCAATAACTTAACAATAGTGTGTATTTTGTATTACTTATTACACAGAAACTTTGTTACAAATAAATGCTCCACAAATTTGAAATCAGAGCATCATTTTCCATACGAAACAGCCATTCAGTTTCATTTAACAGACAAAAAGTTAAATTTTGTCGACCAGTGTAATCAATCAACCAATCATTGAAATCGATGACGCATCCCTAGTCGTCACTACAGCAACTGTCGCTTCCTCCTCCTCCTCCTCCCCACCAGTCGTGCACCTCTTTCTTCTGCAGACGTTTCCTCCGCCTCCCCATATCTCGAAGAAAGGCGGCGCGCGCGTGTATAGGACCCTTAAGGCGGGCAGCGCTCAGAATTTCGATAAAACGCGATGGAGGCGCCGTCAATTCCCGATGCGCCTGATGGCTGTTATGGCGCTTTCACTTGCGCTTCCGCAGCCGCCGCGCCCCCACCCCCGCCCTCGCCCCCGCTGCCTTTTATTGAGGCCGCGATAAAAGGCGGCGGCGGCGGCAGCGGCGCGCGGCGGCGTCTGGCGCAGATCGCGGAGGTGGAAGGGCGGCCGAGGGAGGCGTCTGAGAAGGAGATACACGGGTGTTGTTGGCTGAGGGAGTGGAAGGAGCCAAGGTGAACACGCGAGAACCCCACCACGGAGGGCGACGATTGTTGGCTGAGAGTAGAGGGAGAAAAGTGAGGATGGGAACGTAGCTCAAAAGATGTAGCCCAAAAGCTTATTCTCCGAAATATTTTGAGGAAGGTTGTGTTGAGCAAGAGGACTTTGGTCGAGGGGGCGTTGGGGAACGTGGCATTGGGCAAGGGGGCGTTGGGCAAGGGGGCGTTGGGCAAGGGGGCGTTGGGCAAGGGAGCGTTGGGCAAGGGGCGTCGGGCAAGGGGGCCTTGGGTAAGGGGAGTCGGGCAAGGGGGCGTTGGGCAAGGGAGCGTTGGGCAAGGGGGCGTCGGGCAAGGGGGCCTTGGGTAAGGGGAGTTGGGCAAGGGGGCGTTGGGAAAAGAGTTTTGACCGAGGCATTCTAGGAAAGCGTTGGATGGACGAAGGTGAGAACGAGTATTCTGCGACAACAGTTTTTTCTTGTTTAGAACAAATGTCATATTTTTCAAGTTTGTTTGAAAAACAAAGTAGAGATATCCGGCGAAAATTAAAGGTGCATGATCTTTACACGTGTTGGCACATCTGATTTTTAAGATTTGCATTTCCCTCCAATTTTTCGATTGTAAAATTACATCGTGTCTCCTCATCCATTTTGTAATTTTAATGCATTTTTATTTAAAAAGTGAAAAAAAAATGTTCTATCACCTTAAAGCAGGAATTTTTCATTGGGAAAGAAATAGAATTTACGTGACAAATAGGATTACAAAAAAGGACCTAGGTGGGAGAGAAGAACACAACGAGAGAGATTACTAATAATATCAAATCAAGTCGAGAATAATCACATATAAATCATTCCCTTTAAAACAGGAGAACTGTGTAAATACTGAATACTGTAAGTTTGTATGGCCTCGTTTAAGAATGGGCGGGGTAGATCCGATCAGTCACCATAGAATAGTGAACAATAGCTACAGAGTTATTTCGAGCTGTCAAGAAACGTCGGAGGTGGAAGATGGAAGAGAGAGGATTTATCCAAAGATGACTTCTGGCGCAAGGAGGGGGGAGGGCGGGGAATGCTCTTGTGAACAAGAGAGAGGCGCGGCAGCGAGAAAGAGGTAAGAATAGTGGTGTAAATAGAGAAGGGACGACTAGGATGTGTCGAAGAAAAGAGCGCACTTGGCGCGGCGAGGGGAGGAGGCGGAAATTAAAGAGAAATCAACCCGGCGGCGGCGGCGGCGGCGCTGAAGGCGGACGCCTCCGGCTTTGACGCGACGTCGTCGCCGCCGCTGCCGGGGCCGATGCCGCCGGCGATGGCGGAATAAGCGGAAGTGGCGGCGGCGGCGGCGGTTGCAAAGGGTGGGGTTGTGGTGGCGACGGCCGCCAAGGCGACGATGGTGGCAGGGGATGACGTTTGTTGTGGGAGAATTGGAAGAATGGGTCGCAGCGGCTGCTTAGGGGGTGGAGATGGTGACAGTGGCAGTGGTGTTGGGCACGGTATTGGAGGCCAGACGGAGATAGAGACGGGGAGGGGTGGGGGCGGTGGCTGCGAAGGTGGTAGGAAGGACTGCGGGGGAGGCGAACGCAGGCGGAGGCTGAAGCAGAGGCGCATGTGGAGCCCGGGACAGAGATGGTGGTAGGGGAGGGGGCAACGGTAGGGTTGGGGACAGAAGCGAATGTCTGGGAGCGCATGTGCGGGAATAGGTCCAGGGCCGGGAACGGACGTGGGGACAGGGAGTGAGGGTAACGGCGGGGATAGAGGCGTGGATAGAGCACAGGCGGAGAAGGGGTGAGGGCGGTGGCAGGAGCGGCGGAAGGGGGGAGCGGAGGGCGGGAGCGGTGGGCGAGAGCATAGACGGGAGCGGAGGCGCGGGTGGCGTAGGGGGGGTGGCGGAGACAGTGGTCGCGGCAGCTGAGGTGGTGGTAGCGATGGGGGTGGTTGCGAGAGCGAAGATGGCACGATGTCTGTGGAATCGGCTCGATAAGACGACGGCAACGAGCCGTTCTTGCTCTATTGTTGTCAGAACTCGTTTCTCTTTCCTTGTCCCTTCTGAAAGCCGGTTTCGCGAAGAAAAGCAAAGAATGGACGCTTATTCTTTTGGAATTTTGGCGGGATGTTTTCATCAATGATTTGTCACTCGAGATTGATGAACCTTTTGCTCTTTAACGTCAATCTTTTTCCTTGATTTGCTATCACGATTGTCTTTGTCTTTCGACATTTCTTTCTCCAAAACAATGCAATTTACTACGGAGTATTGTGATAAGTAGTTATTTTTAATTTCAGATTAAAATGTTGAAGGTAGAATTGAGAAATTGACCGTATAAAATTGAAGAGATGGAACTATTAAAAATATTATTGTCTAATGCCTACTACGTTTGTTCACGAAAATTGTGTATCCAAAGGAATGCAAGGGGACACATAGTCCCCCCTTGCAAAATGACAGTATATAAAGCAATGTAAGGGGATCCATTGTCCCCAATCGCAAAGAAATAATATTTCAGAAGTCTCTTGCCTCAGATTAAAGCAGTTATAACGATTTTTTGTTCAAAATTGCGCGAGAGTGTTTATTCAGCATTAGCTCGTCATTCTTCTTTGAATATCAAAATCACAATTGCAAATACCTCAAATTGCACTCGACAGAAGTTTTGACTTTCCTTGATAACAGTAAGTAAAACTTCAAGTGCAGCTCGTTGCATTTATGTTGATGTCATTTAACCTTTCGTTATTGTACAAACCTTATCCTCTAGAGACCATTCCTCTATGGTACTCCAGTCCTTAGAAATGTTTGCATGCAAAATCCACTACACAAAAAAAAATACTATCGAAAGGTTGCAAGAGGGTAAAATTTCGACTTAAACAATTTTACATTGTTAACCTGCTCTTCACCGCCATTGTAACCTCGTTAAGTCACACATTTCATTCAGTCGATTTCTTTCCTTCCTCTTTCTTTCTTATCTTCTTTCTAACCTTATTTACCTACACTTTCAAATACATGCACTTCGCTACCATCGGGAGACCAGTTAGAAGCTTAGACACCGCTTCACTTCGAAAGACACAGCTCAATGCATTACTGTTGTCTTTGCAGCGACTGTGATTCGAAGGTCCTAGGGTTAGAATTCCAACGGTGGCAGATTTTCGACACAAACTAAATGGCTGTATCTAATTCAAACACTCTTTGAAGGAGAATTCTATCGGCCGGCTGCTCTGATAGATGGTTTTCCGTGGTTTCTCCGGTCAATATTAGATGAATGACGGAGCAGTGCCATAACAAACGGGCCATGGACCGCGTGCGATCTATCCATCCTCTTCCTTGTCATATCTTTTCCCCTTGTTCACACACACACATCACTACCACACATGCCGGGAGAGCAGTCGGGAGCTTGGAGCTGGTGCCGGCTGATGCGGTGCGATGCTGGGAAGAGATACTTGGAGAGAATATCCCCCCCAGCTGACGTATAGGTCAGTTCCGGACTAGGGGGGGCGTAACACCGTCACCTCTCGGGTAAAATATTCATTATATTAACGGGACTAATTGCCACAGCAGTGAACGTGAGACAGTTAATTAAACAATAAATCAATCGAAGAATGCCGTGGTACCGCGGGGACCATTTAGTTCTTGCACGTAGAAATATGTTTCTAACAATCAGCAATGTATTTGGCAAAACAAGTCACAAAATGACGCTCGTGTCAAAACTGGCCGAGGCGGTTCATTCACAACTCGTAACCAAAGGTCACGCGAATTCCGATGCTTGCAACAATATTGATTAGTTTACACGCGGTTACACGGATGTCGCATCACCATGAAAGACGTCGCTGTGACGCAGCATCCATTTGACGAGTTGTGTGTCAGCAATGCCTTTCTGACCATCAATTATTATTATTATTATTATCATTATCATCATTATTATTATTATTACTATTATTATTTTTCCACTACATCACGACTAAAGATGTTATGAGTCGGCTGAATATAAAGTCTACTCCAGGTTGCAACCAGCTACCTAAGGAGCAGATCCGGTGACTATCAGTGCCTCTACAATACTTTACGCAAAATGTGGGCTGTTCCAAATAAAGCAATTTCTTGCACTTCCCAGTCTTTTGAATTACCAGGGAGTTTAGACAAGTTCTTACTCAAATTTTGCGGAAGAAATTCCAGAGCTCCGATAACTATCGGGATGACCTGTGCTTTTACGCCCCACATTCGGCTGATCTCGATTTCCAAACCCTTGTATTTAAGACGTTTCTCTGCCTCCTTGGTAACGACGTGTTGATTGCAAGGTACAGCAACATCGATAAGTAAACACGATTTTTTCGCCAAATCCCGGATAACTATATCCGGTTTGTTTGCCGCTATCGTGCGATCAGTTTGAATTTGTTGGTCGTACAATATCGTACACAATCCAACAGACGTCACCGGTTTTGGTGAGTGTTCGTACTACTTGGGGCATGTGTTTGGAACTTCGAGGGCGGTACAGATCTGCCAGTGGAGGTAGCTACACACCCTATTATGTCTTTTCGGGTATTCGGTCTTTGCTAGGATTGGACATGCTGAGACAATATGATCAATGGTTTCTACGTGCTCCTGGCAAATGCGGCATTTATCATCTTGGGATATTTTGAGAACCGCTTTATCATAATGTCGTGTTCTCAAGGCCTGATCTTGGGCAGCTATTACAAGTGCTTCCGATTATGGTTTCATTCTTCCCCTTTTAAGCCACATAAATGATTGATCTTTATTGATCTGCACCTTGTCCATTCTTTTTAGGTATTGTCCGTGGAGTGGTTTGTCTCTCCACGATTTCTTTAACATTTTTTGTGTCTCACACTTCATGTTTAGCAGCATCAGAAGTTCAGTGTCTGTGTTATTCGACGTGTCTTGCCTAGCAATGATTCTTGCTACACTAACAATGCCTCTGTTTCCCATTCTTCGGTCAGATTTCATGGCCTGCCTCACGACATTATTATTATTATTATTATTATTATTATTATTATTATTATTATTATTATTATTATTAGCGATTTGGCCATTTCTGACCACGCTATACGTTTTCTTCCGAGGTCCAGTCACAATCCATCCTAGAGAGAGATTAACATGTGTAATTATGAGTATCAACTGTCGGCGGTCTCCCTCGGTAAGACAACGTTGTCAAGCTTTAAATTATGAATTATGAGGTGATAGGAAGATGATGAGGGGTGAAATCACAAAAACAACCATGACTAAGCAGAACTCAAGCATGCAGCCTCCTCGATGCAGACGACTACCGCAACCGCCTACTAGCAAATACATTTTGTATAAATTTCGGAACTTCACCCTCTGGACGTTTCTGGGTAAATGGATCACGAGTGGAATGTGCGTATTTAATTGAGTACAAATATTTCAGAA
Source organism: Acheta domesticus (assembly GCA_031308135.1). Classification (NCBI taxonomy): domain Eukaryota; kingdom Metazoa; phylum Arthropoda; class Insecta; order Orthoptera; family Gryllidae; genus Acheta; species Acheta domesticus. The sequence goes on from JAHLJT010003656.1 coordinate 87,692,549, forward strand.
ATTGTTATACGGGATAATTGTGGCAAGATGAACCGTATCTTGTGTGTGTGTGTAAGAGAGAGAGAGAGAGAGAGAGAGAGAGAGAGAGAGAGAGAGAGAGAGAGTATGGCGTGTGATATGCGGTAGAAATTTCGCGTTGTCTGGACTCCAAGATAGTTTACGTTAATCGCTGAGAAGAAAGACCATAGAGTAGGCGTTGACTTGGAAATGTCCGAACTAACCGAGCCAACTTGGCCTCGTCTATTTATTTGCTAATCAAACCTAACCCCCATACCTCAATATGTAACAATCTGTGAATCATCGCTCATTTTCATACAGCGCATTCCATCCGCTTTCCAAGTATAAATTTGCTTTAGCTGTGAACGAAACACTCGCGCCCTCACCGCTGAGGGCAGCGGCGAAACGGGGTACAATTGATTAACACGAAGACGGGATTCAAAGTTATGCAAACGAAGTGAGTCAAGGGAAACCGTATCTGTAGTTTAACGCAAAGTGTGTTGGAAATTTTACTGGGGCTGGACATAACAATGTTACACATTGATTACAAAAGCCGAAAGCTGGAACCTCACCGTCTACTTGGAAATGCGCGAGCGAACTGCGAAAAATTGTCGCTGTTTCAAACTGACAATTTCCTAATCTAATTTCACCCTTCTTTTTAACACGTACTATTAACGTTTTTCAATTACAATCATTACATATCGCGTTCCACACATGCTTCATTTATCTATTTTCCTTAGCTCTTTGTGAATAAAATACTCGTGCCTGACGCAATGACGCTGCTGGCAGTGGCGAGGGCGGGATATCAATGATTATCATGACGGTTTGAATACTTTATACTAGTTACGTGAGGGAAATGAGTAAAGAAAAATCGTATCTGTATATTGGTGCAAAATGAGTTTGAAATTTTGTTTTCGCTCGTCTCAAGTACACGTTAATTGCGAAGGCCGAAATCTGGGGCCTCACCGTTAACTTGGAAATGCGCGAGCGACCTGCATGGAATTTCCCAAATCAAACTGATTTTTTTTCTAAGGGACCGTCCATAAATTAAGTGACGCAAATTCCGAGTATTTTCAATACCCCCTCTCTCCCTTGTAATGTACTCGTAACATGCACTTGAACCCCTAAGTAACGCAGCGTAACGCTACCTCAGACTTCCCCCCCTTTAGCGTTACGTAATTTATGGACGACCCCCAAGCTAACTTCACCCTTTTACTTAACACATTAACTTTTTTGAAACAGCAACCATTATGCAGCGCTCTCCACACGTGCTCTACTTATCCATTAGCTTCAGCTGTTTGTGAACAAAACACGGGCGCCCGGGGTGATGCTGCGGGCAGTGGCGGGGCGGGGTGTCATTGATTACACTGGTCAACACTTATCTTCTTGTCAAACAATTTAAAGACATTTTAGAGTATGTTTAGTACACAGATTCCAATATGCCATTGGCTTTGGGAGATTGGCTCTAATTTTTGAAATAATGAAAATCGCATCGAAAAATATTAGTTTATTTTATTGAGTACTGGCTATTCGTAAATTGCATAAAACATGAACTAAATGTAACTAGATATGTTTAATTAAACGAAATTAAACTCTTGAAATATTTGATATTAATATAGTTAATATATTTATATGTACAACCTGCAAAGAATCACAAAACATTGGATGATATCCTTTTATGCGGCAAATCAGAGCAATCACGTTGATGGCTCCAGTAGAAGTCTGCCATTGTGTCTATCCCATCTGTCCTGATATCTAACTTCTATTACCGTTATTGCTTGATGGAACTGATCGCTTTGTTCCTCGCACATATTGCCAAGATTTTCTGTAAATTTGTCTAGATGGTTATGGAGATAGTGTACCTTAATGCTCACACTTGCACCCAAATTTTGAAAGTTTAAAAGCAAGTCTGGCACCAGTTTTGGATAATTTTCTGCTTTCTGATTACCCAAAAGTTCTTGACAACTATGACAAAGCCTTCGTAATAACCAGTGTTATTTTCGTTTCCAGTGTCAAGACATTTTTTTAGTCAGGATGCTAAAAGTTCAGCTGCTTTGTTTGGCAAACTGAGGTCACGTTGAGATTATCTTGGGAGAAGTGCTCTTTTGTAACAACACTTCCATCGTATTCACTGCCACTGCTTACTCTTGAATGGCACCCCAGAATCTGTATATCCTCACTATGAGACACAGGACTTCCAGTGAGTGTGGAGAACATCAGGTCCATGTAGCACAGGTCGCTTTGCTGATTCCAAATCAGGGTACTCCCTGTTCTTTTTCTTGTAACGATTGAAGGCTTTTACGTTTACAGAACAAAAATAACAATTATCATGATTTTAGGGCTCTCGCCATACCATCAGTACACCAAATTTTAAACTCTTCAATTTTCACTGACGGAGACACTCCACACAAGTTTTGCATTCCATATCAGCACGACTTATCTTGCTCACCCAGTTTTATACCAAAATATGTTTCATATATTTTTCTACAAAGTTTGTAATATTTATTTTCTGTTTTTGTAGCGTAAATTTCCCATAAATGTAGTCAAATACATTAAAATCGTTCAAACAAGGTCTTCGTAAAGAACTCATTGTTTTGTAACAAAAGAAAATATATTAATAAAACGGAGCTCTATTAAAGTATCCTGAAAATAATTCGATATTGAATGTTTAAAATAAAAAAGAACAGTGTTTGTATTGTGATATACCAGAATATGATAGATTTTATTTAATGATGTTAGCTATAAATGGGTATACAATATGGCGGTATATGCGGCCTTAGCAACGTCAGCGCAGAGGTTGGCAAGGTCAACAAACTATTCACGGGCTTTGATGACGTCAGGACGCCGGCTAGATGGCTGAAGAACATAAGATGTAATTGGTGCAAAAACGAATGACTGTCTGAGGTCGCGGCTACTCGGATTTGTAAGAGACGCACGGGTTGGCTATTAAAGATCAGATAGTCTAATGTTGCCGCCGTGTTTTGAAATAATAGAAGGATGGACGCCTACCGAGCCATAAAGGGTTTAAAAATGCATTAAACAGAACATTCTGACTCGGGGTGTCGTGGAGTGAAGATCGTAGATTCTGACTCGGGGTGTCGTGGAGTGAAGATCGTACATTCTGACTCGGGGTGTCGTGGAGTGAAGATCGTACATTCCGACTCTGGGTGTCGTGGAGCGTAGATCGAACATTCTCTCTCTGGGTGCCGTAGCGTAAAGATCGTTGTAGACAATATAGTGGGAAAGTGAGACTTGTATAGTTTTCTTGTGAGAGAAGTGCTAGTTTTTTTCCGGACTTTGAAAATAATTTACCAGAAGTGATTTCGCGGCGGACTTGTTCCGATTTTCGGACATTGCAGTTGGACTTCAATAGTTTACATAACCAGTGGGAGAGACTAGGAACCGGGGAGCGTCGGATAAGAACTAACAAATAGTTTAGGCAGTGTGGACTGGACGTGTCAGCAGCGGCGCAAGACTGAAGAAAGAAGCGGAACTTGGAATTAACAACGGCCAAGTGAGAAGCGACCAAGGAGCGTTGGCATGCACAAACGGTAAAAAAAATACTGCAGTATAAAAGAGACAATTTATTCAAAAAAGGGTCATGACCATCAGATTAATTGTTTAATTTAACTTTAAATAAATTGTTGAATTTTGTTCTTTGGAAAAGAAAAGAGTTTTTCATTTGTCAATCATAATTTTTAATTAGTTGGAAGCATAATTATTACATTTCAGATTCCACGCCATACTGTATAGTTGGCAGATCAGGTAATCGGCTATCGAGGCGATAGCGAGTATTTGTATCCGGACCCATCGACCCAAGCTAGCTGGATTTTTATATAATTTTGTTAGAACCAGATAGAAAAACTTTGGTAGTAATTCATGTAACCTGTTTCTGGCGCCCAAATCTCAATAAATTTGGAACAGGACATGATTACAGCCACACTTTTGATGAGACGTTGAGAAAGGTACATTTCAGTATAAAGATATTTGCATTAGATGTTGTGAGTTTTGTGATAGTATCATTCATTACAATGTTCATAGCACAAAAACTAGAGCCAATTCAGCAAAACTACGTCTACTACTATTCAGCGTACCCGATTTACTGTAAATTCATTGCAAAATCCTGAGCAAGTGAAAAAAAGTTTGTTTTTTGTTGACCAGAAGTAGTCGACGACGCCGTTCCAGTAGTGGTATTTGCGCGAGGGATGCGAGTGAAGAGAAACCTCATCTGCATTTTAGTGTACAATGCGTTGGAAATTTTGCGTTGGCTGGACTCAAGGATATTATATATTAATGACAGAATCTGAAGTCTGGAGCCTCGCCGTCGTCTTGGAAACGCGCGAAAGAACCGCGTGAAATTGGGTGAATCAAACAGACGATTTTTACTAAGCTAACTTCACCTTTCTACTTAACACGTTCAACCTTTTTGTATACGCTACTATTATGCTGCACGTGATCCACTTATCCATTAGCTTTAGCTGTTTGTGAATAAAACACAGGCGCCTGGGGCGACGACGCTGCGGGCAGTGGCGGGGGCGGGGTATCATTGATTATCACGACGCCGCGGTGCGGCGCGCCGCGCTGGGGGCGGTGCCCGGGCGGCCGGCGGCGGCGGCGGCGGCGGTGGCGGCGGCGGCGGCGGTGGGACTGCACTGCGGGTCGCCGGCCGACTCAGGGCGGGGCTGCAGCCGTTCCGACGTCCCCGCCCCCGCGTACAAACAGAGCGCCGCGGTCACTGACCCCGTCGCAGCCTCGCCCGGTCGGGCGGACCCTCAGGATGACGGCGCGGCGTGGTGGCTGCGGTCTTTGCGTCACTGTCTCAGGAATTCTCGGCGCCTCGGACCGGGAAGTCCGAGGTTCGAGTCCGACGGGGACAGAATTTTCTACACTAGCTAGACAGCTAGGTCGAATTCAGTCGCTGTCTGGAGGAGAATTCTAGCGGTCGGCTGCTCTGATCGGTAGTTTTCCGTGGTTTCTCCGATCGATGTGATCGAAATGGCGAAGCAGTAGCTTAACAAACGTGCCACGGACCACACGCGATCTTTCCTTCCTCTTCCTTTTCCTATCTTTTCTCCTTACACACATACACATTCACTACACTGCCACATGTGACGGTACGGAGCTTCGAGTGGGGTAGTGGTCCGCAGGTGGAAGATACATGGCTGGGAAAATCCCGCTAGCCGACAGGCAGGTCGGCGCCGCATTTCACCGTTCAGCTGGGCAAAATCACCACCATCTTCCAAATAAAAAAATTCAATATACTAACGGGAATAATGACTTTAGCAGTTGACGGGGCCGGAATCAATCATTTTCTGCACCTGGGGATCTGGTTTGAACCGGGAGGGGGCGATATTTTAAGGAAGCGGGCGAACAACAGGACAAGCGCCATTTAATAAATTATGCAGTAGAAGCAATGTAAGAAAAAAATCTTGAAGTTGTGCTGCTTTCATCTAACCACGTAGGACAAATTTTTCCCGTGACCCCTTGTGCAACTAAACTTAGGGAAGGGTTCAAAACAACTGAATCGCTTTTTCCCTCAAACACTGCATCAAAACGAACCTACCCACATTTTCGGTATTTACCTCTTTAGTGGGGGAGACAACGGGTCGGTCAAGGTAGTATTATTTTGTCGGCTAACCGTTTTTCGTATGTCAGTGGACAGCAAATTGAATCATGAATTTTGTGAAAAAGTTTTACGCATTTTTCAAATTCTGAATTTTGTATAAACGGATGGATTCCTTCCGTGAGTAATGGATTTCGATATTTTCTGTAATTAATGGATTTTTTTGCATGATAACGTATAACGACGATAAGTGTGTTACGTGAACAAACGCGAAGTTGAACCATTTTTAGTACCTCAACTGAAATATGTCAAAATAAATATATTGTTATTTCAATCAAATATATTATCTCGAAATGGAATGTAAATTATTTTCCCGTCGAACAACGACTTACTTTTTCAACATGTTTATTTACATGACGTCATAGGCTTTCGCGGCCAGAGTCACGATCTGGGCTGTCAGAGTGGCGCCGCGTTGAAGGCTGAGGTTCCGACGTTTCGACCAACATATCGCGGTCTACTTCAGAACTGTAGTGCGACAGGATGTAGGCGCTCCGGTTTATATAGTGGATGGGCAGGCTATGATTGGTTAGGTTACTGGCCATACTGGCCATCTTGGTGCACTTCATCTCTGAAGAAGTTGGTCGGTTGGACCCTGATATGTTGGTTGAAACGTCGGCACCTCAGCTTCGACGCGGCGTCACTCAGGCAGCCCAGATCATGTTTATTCAAATTTCATTTTTATCTGTGGATGAATCTGAGATTTTACTATAAATGCCAGTTTTACCAATGAAAATGTCAATGATTCGCCAATAAATTGTTTCAGAGTCCTCTTTTTCCTTCCGGCATTTGGGCAAGAAAATAAGATCAAAATGTAATTACTATTGCAGCGAATTAACGCCTACAAATAATATGGAATGGTAAAAATTAGAATGTTTAAAATACAAACAAATGTCTTCAATATTTGTATAAGTCAATGATTGCTGTTTCTCTTATTTTTGTAAAGAAAGAGAAGAGTGGAACTTTTCACTTCTATCTTCCCAAATATTTCGTAGTGAGTACTTTGTATCAACATTAGAGCTAGGCCCATAACGTTTGACACTGATTGTGAAGCCCCCTAACCCCCTACGGAAGTGTTTGAGGACAAATTTGAATGTTTGTGGATCCAGTTAATATTAAAATTCTGTCAACATTCCCTACCGATTGTCAGAAGGCAAGATCCTGCCCTAATGTATGGTACCGATTGTTAAGTCACCAGGTGGTAGAAATGGAATAATGGCTCACATGAATGTTTGAAAAGACTGTTTCACTTAGAATGTTATGATCAGGAAAAATTTATTTTAAAAAATTGAATATGTACGCTAAATGTAAATTATGCGTTTAATGCTTTCCTCTTTATTTCAATTTTAATTAAAAGTTCAATATGTGTTAAAGTTTTTTAATGTGTTCCCTTTGTTCACAAAATGCCGCATTGGGGGAGGCGGTGGAGGGGGAGGTGCGGAGGTGCTTTACGTAGATCTCATATCAATTTTCTTTTACTTATTCGAAATGGCAACTGATTTAATGAATACAAAATGAATAGTTAAATTCGACACATCATGCCTGCGATTATGGCAGTTGGATCTAAGCCATTCAAAGTATGTACGTGTGAGCCCATTGTATACTAAAGACGTCCAGTCACTTCTTTGCGTACATCATGACCAAACCAAGCCGTACGAATCATCTCCAAAGCGTTCATTTGTGTTTTTATCAGATTCACATGTTCAAACCTGTTTCGGCACGGCGATACGTTAAAAATTCTTCTGTTTCTAATCGCGACGAGATCTACTCGAACCGTGTTGTACAAACACGCCGACCTTCGTCAAGGATTTTTCGTTTCAGGGCGCCTCACCATGCCATTTTCCCGGCGACCCCCGCCGCCCACGTGTTAATTTACGTTGCCGCCAAATTAAATGTTCCGTCGGCGGCGATAAATCACGAAAAACATTCCCGCACATGACACAAAACAGACCGCAACACTCGCTCCCTTGTGCCGAAGTATTAACATAGCGCATTAGTTGGAGATCTTATCACAGGATTGCGCTGCAGTGCGGCCTCTGGCCGTGATGAATCGCCAGGAGAACTAATTTCAGTTTGTAAGTTCAGCCGCGGTGACTAATTTTTGTTTGGGCGCCGCTCCGACCTGGCCCAAGGGGGCGCCAGTGCGGCATTTACGAACCGTCGGCTTTGGAATCGGGCTCCATTAATCTCTTTCTTTCGGAAATGGGACGCTGGACGCTTCTCGCCGACTCAGTCTTCCCGGTGTGGTTGTTGCCGCCGCCGCCCCCGCCGCCGCCGCTGCTGTGCTGTATTTTCCTCTTTTGCTCTCGCCCACCGTCGTTCTCCCTCAGCGCAATAACATGATTTGATCTCATGTAGTGAGCCAGTATTTCCGGTTGCGATGTATATAACAGCAATTTTTTATCATTTACTCTTCGAAATGCCTGGTGAGGTATGTTACACACAAAACCATCTGATACCTCAAACAAAAAACTATTAATTGAATAAATGAAAAAGGTTGTTTCACCGAATAACTTCAATTGTTTAAAAAATCCTATCCGCGCCAAAGTTTTTCCATAAGAACCTCTCCTAATTTAAATTTCTTTTGACAAAAAATTAGTCAGACATTTTTTCTCCTTATCTTGAAAAACAGATATTTTAGTGTCATTTAAAGTATTTTTATGAGGTACTTTACCGTGATCGATAGAACGGACTTAGCACCTTAAGCTGCAATTTCGGGCGTTGATTTGGTCATTATTAAGTGTTTCTGGGTGAGTCAGTGCTCTCTTCATTAGTTCCGTAAGTGTAACACTCAGCTCAGGGAGTATTTTCGTACCAGTGGCTAGTCAAATACTCAACCACTTATTCCATAGATATATTAACAATGGTTTCTTGTAAATGTGAACGGAGCATTTAAATAATTATTTTTAAATAGATAAAAGAGAAAATCTAGAAAAATTCTATTACCCTATATTTAGTTTCGTATGATTTTTCATTTTCATGAGTTGGCAATTCTGTGAGTGGTCCAGACAGACACGTCACAAAAATAATGATTTAAAAATATTAGGAAAAATTACGACATGTGTTGCAGTGACAATTGACTATTCGTAAGCACAGGAACATTTATTTATTACGTCAACAAATTAGTGAAATCTAAGCCGACCGAATGAATAAATAAAACATATTTTGGAAGTGACAGGACACAAGTTGACTTTAGGTTTTGGAAAATAAATTCTAGATAAATTGTAACTTCGATCGTAAGACAAGTCAACGGGAAGAAGAACCTATGTAAGTAAATCTGAAAATTTAATAAACCTACTGTAAAAGGACATTTAAAATATTTGGGAATTGCGGAGAAAATACGTAATTCACTTACAGAGTGTGAGATAGCGCAAGGGAAAATTAGGGAAAAAAACACAATTTTAAGGAAAATGTACAAAAGACAAGTAAAAGGTAAAAACGGCAATTGTTCTTCGGACTCTTTGGTGAAGGAAGACGAAGATAAAATGCTTTTGAACTCGGTACAAGTCAATGACCGGACGGACGCCGTGTTCATGAAACTGTTTTTTGAGATCTAATGAATGTCCACGTCTGTGTTATACATTGGCGGATAAATATGGAATGGTACTGAGAACGGTGACAACGTGGAATTGGAGGCATTTATGGATATGTGCCAGGCCGCTATGAAGACATCGCAAGGAAAGCGATAATTTTGACTTTTTCTTTCGTCGTAATTGATGTTGTGCTAAAGCCGAGTTGCGTATTTTTTTGGTAAAGAGGAAAACATTTTTATTCAAAGTAACATGGCCATTGGAAAGGAACGAATGCGCGCTAAAGTGAATGAGTTTTTTGCAAAGTTAAGTGTGAATGTTATGTAAATATTTCTATGTTTTTCTTTGTTTAAAAGGCATATAAATATGTGTTTCTCTTTTTTTGTTACGTTGTGTTTGTATTAGCCAGGAGAGGTGGCAACAACGCCAGGCAAAAGTTTGCCATAAATCAATATATTTGCATCAGCGTTGGCGGTGACAATGATCTTTTGAAAAGATTTGTGTTTTTATTAAAATGGGAATGAGGAAAGGGCACGTTTCGTGTAACAATCCTACAAAGGATTATAAATACCCGTTTCCTGTAGGGGCTTTGCGCACCCACGATCACATACATTTCTAAAACGGTCCATAGTTCCACCTCTTGTGTTAGTAATAGTGTCAATAAAATTTCCAAGGATAGAAATCGGTTCAGCGGTTTTTTAGTTATTATTAACAATAATTCCGACTGTGGACAAATAAGGATCCATTTCAATACTGAAAGTACGTGAGGTTAACTTTGGCGCCCGTACATTTTTCTTTCTTTTTGCGTTGAATATCAGTCCACATTGTTTACATTGAAAGTGAATCATCTTCAAATAGTTTATGGTAATATGCGATGCAAAATTTTAAGCTAGCTTGGTTTTTAATCGTACCTCAAGAGAAACAGTGCTGAAAATAGCATGATTTGGTCCTATACCGCGAGCCAGTACTTCCGCTTGTGATGTTCATAACAGCAATATTTATTTTCCCGTATACGTACGTATATACGGGGTAATATACGTAGTATAGGGAAAGTTATGTAATGCTGTGGAAAATCGATTTCGAGATTTTAACGCAAATACACGTTTTGGGGCCCCCTGATACCGAAAACGTGTTGTTTTTTCAAAACGTCCGTCCGTCTGTCTGTCTGTTCGTCCGTCTGTTTGTCTGTCTATCCGTTCGTCCCGCCGTCCGTCCGTCTGTCTGTCAGTCTGTGAACAACACTAGCTCTTAAACCATAAGTGTTGTTTGTGTAAATTTGGAGCCGTTTTTGAGGAAATTTGAAAATGACCGGGGGTTTCATGTAAAGAACCCTCAAAGAAAGTTTTTAAAAATCGCGGCGCCTCGAGTGGACGCAGATTGACCGGGGAATATTCATTTTGGAAGAAATCGCTCGTTCAGAAACAGTAAGCAGAATGGCAAATTTAAACGCGAAAAATTAAAGAAAAAACCTGAGTTTATTTATTTGTTATATTTTATAAATCATTTTTGTTTTAGAAGGTACAGCTTTTAAAAACAAGGTTACCAAATTTTCAATTACAAAGGTAGATGTCAAGTTGTAAGTTTGTTTTAAAGTAAAGTATAGGTAATACTGAAGATTATATATTATGCCACTTTTATGTTTATTAATAATAAAGAATAATTATTTTAAATCAATGAAGTTTTTAGTTCAAAATAAACTCAAAATAATGTGATTACTACTTGGCACAATGTATCCTCAAGGTGAAAATGAATCCTTTTTTTCGTAAGTTTTCAATTTTTTAAAAAAATACTTCCAGTTAAATGTAAAAGTGGAAGTTTTTCTGAAGTTTGGTATGATGGCGGTCTAACATGTGTGCAATTTTCAGATTTTTATCTGACCCCCCAACAGAGATATTACAGTTCAAAATGTGCAAGAAATACGAAATTCCAATTTTCAAAAGGATGTAATTTTGAAGTGGTACGTTATATACTAATGATATTTTACAAAATCTAACTATACTGTTATGTGTAAAAGCACAGAAAAAATTAAGACTGTGATTTTATTCCTTCTTTGACAAATTACTCTCTGAAAATCGAATTTCGTTCATTCGCGTTCCATTGATTTGTTTGCAAATATTTCCCAAATAAAAACAGAAAATAAGTAAATAATATTTCGATTCGCAGACCAGAGTGTACTGAATCAAATTCTTTTAATTCTAGAATGCTATAACTACCCAGAGCTGAGAAATTTAGAAAAGAGAAAATGTCTGCAAACCCGAAAAACGGCACACGACGTGAAACAAAAATGCCCACAGTTTGTAAACCAGGTACAATAAAAAAATGTTAAAGATGTTTGTGAACAGCCAAAACATAAGGAAATGCATATGCAAAATATGAATTTTTTTCGAGATTGTCGAGCGACCAGTGCTGGACCACTTAAAATGGATTGACTCCTTCGTAACCATTCAAGAGCACCCCCACCCACCTATCTCCTCCGCTCTACCTGTGCGGCCTTCGGGCCAACGCCAGCCTCCCCCCCCCGGCGGCGTCGACCGAATGGGCCCTGGAGGGGAGGAGGCAGGTAACGCCGCTAGGGGGTCAGAGGTCAGCCGCAGCCTGCAGAGGAAGACGGTGGCCGATAACCCCCGTTGACCCGGGCGGGTCCCAAACCACCTTTAGTAATGGGCTCTTGTTTCTTTTGTCCGCTCTTCGTCGAGATTCGCGGAGACTCGGAGTGTCGCGCTGTATCCGGTAGCTCGCATGTCGGATGTTTTTTGAAATCAAAAACTCGTGAGGGTTTTAACAAGCTTAGTTTACAGAGGGCTTGCATTGTAGATGCATACTGAACTCTTTGACTTGATGTCTTTTCGCTTGTATACTGGCGAGATTTCCTCACTTTCTATTTTTTTCAGGGGCAATTCAGTAATACGTGTGCAATTTTAACTTCTTTCAAACCTCTTTGAAACAATTAGTGGTACTTATTAACATGTCACCGTTTAAAATAATTCCTTTCCAATCCTCTTCTATACCTAAGTTACTAAGTCACAAAAATATAACTTCCCTATATTTGAGTAAAATCACGTAGTGTTTAACCTGATATATTTGTAATTAATTTTTAATACATTCTTAATTTGAAATTAATAAATTTAATAACACAGATGCTGTGAGAGCATGCCTTTCTATCTACTCCTTCCTCCCTGGCATTCATATATCTTCAACCATTCACCTCAACTGCGTACGTATTTTTCATTGAATAACTTTCTGTTTATTATGCATTATTGTAATAAAAATTTTGAAACTGGTCAGGTGGAAGAGCAGGCTAATTGATCTGAGCCTCGCCGCAAATATTTGTTTATATTTATTTATACTGAAAACTGCAAAAGATGAGCAACGGGTTTGGATGAAACTTAAAGGCTATGTTTGATGTAAAGTTCTCATGTGCACTAATCTGTGGAGTTAATCTTCGCAAAGTAGTCTTTTTCCCACTGGAACTTCTTGTTTTTGGCGACCGCGACACCGAATATTCGTACTTGTTCAATATTTTTGGTTCGGAAATTTGGACGCCAACATACAGTGTTTCGTTACAATCAGCAGTACAAGCGATAGTTGTGACCGTGTGAAAACACATTTTTCTACCCATTTTCTTCGAATATTGGGAATCAGAGTCTGTAATTGGGCCTAATTTTAAGAATTGTCGCAATTCTGTCTCGTTCATAAACATAAAAACAATTCAAGTAATTAGTGATTATTAATTCAATTACATTGAATTATGTTTAAATTAATATCTTTAATAAAAACAAATGAACGATGTTTACAGCAAAAATATTGTGGGAATCCATATTAGTGGAGGAATGAAAAAAGTTATCCTCCACAAAATTATAATAATGACAATTAATAATAAATAATTATTATTTTTTATTCAAATCGTATCTAAATGCCTCTTATTTTCTTCATAATAAATATTTACCAAAATTGGATGCAATTTGGCTATGAGTAGTAGAGTTTTAGAGTTACTAAGTGATTCAGGTTGACAACTGAATAAATAATGTGATAAGAAAATTTTAAATATTTTGGATATATTAAATTCTATCATTCGTAGCATCTTTAGGAAAAATGAGAGAAGACACCTTTTCATATTGATAGTTATAAATATTGAATCTTAATTAACAGATCTGTAAATGTAAACCGATGAGAAATGTACAAAACTGACCGACGAGTATTTATATTCTCATTAAAACATTGGATGACTATATTTACGCCCATAGTCGTGACATTTCATCAGTGAAATGACAGCCACAGCTTTGCGTAACCATAATAACCAGCTGAATGAACTCTCATCACTCAAACAAATCTGACGTTGCATTATCGTGATTATCCTCTTCGAAGAATAAATATTGACAACGACAACACTTTCTAAAAGCATTCGTAAGTCGAGGCTGGAGGGCTGCCTGACTTATTGGCGCTGTTGTATGAAAGCCCTAGGCGATACCCGCACGACTAAACAATGGCATAACTTGATCTCTCACCGACCATGCCAATCAACCTCAAACACAGTAAGTAACGAAATAAATAGATTAATGATAGATATGATAATGAATGAGAAATGATAGATTTGATAAATAAAAATAAAAATAAAGAATTTGAAATGATAGAGTAAATTTAAAAAATGTAAAAAAATTAATATATAATTAGACGAATATTGTATTAATTCTTATATATTATATTAATTCTTTATTTCAGTTTAAAAATAGCGAACGTGAATTAAATATTAATCTGTAAATATAGAGAATTCAAAACAAGTTAAATTGTATAAATTAAATTGTTTGTGCACAAACAGTTGTCTAGCAGTACTCCAGCGATAGCTTCGTACGATCAGCCTTCTTCCACCCTCCGAATTGATGAAACGCCGACGCTGCAATCCATACAGAACATCTTATGATAATTATTAGCTTTGTAAATTTCTTCAAGTTCATCCACATTGAGTTAAAATAGCTTTCCTTTCGGTAGCAACAAACGATGCTTATATAAACTCCTATCAGCTGCGATCAAATAGTTTTCCTTCGTCGCTCATAACTTGACGATCTGTTGCATCAATCAACATCAAACTGACATTAAGACTTGCTCATTTCTACACTTCCAATGTTTTGAAGCTCTTGCTGATTCTTCCAAGTTTTTTTGCCAAACTACCGTCGTCATTACGTTCCTCGCAACGTCATCGTGTTTCCTTTGTTTCTACGTTTTGAAGTTCAGCATAGGATCATGACCCATCACAAAATGAAAAAAAAATTAAATTGATGGTAATTATTTAACAGTAATTTATGATACAACAGATAAAATAAGGTTTTACTAATTCTTAAGAATTAGCCCTTTCGACTCCTAAAGTCGCCTCCAAGACCAAACGAGCACCAGCTGAGGTAGCTTAGTCCAACAACTAACGTCATTGCAATGCTTCTGACCGGGAGATCCTAGGGTCCGAGCCCCTAGGTGACAGGATTTTTGACTCTAGCTAGATAGCCAGGTTCAATTCCGACGCTGTCCGGAAGGGAATTCAGCGGATGGATGCTCTGATCGGTAGGTTTCTTCGATCAACACCAGGCTAATACCGAATCAGTACCTAGTACCGAATCAGTTGTCCTATCCTCACGCCCTTACTTACACACACTTTCTCTTACATACACTACACTACCACACATGTCGGGAGGCCAGTCGGGAGCTTAGAGCTTGGCCCGACGGGGGATAGTGCCTTGATGGTGAAAGATACTTGAGTGAGGGAATCCCCTCAAGCCAAAGTGTAGGCCGGTGCCCGATCTCAACCATTCTGCGGGGAAGAACATAGCCTCCTGTGTTAAAACATGCACTGTATTAACGGGACTAAGGGCTATAGAAGTTGACGCGTCCGGTAACACGAAATAATCACTCGTAAGAATTACCTTCTTGGCTTCTAAAGTCACCTCAAAGTCCACACGCGCAGCTTAACTGGAAACAAACTTAATTCTCAGCAACCATTCATAAATACGTCACCCAATTTGGAATTATTTTGTCGTGTAAAAACTGCTTCTGATAATATTCGTTGTGATTTCTGATGTCTCGCATTTCGGAATATTGCATAATATTTTCAGAAGAGGAAAACAAGAGATATATAAGCAGGTTTAATGTGACATACACGTTGATTGTGATATTTTCGTCCTTTTCGAGGGAGATATTTGCAATTGTCTCTAATACATCAAATTATATTGAATAGTATTAGAGCAGTTGACTTTATATTTTATTATCAGTACACAACCTCCCTTGAGAACTTATTTATACAGATTGACATTCATTTTTCCTTCAAGACATTTTGTAACAATTTATACAGAGGGCAATAAAGATAATAATATATACCGGATGGAGGAATCAGAGTTGTATAAGAAGGAAAACAACCATTGTGACAGCTTCGTATCGCGCCCACCCACGAACGACATCAGAAACAGCTGCATTTGTATTCGTGAAGGGACACGTACTGTTGATAGTCGATAACACACGAAAAGGAGTGGCACGGTAAACACTGTTCTACGACTAAAAGGGATTGTGGGAAAAAAGTCGACAGTATGACCTCATGAATAGCTGCATGCTGAATGGAGTCCAGATGTATTCAGGATGAATGATAAGTCGAAGAATATTCTACTCATTTTTTAATCATGTTACTTCATTAAGTTATGGTGAGGTTATTGAAATTCCACAAACCAGAAAGATGGAAACAAATCATTTCGGGTTTTCTGTACCTTCGCAAATTGGCTAAAGAGGAGAGCTGTAATAAAACGGACTATAAGCCAGAGTATCCGTTGTATTCTAATGTCCGGAGTCGAAACAAGTACCTAGAGAGCGTGGACAGAAGACTGAAATAATTTAGGGCAAATTAGAAATCAGTTCCTTTGTGAGAAACTGTGCTAATATAAAAGGTACATGATAACTGGTGGTGCCACGGCATCAAATATTTTCTCGCAATAACAGTAACTTTTGTTTTTTTCAAACATTCAGAGATATCGACAAAAATGCGACCTGCTGCCGTTTTTAAAATTGTCCTTTGCTCAATTTAAGGGAAAAGTAAAGAAAAATATGGAGCCGTTTATCGGAATTTTTAATAAATTGCCCCTACTTCAAGCACAAATTACAGAAAACTACTCGTTTTTGAAAAAAATTGCAGATAACCGTATTTAAAGATCTACGTTTTCAGAGCAGATTTCATTGCGGAAGAAAATATCTATCATCAGTATTGTGGTTTTACAATGTTGATTGTTTGCAGTTTTCAAAAATTAAGAAAGTTCGTTGATAATGTGAGCAGCTTCATTTTTATCGTCCTGTGATTATCTCTCTTCAATATTGTAGTTGTAGAAAGACGCCAAAAAATTGAACATTTGCAACTCTAAAATTAGAATTAAACGAAAATGAGAGTGATCCCATTTTTAAAGCGGCCGTTCTCTAATCGAGGGAAAAATAATAAACAATGGGGAGACGTTTTTGAGAAAATTTTGAAAGTGTAAAGCCCTCAATTTAAAGTAACTTTAAAAATCAAAATCTCAGTTTCAAATTCGCAGGACCTGAAGTTCAGCCAGATCGTTCAACGAATATCAATTTGGTGGGATCGCGTACAAATTATATTTGATACAGCCTCAAAAAATAAATCCAGAGGCGTTAGATTGGAGGATCGTGGGAGCACAAATACAATATTACATGGTTAATGATGAGCGTAGTTGTTAGTGGTGCACTAAAGAGATGTGGATGAAAGTGAGTATATTAAAAAGTGTGAAATTTTAAAGCATTCGAATTTTTCCTTTCATTAATTTCTTCAATTCTTTTAAACATTACTGTACGTTGAAGGTGTTAATTTACATTTTTAATTTGGCTGAGTATATATTGGGGCACGTTTGGTAGTGTTTAACGTGGTTTATATCCTTCCTTTGCTTCGTTATAAATAACACTATTTGAAAGAAACATCATTTCAACTTACTTTTAACAAGAATTAAATTATCAACGACGTTGATGAATGTATTGAAAGCTTACATTCACTGCAGTGCACTAATTTTTGTATTTCTTAAGGTGATTGTTTGATACAAAACAAGGTTTTGATGTTAAGTTTACTTTTAATATATTTTCTTGTTTAAAACTGAATTTTCATCATGTCTAAGTACTTGTGTCCTTCATTATTAATCAAAGAAATACAATTATCAATCAAAGAAATACAACCAAAATCGGCAAACTTCAATCCTAAGATTTCGTTTCTCCTTCCAATACTTATATTGAAAAGTTACTTCGTTTGTGAGACGTATGCTTCCTCTCCACACTAGCATAAACAACAGTCTTGCTTCAATGCCAAATCTAATACTTAACGAGAGACAACTTCCTCGGGTTAGTCGAAGTTTCTCCGCAGTTCCCCGAGAAACTTGGTGAGCACTTGTGCATCCAGATCGGCAGAAGGGGGAGGGGAGTGGGAGAGAGGGGCGTTCGATGGAAGAGGTGGGGAGTGGAGTGAGAAGGAGCGACCCTGCGGGAAATTCCCGCCTGTCAACAGACTAACGCAACACACATTCCCGTCTCGTCTTTAATGAAAGTCGTAAAGCGCGCCTGGCCCAGCGACCCAGCAACCAAACCGCCCTGAATAAGAAGAAAAAAAAGACATAAAACAAACCTCATATAAAAGAAAGATTTCTTCGCGTGAGACGACAAATCGTCGGAATTCACAAGGTTGCCGCAGTCATAAGACGCCATAATTGTTTATGTCATTACTGCTAGCTAGGAGGAGTAGTGCCCGAGGTCGCATGCCAGGGACGTGTGCTGTTCTGGCGCCTGGCGGGAAGCTGCTAGTGCTATGAGCTGTCGGCGAGGCAGTTTCTAACTCAACTGAGACATGCTCCATAACAACCTAAGAGGCGATTTAAAGTAAACTTCTTAACATACCTATGAATTAATACATGTCATTACGAATTTATAACGAAACATTAACAAATTAAAAATAAAGGGTTATTTTGTATTAAGTTGGTAAAGTTATTGTTTTTTGCAGAATCGAGATCGGCCAAAAAAAACTTCACTCATCAAATATAAACATTTTTTCTACGGTCGTTCAAATATCTTTTTATTTCAAATCATAATTTGTTTCATCTCTATTCTTCATGATTTATTTGAAAGGAACCCCAATGTTCGTTAACGTTTGTTATAATTACTGAATTTAAAATAGTTAAAGACAATGCTGAGATTCCACAAGAGTTGATGGAATCTGCGAACGCTGCAATATCTAAATTATTTCCCAAAATTCTTAAGGTATTTTAGGAAAAAAACTCACCATCAGTTGAGAAATTGATGTACATCTAAAAGAGTTGCTATGAGTTGCATTATATATTATATGTTAAAAGTTACGTACTAATTTTGTGTTCTTAGTTGATTATAAGTTATTAATTATTGCGAATAATTTAATATTAGTGAAAATAAAATTGTTTTGCCACTAATGAATGCTTTATTTTTTACTTTCTTGTAAGCTTCTTACCGTGCGTAAGTCATTTGCCCACTGTGACGTCACCATAAAAAAACTCTTTTACGCATGATCACGCATTTACTTTCTCGTTACCGCTTACGCTGTAAATAAATAAAATAAATAAATAAATGTCTTTATTGGTGGCGAGGCTCAGGCTAATTAGCCTGCTCTTCCGCCTGACCACTTTCAGAAGTTTTTATTACAGTTTATTTTATGATAAAAGGAGACCATTCAATGAGAAATACGTACGCAATTTAGATGAAGGTTTTCTCACATGGGAAGCAGGAGTGAGAGCGAGGGAGGAAGACGTTGATAGAACAAGAAACGCACTCACAACATTTCTGTGTTTAAGTTTATTAATTTTACGTTAAGGAGATATTAAAAATTAGTCACAAATATATCAGATTGAAGCACTTCGAGATTTAACTTAAATTTTGAAAAACTGTTTTTTGACTCGTAAGTTAGTTACAGAAAAAAATTAGAAGGAGCTTGTTTAACACAGTGGCATGTTATTAAGTACTACTAATTGAGAGAGCGTTTGAAGAAGCTGAAATTGCGTACGTATTTTTGAATTACCCCTAAAAAACAGAAAGGGAGGAAAACTCGTCAGCCTACAAGCGAAAAACATCCAGTAAAGAGTTCAAGTCTTGAAAGAAAGGAAAAACGAACCTATTCGGTTATTAAAATTAGGTAAATAAAAAAAGAAGAAAAAAATCATAAACGTGGATACGATCGGATTAAATCTAGGAAAAGTTTAGAAACTTAAACTTTTCCCCAAACTAAAAAACGACAAATTTTAAAAATGTATGAAGTGTTACCAATTGGAATATTCTCAAGACTTGAAAACCTGACCCAACATCTTTCACATGTATACCAACGATGTATACTACATTTATTCCTGGGACTGCAAACAAAGGGACCATCCCGGCATGCGCCTTAAGCGATTGAGTAAACCCAGGTAAACCTCAATCAGGATGGTGGCTGAAGGCCAAGACAAAATACTCTACCTAGGTCACAATACAAGTAAACAATTACAGTGCACACAAAATACAAATTAGGAATGAAAATATTTTGAATTTAATATTATATCTTAACGTATAGCAATAGTTGTAGGAAATGAACTGAAACAGAAAAAATACAAATTAGTGAACACATTTAGACAAGAATTAAAGCATAGAAATTATATTTTGAGTATATACACAGTATACGCTGTAGAGAGAAAGTTATGTTAATGCTGTGCGAAAAACGGCGAATTTTCAGAAAATAATTCTTATTACCGATTCTTATTACCGGTCAAGAAAAAGTGGATAAATCCAAGTGGCTAAATTTAGAAAAAAAATTCTCCAACACCTGGTGTAGTCAGAATGCATGTTTTGTTGCTCCTTGATACCAAAATATCGAATGATGCGATTCGTCTGTCTGTCGGCCTGTAAATCCGTCCATCCGACTGTGAACAACGCTAAACCATTCAGCCGATTTTCTCCAAAATTGATATTTCCCAAGCGATCTGGCTAAATATCGCGGCTCCGGGAATTTGAAACCGATATTTTAATTTAGGGAGTACTTTACATAAAGCCCCTGGAACATTTTCAAAATTTAAAAAAAATGGCTCTAGCGTTTTTGCTTAAATTTTGTTTCTGGATAGTGTAACGGCCGTTTAAGAGGAAGGTGAAGGTGTTATTCGTTGAAAATTCTGATTACTCGAAAATTGCAAAAATTCAACATTTTTCGGCGTCTTCCTACAACTACAACTATGAAGCTACAGATTTTCCATTAGTGAAATCTGTTCCTTAAAGATAGATTTTGAAATGAGGTCATGTACAATTTTTCGAAAAAAATTGTTACTTTTCACGTACATTTGCATACGAAAATATTGGCGAGAAAGTACGTTCTGTTTTAACTCTACTGCTCAGGTGTTTTAAGAAAAGATTAACTTCACACCCCCCACAGCAGCACACAGAAATCCACATTTTTAGACGATCGAAAAAAATGTTTTGTTATATAACGATATAAATGCATTTGAGACTCGCATATAAAAATAAAAAAATAACAAATCAAATAATAACAGATCAACAAGGAAAATGATATTGATTTTAAGAGTGATGTAAATTCCTTAGTTATTATTAATGTCGTCTAATTTCAAAAGAATAAACATGCCTCCGAGCCAATGAAACTTCAGGCTCTGAGCCAATGACTCTCCATTTCGATCACATTATTTTGTACACTTTTCCTTGATCCATTGATCAAATGCTGAGATGGTCTCATGGACATAGTAAATGTAGCTTCACTACGCGCACGGTTGTGCAACGTTTTCCGCGACTCACTTACGATTCAGTTACGCTAAGACAATTTCGAGATCCCTATCCGAACCTTCTTCGCTTGAAGATGTGATCCCAGGTTCATGCAACTTGCACACGATTAGTCCCCAACAATTGCCTTATTTCAGAATGTACTATTACCACATATTCGGAAGACCAGTCGGGCGCTTAGAGCTTGTCCAGACTGGGGCGATGGATTTCTGGTAGGAGATACTTGGTTGAGGAAGGGAGTCCGATGTCTTCGGGAGTTATCGTCTGCCTTGTGGAGTTTCGACGTCAGTGTACTCGTACTGCTACTGTCACAAAGAAAAACGTATAGTAACAAAAGGGGACTACAGTCCGAAGCTAGATATCGCCCTCCAGGGTGAAGGACACCGACACAGTTCGTGCATGCAATACACTACACTTAAGGGAATAATGAACGTAGCCTCAACTTGCCCGGAAGCGCAAAAAAATCAATCTAAATTATAACACTCTCTCACTTGCGTGCTGCATCTCAGAAACAATGGGAGAACGCACTTTTGGTTGTAAAACGTCCATTGCTTCTCACATCCCGTGTCCCCTCCTTTATATCTGAAATTTCATTCCATCGCATCGTGTATATCAGTGCACAGATCGTACCATCGCCTTTAATGACCAACAAACCCTTTAGTCATTGACCAGAATCTGCGGAACTTCTCTCGCTAAGTGAGCAATCGACTGTAAACAATTCATGTCTCTCGTCGATTTCAACGGCAGCTGTTAAGCGTTGCCGACATCTTTGTAGAGCCATTTACGAAGCTGGGGCCGATTAAACGGATTCGCTGAAGACAATTTCCACGCGGTTAAAGGCGCTTGAAAGCATTGGTTTGACACCAATTGATTATGAATACTAGCTAATAAAGACTGAGAGAACCCGTCACATGGCGACTGTTCTCGAAATCTGATGGGCCAGAGGACAATGGACTGCAGAATGACCGCAGGTGATGACAAGTCAACGGTTGTTGGGGCTGCCGCATCCATTGAGGCAAATTGAACAGTCCGTCGCGCGCTGGTACAGTGCATAGACGTCGTAATTGATCGCTTGATTGATTAGCAGTTGACGAGCCCCGAATCACCAAAGTCATTAGTCCCATAAGTGTAGTGCATATTTTTCCCGCCACCATCGGGCCTCGGACTCTTGGACAGAGGCACTGCAGTGACATCAGTCGATTCCTTGAGCCCGTTTCCTCCCCACCGTGATGTTTAAAAATGGGAGTCAAAGAAGCGACGATGGGAGCCATCAGAGAGAAGAAATCGGTGCTTGTGATTTTTTTAATCGGACTGATTTTGGTATTGCTATGATATTAAGAAATCGACATTGTACAAGGACATGATCTCCTTCTTTATTAACCTTTAATTACTCGCGTTGCTTTCTGAAACGTAATTACTCGCGCGGCGCACTGAGTGCGCCAATAAAGAAACAATTATTATGCAATAACAAAACAATAATTGGGATGAATTAGTGTCATTTATTAAGAAAAATGATAACTTGTTGAATAAAATAATATTTGGTGTTAATTATATGGTATCTATGACATTTACATTACGAAATGTATTGCATGCCTCTAATAAGGCATAAAATAGCATAAAGCTTATTGTAAAATGTTAGGTCCCGAAACGCGCCCCAAATTAATTATTAATTTAATAGAAATATATATTTATAGTATAAATTAACATTTATAAATCATTTAATAACGATCATAAAAATAACACTGGTTTTTAACATTATCTCTGGAATTTGAATTGATTCTCACGGCTGTCATTTTCATTACTATTAACGTATTCTAGTGTAAATCACGCGATGCTTTCCAACATATTCCTCGGCCGTTTCACCGTTTACGCGGAGAAACGAGGAAATGCTCCGCGCAGGAGACGCCGCCGTTTGGTGTCGTAGCGGCCGGTTTGAATTTCGCGCCCGGAAGTGATTTTTAAACTCAATTTTCTCAAAGAAATTTTTTTTCGGAAAAACTGGACCTGCCATTATTCATGACTGGAATCACAGAATTTGGGGTATTTTTTTGTAACAGGAGCTTTTGGACACCTGTATATTAGGCTGTATCGAAAAATAGAATTCAATGGCTTAGTGAAAAAAAAATAGTTTTCGATGCAAGAACCACATCGGCACCAATACTTCGGCAATGCTTCATCGCCAATACTTCAAAATAAATCTGAATGTCTTAAATTGAAGAGGAACAGTTTTTTATTAATACTACACAAGATGTCGCCAATTTTTCTCCTAGTGTTTAATCCATGATATTAGGATAAGTCTCCAATTTCTAGAGATTTCGAATTGTTGAATTTCTGTATTTCATGCATTTCTAATTGTGTGGTTAATATAGCTTCATTACACATGTTAATTAAATTTGATCCGATAATTTTCCTCTCTGTAGTGCCATTGAAGATGGGATTCCCGAAACATATCATGTCGGGATAATTAATTAAAATATTAAATAATTTTCGAAAACTTTGTGGTTGAGATCTCTTGGATCCTTACTAATCCTTAACGATATTTTCTGTTAATGAAGCGGACTCTTTAATATTTCTCAGTTCATTTTCAAATTTTTAAAGAACTTGGATAATTGAAATACGTTCGCTTTTAGAGTTCGAATTAAAAATACTCTATTGTGCATGAGATACGGTTCGCTACTAATAATTTCTGATACCACATACTTTTTCGATTTCACCAGTCTGAATTACAATTAGTTCAATACATAAATAAATATTTATGGTCAATTAGCCCTATTTTCTTTTGCGTCAGATAATTTCAAATGAAATTATTTGAAGACTTCTTTTTTGATATGATTTTTAATTTTATGGAAGGTCCATTAATTTTCTGGCATTTTTCTTTTCTTTCTTTAATTTTTTTCTTATTTCACAACATAAAATCTATTTAACAATCTTTATTACATTTTACATACTTTCACCAACGCTGCGCTTCATTGGCCTTCATCATCAGGGTCTAATGAAAATAAATGTATTTCAATCTAATATAAAAATTAAACAAGCTTAATTTTAAAAATCTTTTAAAATAATATAATTAATGTTATTCTTATTTATTATTGAAGGATGATATTTATGACATACCTGTTACAATTTTGATTTTTTGTTTATAATTATATTAATTAGTTTGCAATATTTCTTTTATATCAAATTGTTGGAATTAAAACAGTTATATGAGTAACATTATAATTTTCTTTTACAAAAATATTAATTAAGTGTGATTTTCCAGAGAAACTGCATCAATTAATTTCTTGAAAGACATACTGATTCGCAATTACGATTACAAAATTATGATTTTGGGTATTTTGCATCCACGAGCAAAACATCGAAAACTTAAAAACATTAAGCACAAAACATCGGTGTTCAAAAATATCGTCTTCAGCACATCGAAACATCGTTTTTTGTAGAAACATCTACAAAAAGCACTCCGCGGGGCGGGGCGGGGCGGGGCGGGGCGTGGCGGGGCGTGGCGGGGCGTGGCGGGGCGGGGCGGGGCGGGGCGGAGCGGGGCGGGGCGGGGCGGACTGGGGCGGGGCGGCCTGGGGCGGGGCGGCCTGGGGCGGGGCGGACTGGGGCGGGGCGGACTGGGGCGGGGCGGGTATTAAACGTGGCCCCGCGGGCGGCCTCCGGGATGCGAGCCGAGCCGCGTGCCGCATCATCGCCTCCCCCGAGCGCCCCGGCCGCCTCACAAGACGTCGTGTCATCCTTGGCGATAGTTCGGAACGTGTTACGGCTGCGCGGCCGGGGATCCAGTTTCGGTCCGCGCTTCGACACGTGTACAGCGTGACAAGGGCGGGAAGCCATCGAGAAACTACAGTACAGGCAGCTATAAGCGACTCGGACAGTTCTCTCGCCACGTGCTGTTGTACGTCATGTGATCTGCTCTGAAGCTTCTTGCCAGGATTTGTTTACTTTCTTACAGCCAGGGTTCAGCATTGCCACTCATTTGACTCACACGAAGTCGCCGAAGCGATAAGGTTCGGCTTTGGCGCAAGTTACGAACATAATATATACTTCAGTTGTTTTTTTTTTCTTGGCGCACGGAGGTGTGTCATCAAAATGGAATATCTCATGGTATTTCGCGTCGTTCTCCGTTGTGCCGCCAGGAATCGCATGAACGACGCGAAACACCGTGAGATATTCCATTTTATTGACACCCCCCCCCGTGCGCCAAGAAAGAAAAACCGAAGTATAAAGACGTGTCAAATCCTGTTAGTAAGTGTCAATGTTTTGAGATATAATTTACCTGTGATGTAGGTGAAGCCCTACGCGTAGTAATGTGTAGCAACAGCGCATTGAACTTTCAGAGTCGGTTATACGCTGCCGGTACGGCTCTCCAACAGTATTTTCTTCCTCGCGATACTTGTAACTTTTGTACTTTTCGAAAATTCAGAGAGTTAAATGAAAATGAGATCTACGCCATTCTTAAAAAATACTTTGCACTATGCGAGAAAAAATGTAAAGAAAAGAATTTGAAGACTTTTGATAAAATCTTGTGTTTAAATTACCTTTATTTCACACAAAATTACATGAAAATTTTTAATATTTTGAAAACATTGTACGTATTTCAAATTCTATTTTTAAAGAACACTTTTATTGTTAAAAACTTTCTATCTTCAATATTGTAGTAGTAGAAGTAGGAAACAAATCTCTTCTTTTGTAATTTTCGAAATTTCAGAGAATTAAACTGAAAATCGGATCTGCAGTATTTTTATAAGCGTACTTTGTTCTATAGAAACAAATTTAAAGAAAAAAATAGAACCATTTTTGAGGAAATTTTGAAAATATCGTTGAGGTTTAATTTAAAGAACACCTAAAAAACAAAATATACGTTTCAAATTCAAGAGGCCGCGAGCATCAGTAGGATCGATTAGGAAATATCAATTTTGAAGATAATGATTTAGCCAGCTTTGTTCACAGACAGAGTGACGGACGGACGTTTCCCCATAAACCAACTTTTCGGTATTAAGAACCCACAAAACGTGGATTCTGACAATTATATTAAAGAAAGACATTTACTAGAGATAGGAGAAAGAACTATCTATTTTTTCGGTACAAGAGGCCTGCAATTATAGTTTTTCTTTCATAAAAATAGTCGTGTTCCGCTGCAGAATTACAATACTTTCTCTCTATACTTCATAAGTACTATGTAAGGGAGTAAAATGATAGAGTGAATTCAAATTTTAGTTTTC
The DNA here is from genome assembly GCA_031308135.1 of Acheta domesticus. Lineage (NCBI taxonomy): Eukaryota > Metazoa > Arthropoda > Insecta > Orthoptera > Gryllidae > Acheta > Acheta domesticus. The sequence continues at coordinate 87,718,711 of JAHLJT010003656.1, forward strand.
ACTTACGGAGTTTTTGCGTTTCGTATCCCCACCCTAGACCATTCTCTGCATCAGCACCCCTCCTGTCTAGTTTCCATATTTCTTACTCTTACGTCATTCATAACTTTCATTCAAGTCCACTCTATCCCGCATGTTTCAGAGAATGGAACTCTACAATTACCAATAATACTTAAATGTTTGTATTGCCTACCTCAATCGAAAGGTAGTGTGAAGATCCTTCTTGAACAAAGTAATTGTCTTAAAGCTTAAACTTCAGTAACTGACGTGAAAATTTGTAAACAGAAACAAGAGCCAATGGTGTCGCCGCATTGCAGCCACGGAAGAGTACCACGGAAGAAGGATGACCATAACGTTGGCGCAACATCATTCAAAGTGGCGTCACACACACACCCACACACACACACACACACGCAGGCAGACATTCGAATGAGGCCGTTGTAGTACTTGCAATATTCGAAGTATTCATTTTTTTCCGATGTAATAAGTATCGGTGTGGATTTCATATGAGTCGTTAGGGGCTTTTTTCACGGTGGCGAAATTTAGGGGGCCAAAGTGCAGCTTATCGTATTGACAGCAATAGGGGGTTTTGCACGGCATAGTGTTCAGCAATCGACTGCAATCTTGATCTTCAGATGCACACTCGAGCTACGCATGCGGTAATGATCGGCAGTGTTGTCAATTGCTGTAACGCTTCGCCTTGCGAAAACTTCCTGATATCTCGACCACTACATTCCCCTTTTGAGCATCTGCGCATGCGCAGAAGGTCGATATTGCTGTCGATTGCTAGACGCTGCGCTGTTCTTGAAGAAACTATTATAACGTGAGTGTCGGTAGCGGTACCAAACATATTATTCGTTCTTTGTAAAGTGTCTCTAACGACTAAGTAAAGGCAAATTTTACGTCTGCAAATTTTCCTCTCTTTTCTCTACTTTTTCCTTCACAATAATTAAAATACGTAGATGGTTGTTAAGTCTACAATGTGATTGATCACAATAAACATTCACGTAGGATTCGAACCTACAATTTATTTTTCAGCCTTTCAATCTTTCGGCCCCGTATCTGTTGCTGTATTCAGACTCTCGGAAACACATTCATCAACATACAAAAAATCGACAAACTATTGTGTTAAAATGTATTAACTGTATAACATACATGCAATTTTGTAAGTCGCTGACTGCTGCAAAATATAAATACATCTCAGCCACCCGGTCTTCGCTGGCCACCAACAGAGCCTCCAAGCTCCTGGCGCAATATCGGATCTTTTCCGTTGCTTGCTACACAGCCTTCGGAAAGTACTGCAAATCATGGTGAATGGAAACAATATGATTTGAAACATTTTAATGAATGTCTTTTTGACAAGTCTGTGGTCAGCTATAAAAAGCTGTACCCCTCGCTCCGCCTAGCATTACATCCTTCTTCTTCTTCTCCTTGAGGTGTATAGGCTCTGTCGGTTATGCCTCCATTCCCATCTAGTCACCCCAAAAACCAATCTCTATCAGCCGCAACTAGGGTTTTGGTAGAGGGCTTCCCCCCTCTCTCACAGTTCCCTGTCTACAGTTCACCAGGCTGGGACCCTAACTATCGATAACTCGCCTTTCGTGAGGTAGCCGCTGCCCTTCTCAGCTAGTTCCTCGGTTCTCGTCTAGACGCCGCTGTGAACCCCGTATCGTTAGTGGAATTATGGTTAATGACAGGATATGATAGGGAATGATAGATGAAGCGATCCGGTCGCATATTGGCCTGGGAAACGGGAGTATCCCGAGAAACTCTGACGAGAACCCGATTTGTCCGTTACAAATTCCACTTGGAATTGAATCCCGACAGCAGCGATGCAGTTTGGCTACAATTCTGTGGTGTAGTGCTCAGTAATCATAAAATGTCTTTGTGTATCTGTGTATGACAATTATGGCAGCGGAAGCTATGATGAAGGGATTTGAGATGCCACAATCAACGTCAATTGATTCTTTCTTTTGCAGTACATCTCTTATTATTCTTTGATATTTGTTGCAGAGAATGAGCCTGGCAGTTATTAGGAAGTGTCTGGAGAGTGTCAGAATGAAGAAAAAACTGTTTCTGCACTGATACTAGACTACGTTTGAAGCGTCGGGGAAGCGTCGTCCATTATGCTGGCCCAACCACCACTTGCAAATAAAATGTGAATAATGCCTGAAGCTTAAACCTTTTTTACCATTCATAGTTTTCCAGAAAATAAAAAGTGTGATGTGGTTAAAAAAACCATTTAACCTAAACCTGTGATTTATCCGAAGAATGAAACTCTATAATTCAATTGAAAATGCAATGGAAGAAGTATCTGAATAGCCAGTTCAGACCTATAGATAATTGAATTACACTTATTCAAAAATAAAATTGAATGACTTTACAAGGAAATTACCTGTCATATATACGAATTATTTGCTCTTTTTTTTGTACTATTAAAAGTATATTTTGAAATTAGTAGGCAAATAATTTACAAATATTTTCACGATGGTTCATCAATGTTTTGGCTCTTCTAAGAAAAATAAATTTCTGTATTTATACTTCATCAAAAAGTTGTTCAGTTGTACTACAAATTACAATTTAAAAAAATAATTACTTCAAACTAAAACTAAACTGAAGCAATTCACGCCCTTACGAAGATATGATTCCAATTCTGCCATTGAAACAATGAAGCAGGAAGAGTTCTCATGACCGTTGAAACTACACACGCTCGATTACAAAACAAAACATCTTCTCCAACAAGCAATTTCTATTGTGTAAAATAAAGTTAATCAAGCAAAAGCCATATACTATACTGCTGGTGTAAAGAAAGTCAATACAGCGCCTGATTTCCCCATTCGGATCGTGATAACCTTTCTGCCACGAATTTTCAAATAGTATTATTATTTGAATTAACCGCACAGATACTCGAACGGCACTGTAGTATTCAAATAAGGCCAGAATACGCCGAACACAATGCAATGCCTCTCACGTTATAAATAACGTATTCTGAGATCGAAAGCGACTCCATTGTTTCGGTTTCAGACTTCCGCCTCGTCGTGTATCTCAATGGCAGTGGCACATGCGAACAAAAAACTCTAGGCTAATTTACACACACACACACACACACACACACATAGACACATACACACGGTCCCAGCAGGTCCCATTCAGCAACTTGAACAGGGCCGGGCTGTATGCAAACGCCACCGACAGCGCAGCCCCGCTCTGCGCTGCTCTGCTCTTTATCACCTTTGCCATCGCTGCGACTCCGGGCGCGGCTGCACGCTACCTCTGGCCTGGCCTGCACCGGCCTCTGCTGCTTTCAACGACGATACTTCTTTTTACCTTCTCGCAGTTACGAAGGCATTCGAAGATACTTTGTAAGAAGAGAAAGTTATGCAATCCTAAACGGCGAATTTTTGGCAGAAAAACAAAACTTTTTGCGAGGCCCTGGAGATGAAAATGCGGATAAATCCTGTGGCTAAATACAGAAACAAAATTTCTCTAACACGTGGTATAGCCAAAATCCGTGTGTTTTTTGGGGCCTTTCATATCGAAAAAGCGATTGACGGGAAAACTGTCTGCCTGTTTGTGGTCAACGCTAGCACATAAACCATTCAGCCAATTTTCTTCAAATTTGATATTCCCCGATCGGACCTGATTGATCTCGAGGCTTTGATAGTCTCAAATGGATATAGTGATTTTTGAGGGTACTTTACATGAAGCTTCAAAAACATTTTTAAAGTTTTCTCAAAAGTGCCACAAAATTTTTTGATCAAATTGTCTTCGGACAGCGTAAAGAAAGCATAGGAGAATAGTCTCTCAATAGAATAAACCTCATGTTGGTTGGATGGAGAGGTTTTGAAAATTGCACAACTGCAATGTTTTGGGGCATCTTCCTACAATAATAATATTGAAGATAGAGACACTTTTCCTTAATGAAATCGTTCCTTAAAGACGGATCTTTAAATAAGCTCATAGTTCCATTTTTAGAAAATACTAGGGAAACTCGGCTGACGTTGCTCTACCCTTCATCTCCCACTTTCCCCTCCCATCTCCCTTTCTCACTGTCTTCCCTCCTTCCCTCACCCTGTCCCTGTCTGTCTGTCTCTGTCTCTGCCGCTCTCTAGTCCCTCTCATTCACATTTACCGAGACACATTAGTACTTGTAGATTTTGCACGTCTCTGAACAGGTGAGATAATATCGGAAAGCGCCGGGCCAACAAAAATGTAATAGAATGTTCTAGAAGATCTAATTCTGTAGATTACAGTGTGAGAAACGTTCCTTTGAGGCCTTTGGTCTTTCTTTCTCGCCTTACTACGTACTTACGTAGTAACAAAAAATATTTGTGATGTTGCGGCGAAAATAAGCGATTTTTGGACAGAAGTTCGGGTGACGAAAAAGCGGATAAATCTTGTTCCAATAGATATTAAAATCCTTCCTCTAACACATTGTACAGTCAGAATACACGTTTTATGAGTCCTTGACATCAAGAAATTGGTTTACAGGCAAACGTCTGTCCGTCTTTCTGAGTCCGGCCGTCTGCTGAACAAAGCTAGAGGCTAAACCTTACACAGCATTTTGACCAAAAGCAATATCTTTTTTTGTCTCAGATAGAGAAATGTACGCTTACAAAAGTAGCGAAAGGTAGCTTTCGGGTCCGATTGAGATTTTTATTTCTTAATATTCCTTGATACTGCCTAAATTGCTGCTCAACAACAGTGATTGAGTCTAACTTTGAACTTTTCAAAATATTATTCAGTTATATCCATAATATACGTCTAAACCCGATTTACCCCTTTAAATTGTATTGAAAGTTAAAAGTAACCTCATAGGAATAATTTTGAAAGACAATAAATAATAAGGAACATACATCAAGTAAATATTGAAATAGGCAAAGGAATGTCAGTTCTTTAAATTAGTGAAGATATATGCTATTTCTGAAAAAATGAACAAACATGGATAATCAAATAAGTTTCAAATCACTTCAAAAAGCCTAATTCGTAAATATGTGAGAAAAATCTTATTGAAACCAATGAAACCATTTGTGGTTTCGGTGGAACCCATGTACAGAACATCGGACTGTCGTACCCAAGTTTGCGGGTTCATTCAAGACCGAAGCCATGGATTTTTAAGAGGGAAAAAATCTCCCTCTTAAAAGCAGGAGGGCAAGTAATCCATGTAGATTTACTGCATGTAAAAGATTCTGAAGCCTAAAATAAGCCGCTGAACTAATTTCAAATCGGCTTTTTTGTTTCCCGAGTGAAATCTTTATTCTCCATTAGATGGTCAAAGTAGAGCAACATGTGCCGGGTCACATGAAAGAGCGGGCCTGATGATTCGAATCTCGCCACGCAAGAACTGCAATAACAAGCATGAATTGAACCGAACAAACAAATATGTAATTACATACAAATTCTACACCTGTTCATCAGTAATGCCGGTGAAGAAACAAATGTCGCACATCCTTCTCGAGGGAATGCCCACTCCCTGGCAGCCGTTGCGGTGGAGGAGGGTCCGGACGGATGGAACAACGGATCCCGGGCATTTTACTTGCAGATGCCGCCCGCAGCTATTGGGCTTCGAACGTGGAATGTTCATGACACTATTGTGGCCATAGCTGCCATTTCACGTATTGTCGTGGCAAATGCGTTCTGCAGTTGAATAGTTCACTGGTGAAAGGTAAAATGTGACAAAATCACTGAACGGAAATACATTTGACCTTTCTGAGAGTGACTATTTTATAAGCGACTACTTTACCCTACTGAGGAGAGCAGCATTTACCTTTATAAACAGTTCTCCAATTTGTAAATTATTTTCCATATTTTGATTCATCTCCATGTAAATTATTTTCCATATTTTGGCTCAGTTGCTGTTTACTTTAAATTGTTTTTTTTCCTTTTGTTGGAAATTTCACTATGGAACTCCAGAGGAGGTTTTCTCAGATGTGATGTAGGCCATAAGCACACAGCAGAACCACCAACGGCTTATTTACCCCGTTTTCTACATTGCTATTGCTTACAGCTCTCTTGTCATGATTGTCACTTCTACAAATGACCATTGACATTATTTGAGAGTTATTATTAATTTTTCTTTAACGATAAGAGATACCCATCTCTTCTGGTCATAATTACCTCACTCGTAAAACGGGCTTCGTCTATGCCATCAATTTATTTTCAATTAACACCAATCACAACTGTCGATTCTGTTCAATCTATAACTAAACTTTCGTAACATCTGTCGCATTAACCTTTAATTACCCCCGCTGGCGCACCGAGTGCGCCAGTCGCATTCTTTTATTTCCTGACGACAATAAGTGCATCATATTGCATTATCTCTTCCGCTAACCTTTCTTCTGAGTTTCTTTAACAGTTTGAATTCGTTTTTCAATTGCTCTGTTGCAAGTCGTGGCAGTAAGATCGCTGAATTCTATTTAAAACGTTTTCGGCGCACTGTGTGCGTCGCGAGTGTAATAACGTAAATACTTACAAGAATGTTTTTTTTCTTCAATGTAGACGTTGTAGAAATCAATTATTACGTATGATGGCATGAAATATGGATAACATATATTGTGTAAAATATTAATATGTATTTTTATAATCACCCGTTCAAATTTACAATAACATAGCACGTCAAATATCAAAAAATAACAGTGTAAAATGGACCTTAATTATGATTTGCACATTCTGCATGACAAATATACAATGTTTTAAACATATATTAGGCTATATCGAAAAAAATAGAATTCAATGGAATTCAATTCAAACGTTAGTTTTCGATGCAAGAACAATATCGGCACCAATAAAACTAATAATAATAATAATAATTTTTAAAATGGATTTAGGGGTGTCACAAACCCCATAAACACCCCATTTTTCGGCCTTTTTTCGCTACGTTTTAGAAAATAACGAATTTATTATTTAATATGATTTTTATCAAAGTATTTTGGGCTTAGGTGGTGCCCACCTTACACCGCAACAATTTTATGATCAATAATCAATACTTATTTGACTCAAACAGTGTGCCACATTAGCTCGAATATAGACGATTTTACGTTAAAACCATAGAAATAGACACTTTTTAATCTACCATAGCTCCGTAAATTTTTATCTCAAATACTTTTAATTTAGATAAGATTAGATCTCAAAATCTTTACTTTAATAACTATGCTTTGCACAATTTAACTATTTCACTGCAATCGGCTAAAATTGCTCCGTGCGCCATTACTATTTACGGCCAACATTTCTTCCGCACTGCTCTATATGATTTCCTTATTCACTATTAGCCTGTATTGAAGATATTTGTAGAGGCTTAGCAAATAAAGTTTTCGACGCAAAAATAACATTGGCACCAATAAAATCGCTTTTAAAATGAGTTCAGGGGTGCCACAAACCCCATAAACACCACATTTGTTCGGCATTTTTGGCTACTTTTTAGAAAATAACGAATAACTATTTAATGGTATTTTTATCAACGTATTTTTGGCTGAAGTGGTGCCCACGTTATTTCACAACAGTTTTAAGATAATCAAACGTTACTTATTTGACTCAACAGTGGGCCACATTAGTCCGAATATGGTCAATTTTACGTTAAAACGATAGAAATAGACACTTTCAATTCGCCATAGCTCCGTAACTTTTTATCCAAAATACTTTTAATTTAGAGAAGATTAAAACCTTAAATCTCTATTTTAAGAACTTTGCTTCGCAAAATTTAACTATATCATTGCAATCGGCCAATATTGCGCTGCGCGCCATCACTGATAGCAAGCCTCATTTGAACCGCACTTCTGTGACTGATTTCTTTAATTCACTATGCGGCTATATTGAGCATATTTGCAGAGACAGAAAACGAGTTTGAAAGTTACTATGCTTTAAAAAACACTATATGGAATTTGGAAACCTATGAGGAGCTATTTTTACCTGTTTGTTTCGGTGCGTGAAACAGTGCCCATTTCATCGCCCCGGCCGGCCTGTGGCGGGTGCCACCCAGGCCCACCCACGCTGCTGAAGGAGGCACACTCACTAATGCATTCGGAAAATCCACCCTATCTTTGTTTAAATTTCTTCTGCATTTCAAACCTCAGTTAATTATTTGTTGATATTTCCACGTGCAAGCATCAGGCAACCGAAAATGCTAGCAGTATACGTCGCTGCAGATTTAGAAAACTAACAGTTTTCACTAATAGCTATTTTCAGACCTCTTATTTTTAATAGAGTTGGAATGCAAATTAATAAGTAGTTTATTAATAGCTTATTAATAAGTAGTAAATTAATAACTTTAATTTAACAGACACATTTTGTACAGTAATTGTCAGAACAGTAAAATTGCATCTATCTGGTACGGGTGACGACAGTTCATGCATTATGCTCCAGGTTTCGTGTGTCGAAAAGTGACATTTCAATAAGAGTGCCCCAAAAGTGCCAATACGACAGCTTGAAAAAGAATACTTCGAAATATATTTTCATTTCGATTTATACGCCGTTTTTAAGAAATTAACGCGTCTTTTCTCCTTTTCAAAGTACTTTAGAAGCCCGAAATATGTGTTAGAACCTAAAAATTTAAAGTCTTGATGTTGCCGTGAGGTTATTGTGAATAATGCAGAACGTGAGCTCCGTCTAGATCAGGGGTGTTCAACTTACAAGACCTCAAGTGCCACAACTAAAACCTTCTCTAAGGTTGCGGGCCATATTTTCATTATTCGGTGATCCCCACGTGGCCCCGTATTGTTGACCTCGGCAGTTTGTCCTACTGCTTTTAAAGAAAATGGAAGGATGGAGCCATGTGCGATATCAGGCCGTACCTTACACAACGCAGTGAAACACTTTGGAATGGTTATGAATTTCTGAATTTACTATAAAAACACTTAAATCTAAAAGTCTCCTATTTTTACATGATGGGGTTATTGACCCCGACAGGGCGCGTGCACTAGGCGCACTATGTTCTCGCCGACTTGGATGCAAGTCCTTTCACGTTTCACTAACAACCTTTTGCGGGCCACGACAAATGCAAGTGCTTTCACGTTTCACTAACAACCTTTTGCGGGCCACGACAAATGCAAGTGCTTTCACGTTTCACTAACAACCTTTTGCGGGCCACGACAAATGCAAGTGCTTTCACGTTTCACTAACAACCTTTTGCGGGCCACGACAAATGCAAGTGCTTTCACGTTTCACTAACAACCTTTTGCGGGCCACGACAAATGCAAGTGCTTTCACGTTTCACTAACAACCTTTTGCGGGCCACGACAAATGCAAGTGCTTTCACGTTTCACTAACAACCTTTTGCGGGACACTACAAATGCAAGTGCTTTCACGTTTCACTAACAACCTTTTGCGGGCCACGACAAATGGCCCCACGGGCCACATGCGGTCCACGGGCCTCCAGTTGGACATCACTGGTGTAGATTAATCGTTTGCCATTGAGGAGGCGCAGAGGCACAGCACACGTGATGGCGACAGCAGAATGATAGGAGCGCAAATTGCTCTAATTCATGGCGCAAACATCGGATGGAAGTCAACAGTAAATGACAAATTGTCGACCAATCCTCCCCCACCCAACCACCTGCCTAAGCGTTTCTATGAGGGAGAGTTAAGAAAGTTGGTGGCGAAGGGGAACAAGAAAGTTAGTACGCCTGATGTGAGCTACAGTACATCTTTGCGATGTGACTGTGATGTGATGCAAAATAATTTACGAAAAAAAACCTGACAAGTTCTTAAAATGACTGTTCAAGTTCCACCAACGTCAGATCACAAGCTCAAGTCAATGTTGAGTACATACTTTTCATCTGGAATAGGGAAAGATAGAGGATGAGGAATGAATAGGGGATAGCAAACAAAATGCACTTACACAAATATTCATAACCTTTATTCCCGCAGAAAAGTACAAAGACAAGATTTATGGAGGCGGTGATTTGAAAAAAAATTGCATGTACGATGAAAAAATGCATGTACTACTCCCAAGAAAATAAAACAATACCTGGTGAAGTGGAATGTCGTACGATAACACTCCTTACCAGATTTCATATTCATTTGGCCAGTGGATACATAGAATATCAGAGACAAATGTCAAACCGCAAGTTTTCATCTATACCGCATCAAGATTCTAATGGTTAGACTTATCTATCCTGTCAGCTCACTCAAATTGACATAAAATACTTCTGACATTATGTTGAACTTCCTGATTAGGACCACCCCCTTCCCGAAATACACGAAAGACGAGTGGACATTCAGGGGCTGCCTAGAGGCGAATCGTAGCGGCCGACTGCTCTGAGCTGTGTGTTTTTAACAGCTAGTGTTTTTTATAGACAGACTGTAAACCAAAATTTCGAGACCCACAAAGTGTGGATTACGGGAAGAGAGAATTTTAGAGAATAGTTATTTATGCACCAAGGGTGTTATAATGGTTCTAATAATCGACCGTCAACAAAAAGCCCGAGAGCGTTTAATCGCCCGTTCATTAGAACCAGTTAACGCCCGTGGTACATACATAATTTTATTTTATTTAATTTTAATTATACTATTTACTTATTTTTAATTAACTAGTTGATTAACTTGACTCGGTTAGTCATTTCATATTTCCCACTCATAACTTCCTTTCATAATTCCTCTCCGTAAGAGAACATTTAGCATCATTCAGCTGATTTCATTTTTCCTTCGTAACCACGATTCTCTCGATCCAGGTAAATTATGCAGTGATTATCGATCTCCGTATTGAAGGCAATAACAAACAATAACGTATCAGTAAAAAATAAAGTAATTTACGACATATAAGGTTAATAATTATTTCCTTTTTGGTTTTTATAATTACAATAGGACTTTTTTGCCAAAAAAAGCCATCGTTTTTACCCGCCGCTTGTCATAATAAGGGCGAGGGCGGGGGGAGGGCGGGGTCGGGGTCAAGGGGCGGGGCGGGGGCGGGGGCGAGAGCGGGGGCGAGGGCGAGTGCGGGGGCGAGTGCGGGGGCGAGTGCGGGGGCGAGTGCGGGGCCAAGGGCGGGGTCGGGGGCGGGGGGCGGGGGGCGAGGGTGAGGCGAGGGCGGGGGTGAGGGCGGGGGCGAGGGCGGGGTCGGGGCGAGGGCGGGGTCGGGGTCGGGGGCGAGGGCAGGGGCGAGGGCGGGGCCGAAGGTGGGGGCGAGGGCGGGGGCGAGTGCGGGGGCGAGGGCGGGGGCGAGTGCGGGGTCGAGGGCGGGGGCGAGGGCGGGGGCGAGGGCGAGGACGAGGGCGAGGGCGACGGCGAGGGCGAGGGCGGGGGCAGGGCGAAGGCGGAGGCGGGAGCTAGGGCAGTGGCCAGTGCGGGGGCGGGTGGGGTGCCGCCTCCCAGGGGCCGCCCGGCGGACGCCGCCCGTAAATTAAACGCCGACTCCACCTGCGCGTCCCTAGGCGAGCCGGCGAGGCGAGGCGAGGCGACGCCACGCATACCGCCCGGACCCCGTCCGAATTTCCAACCCTGCTCCGTGCCGCCTCGTTGTGACGTACCACCCTCGGAGCTGACTGTCTTCAGCGAGGCGGCGCGTCACTTTCGAGTACTGTGGTTGATTGGGAAGGTTTAGTGAGATGGGGAAAGGGAGGACAGTCTTCTCAAGAAGAAGTCTTATTCCAGTCAATGCATCAATTTATTACAATTAAATAAAGAGATATAGAGAGGGGGAACGGTAAGTTAGGTGAAGGAGATGCTTAAGGAGTCGAGCTAGAGACTGGCGGCCTCTTACCCCATCACTCCGTGAACCAGGTGCGGCGGGAGACGACAGCAGCGGCGGAGGCGGCGGCGTTCTCTGCTACTGTCATATCTGCCTCCATCTCTGCCACTATCTCTGCCACTGTCTCTGCTGCTGCTACTGCTACTCCTTCTTCTGCTACTGCTGGCGTCGCAGGTCCCGTATATATTTGGCCTCGTTTGCATGCGGTAGCACTGTTTGGAGGTTTTTACCCGGGATGTTTGCTTGCCGTTGCATCTCGTTCGTCTTGAGAGTCGCCTCTGGCACGGTGCACCGCGGTGTGGTGAAAGGCGGCTCGTCTCGTCCCATCCTGCCCCACTCTGCCCCGCTCCGTCCCATGCCTTCCCAGGCCGTCCCACTTACAGCTTGTCCCGGTGGGGGCGGTGCGCCATTGGTGGGAAATACCTGGCGGAGAAAAAACTAATGCCGACGTATAAGTTGTCGCTTGATCACACCACCGTGAGAGGGAAGATAATTGCCACATCCCGTGACAAATTGCACTATGCTTACGGGACCAATGGCCATAGCAGTCGACGTACCCCGAAAACACGAAATAGCCAATAAATTAATTAACCATTTCATTTATAACTCAATCCAGTTCTCCTATTAATTGTAAAACGTAGTAGCAAGTAGATTGTCTACATTTTCATGGAGAAATACAAGTGAAACATGCAATATACAGTTATCTAAAGTTGATAAATCATATTTGTATCACCACGTTGTTTTTTTAGCTACTATCCGCAATAACCGGCTAAGGAAAGGTAATATTTGTTGTCACCTTTAATTCTTGAACATGTTCTTTCTTTTGCGTAGTAATGCATTTTCAACCTCTACAAGAAGAACGTTCTTTAACGTCTTCTTGACCTAGTTCCCTCGTTTAATTACCCAAATAAACAGCTGTATCTGGAGACGTTCACAGTAGATAAGAGGAAGCTATTAACGTTCACCGACCAGTATCGCTTCCGTATTTTGCGGAGGCCTTGCTGATAAGGACCGTTCCATCGGGTGCAGCAGAAGCGACCGTGCCCTAGAATAGACTCGGCTATTCCTGGGGAACAAAGAGAAAGGTCGAGGCGAAGAAAGGCGGTGGATGGGTAAAGAGATAGATCTAGGCTTACCACACGTCCTCTTTTCTTCGGACATGTCCTCTTTTTGAAGTAAGAAAAACAGTTCGGGTGGATTTTACAAGAGAGGACTTTACTTTACAAGGTGGTTTTATTTTTAAATGCAACCTAGACGTATGATATATATATATATATATACGAAGGATACTGCTTCTTTCAACTTGTTCTAGTCCCCGACATCATAATATTTCATTGTTGTCTAAATTAATGACAGTTAACTTCCACTTTCTCACCTAACATCCGCCAAAATTTATCAGTTATATCTACATTTACGTTTACAAACACATTTATATGCGACGTGTTGCCATCAGCTGGTACTACATTTTGTAGGCCTACAACGTAATGTATGCTGGTGCTGGCTAGGGAGATTGTGCTCTGTGTTAATTCTGTTCTGCTGGTATAAGAAATTAATTGACTACTACACTGGACTGTTTATTTTTCGAGATGGATGCCAAACTGAAAAGCCTTGTTTAATGTTACACTGAAAAAAGTTCAAAGCAAAGAAAAGCCTAGTTCTAATTGTTGAGGGAGATTTAATCATCCAGGAAATACTTCTGATGTAAAAGTGGAAAAGACAGTAATGACCATGATGTCATATCGTGTGATTGTGAAAGTGACCTGAAGATGACATGAATGAAATGTCAGTAGCAAGTATTTTGTCTTTAAAAAGGTTATGTTAAAACATTTTTTATGAAGTGCCGTCTTCTTTTATAAGATGTCCTCATTTCCATAATGGAAATATGGTACCCCCTAGATAAGTAGATCCTTTACTCCATACTGCCTACTTTAGGTACTACCCATTGGGGTCGAGAGAACTTTATTTTATTAGATTTTACGTCCCATTAAGCCCCTCAGGTGGCTCTTGGGCTGCTTTCTCGTTCGAGTTCGTTTCCTAATTTCTTTGGTCTGGGCTATCTTCGATTTTGAACCACCCTCTTCTCAGTTGCCATTCAGTGCCACCCATTGCCCTCCATTCACAAAGATAATTTTTTCACATTCTTTTCCAATTTTTCGATCCTCAAATGATACAACTGAAACATGATTTTAAGAATATTATAAAAGAGTAAAACCTCGTTGTAACCATTTTCGCTGAAAACGTTTGGGGAAAATGGCATTTGAGCGTTTTTGAAAATACGGAATTTCGAACTCATTTTCACAGAATATTTTTGAGAAACTTTATAAGGCATCATTTAAAGCACGTGTACTCATAAATGCAATAATATATACAAGTCGCCGCCATTGTAAATATTAAGTACGTGAGAGATGCCAAAATACTTTTAGTCGTGAAAGTTTTGAAAAAACAAAAGAATAGAGCATCCCTGATTTATATACTCTCGTACAGTACAATTAGCACCAACCGTATCAGAAGTTTAGAGAAACAATATTAGCAGTATTTGAGACATTTTTGTTTTCAATATTTTTTAAGCACATATTTCACGCAATATTGCACAAAACTACTAAAATTTGGAAAGAAATGTGCAGGACGTCAATGAAAAACTACGAGTAATTAAGGAGAGCAAATTTCATTTAAAGAAAAATTCTCCATTTTCAATATTGTAGTGTGAGAAGACGCCGAGAAAAAATTCAAACTTTTGTAACTTTCAAAAATTCAAAGAAAAAAGTAAATATTGGACCTATGAAATCTCGAGAAGTGTATTTCAATCTATTCTTATAGCAAATTTGAAAACAAAATATGGAGCTATTTTTGTGAAAATTTAAAAATTGTCCCAAGGGCTTCATTTAAAGTAGTATCACCAAATTTTAAAGGATCTTTTTCAATCTCGAAAAGCTTTGAGGCAGGCTAGAGCGACCGGGGAGTATTCTTTTCGATAAAATTTTACGAGTATATTAGGCGCTAGTGTTGTTCACAGGTGGACAGACGGACGCACGTTTTGAAAAGAACAACAACACTTTTTCGGTATCAGGGGTCCCCAAAACATGCATTTCCATTTTTGAAATCCCGAAATCGATTTTCCGCAGCATTACCTAACTTTCTGTGTACTACGTAGTGTATTACTCAGTATATACTTACGTATATAAAATTAATGTTGTGATGCGGAAAATAGCGAGGGCATTATCTGACTAATCCCAGTCGGGTCACAAGTGAAACGCCTGTTTGCGTATGTCGCTCGCTTCCTCCTACCGCTGCACCGTACCCTTGCAGCCGCACGCCCCTGAGGTGGCGGCGCGCCCCCGCGCAGCGGCTGCGGTGTGAGCGGCGGCGCGTCGTGAGGGAGGGGGGCATTATATTTTGCCAAATTTGACTTTACGACGCACCTGTTTATCGGTTTTGAATGATTGATACGGCGTTGGATTCAGGGAACACGCGCTCTAAGCCTACATTTCTTTAATTACATCCCGGAACTATGAGAGAAATTTGAAAAATGTATTTTAGAAATCTTTTTTTTGGAAAAAGAGCTTCGTAGCGTAAATTTAAAATTAAAAATTAATCAAATGCCGTTTACTGATTGAAAATCGGACCATTTGTTTAGATGTTATCGGTAAAGTAAATTCCCCTACGATAGTGATGCAATCTATTGAATTTTCCCACCAGTATTTTTCGGTAAATTTAGCCTTAACATTTTTTGACTCACAAAAATTATTATTATTATTATTATTATTATTATTATTATTATTGTGAAATGGTAAGCAAAAAGAATTCACGACAGGTCTCCTGAGAGTTCTCCGATTTGTCTACCTCTGCGGCAATCCTGGTCTTCACGCTGATAACATCGCAGTCGTGAACACATATCAGCAGATCCGACAACGATCAGCGTTCAGTCCATTGTACGTCCATTCTGTTGTCTCTCCGCAATCAATGCCTTATGAAAACAAATTAAATATTCAGCTGGAAATTTAACATACGTATTGGATCTAATCGAGATTGGCGTTTTGAAGGAGACCGAGTAACTCTGTCTATTCCACGTTATTTCAAGAACTGCCAACAAATCTCAGTAATAAGTCTCTCGTAAGATATGACTTGTAGCCATACTATATGTGTTATGTGAATTTCATTTCCCCGCTAACGTGAAATGTCAGTTACCATTATTCAAAACACAGTTAACATTATTCAAACCGAACACGTCAAATAATGAAGTGAGAAATAAAAGCAAAACACATATTTTCTAATAAATTATTCCATTTTGTTTAGCTGATTAAATTACAAGGAAAGACGAGGACCAGAAATTTTGCTAGTAGGACTTGAGGGTACTGGATATGCAGCTTCCGTCATGCCGACAAGGAAAAAAAATAGGCAAGAAGAAGAAAGTGGAGACTGCCGGGGCCCCCTGAAACAGGCAGCAAACACGCATCACCGGGTGCCTCTCTCACGCGACCCAATCCGCTTAGGTATCTCTGGCCGTAGTCGCCGCCATCCGCATTAAAGAATGTCTGAGGTGTTCAAGCTTGGTCGCAGTTGTCCGTCACATACTCGGAGAGCTAGCGCGGTGAATTGAAAACGGATGGCAAAGAAATATCTTCCTGCTGGATACCATCACATGTCGGCATAGCAGAAAATGTAATGGCTGACAGAAAAGCAAAGGAGGCTGTTCAAACTGAGGAAGAAAGTGATATTATAGTATAAGTTATCTCGAATATCACATGAACGTTAAACTCAAACTGGAAAATATAGACACCAATGAATGCAATGGTTTAAGCTGCAAATGAAGAAGAATTAGAATGTTTCAAAATGTCAATCCAGCTGTCACATTTTGCAAAGCTGATCAAGTGTATTAACGAGATGCAGAATAGGTCACACCAAGTTCTCCCATCTACATTACATCTCTAATAATACTGCAGCCATGTGTGACCGGTGCAACATGATATTTTCTGTTGAGCACATTTTCATATGCCCTGAATACGAGACCGAAAGACTAAAATTCAATCTGGAGTCACCAGCGATAGTGCTAAAAGACAAGGAACTGTGTGACAAATTTATTAATTTTCTGAAAGAAATCAACCTGTACAACCCCATATGTTTTTCTGAAATAGTGTTTACAGTAAAATTCTCCTGTAACTGTAATCAAGAACTGAGCTCAACCTGTGATTAATGCATTGCTCTAAATGAAACACGATATAATATAAGGATAAGGTATTTGTAAGTGTATGGTATTGTAATGTACTGTAAATATGTTGAGAATGAGATCGCTAATAACACAAGTGGTTGAGGCGACCTAAAATAAATATATTTTCTGTCTTGTGCAGTGCGAAAATGAATAACAGGGATTTTGACTACACCACGAAATTAGAGGATTTTTTTCTAAATTTAGCAACAGGTTTCATCCACTTTTTCGTTACTATACTCCAGCTATTAGAGTTTTTCTGGCGAAAATTCGCCGTTTTCGGGCGCATGATTACATAACTTTATCTTCCCTATGAGTATTCGTAAAGCGAGAAAGTAAAAAGACCAACACAATTAATTGTCACAATTAATTGTGACAATTAACGACCAAAGGGAATTTGGAAAACCGTATTTTATGGATTCATCTTGTGGATACAAAATCTCATCCGCATCTTGATATCTATGTAATTTTTGATGATACAAGTGTATGGGCCGTGGGTAGCGCAAGGATTTGGATTAGAATGGGGTGCTTTTTAACATATTTCTAGAAGAATTCGAGACGCATCCGAATGACAGAATTCGCATCCCAGAATTCCGAGACGCATCGAATGACACCTCTCTTGCTGCAAATGTTGGACAGAAGAAGTCTTAGGATGGCGGGGATTTTCCAAGTAGGTATTTCCCACGAGCGGGGCATCACCTTAGCTAGGACAATCTCTCACCTCTCGACTGGTCTCCCGACATGTGTGGTACTGTAGTGCACGTAAATGTGACTCTGTGTGCTTTTTATACGACTTATGGTAGCTTTTATAAGTTAGACTGAATCGTTTCGTGGCAGTTTACACGCAGAATTTAGCCAAGGCCACCTGGAGGACAGCTCCCTACCCCTAACCCTGCCGCAGGTACCTTTGGTTTACCAGTCCGCCTGCGAGAGAGTACAAAAGTTATGTTTTAACTTACTAAAGGAATATATTTACATTTTAAACTAAAGAATTGGCCTGTTTCTAAGGACAACCACACAGCAGGCAGCATATACCACAAAATGATTTGCGTTCTAATGCTAACGTCGGTCAAATGTTCCCTCCAATAACTACCACTGCACTAGTCATAAAGGACCAAAGTAAAATTACGATCCAATTTATTTCAAATTATATTCCACGTAAAATATTACTAATAATAAAAGGAATTAAAGTCGACAAGCATAATATAAATTAACTGCAATTTTAATATAAACAATTGAACGAAACATACACTAGGACGATTCTCAACGATTAATTGTCAATACTTGGTTTGCAAACTTCTGCAATTGGTCAAGAACCTGTATCATAATGAAGTATGTATCGTAATGAGTATGCAACGGGTTGCAGCAATCAAATGACAGAATTATATAATGGGAGTAGAAAAATTACATTTTACCATTATAACGATCCATTCGGTCAGCGTTCCACATGTGCTGAACATAACCTAGAGATTGGAGAGAAGATGATTGGCTAAATTCTTTCTACTGACAGCAGATTAGTGGCGCCTCCTAGCTCTGCTGTTCCTCTCGCTCGCCTCCCCTCCCTCATTGGTCGCACCCTCTTACCTCGTGCCGGGCCCCAACGGCTTCGACCGCTGCTCCGCGGGGGAAACTGTTTTTCCGTGTAAGCCGCGCCATCTCTGGGTTCACAATTTGGCCACACGACGTTTGACACGGCTCTGCTCTTAAAATAGGCTGCTCTCGCGGACAGAGCAGTTTCCCACGCCAAGTTTCTTGGTTCCTTCGTTACTGGCTTCGTGTTTTCACACGGAGCAGGTCCATGTGGAGGATTTTATGCTGGAACCCGCCCGATTTAAAGGAGACTATGAAGGTTTTTCTTGTCGATCTGCCGGGAGTCTGAGCGAAATTTGAAGATTCGAGCGTGAGTTATTCTTAAGTCAGGCAAAGGAAAGTTGGAAATATGAGTTCATTCTTCTATTTACCTAAAGTAGAAGAAACGCAACAAAAAATAGACGCCGACAACTACGAGAAAATATAAAATACTGTCACGAGACACAGTTCACACCACAAGTAATTCTCAAGAAAAAAGAAGTGAGTACTTTTATTTACGGTAATTCTATTTTTAGCAAATGCGCCGATATTGTGCAACACAAAATGAATCCATAGAGAATATAACACTTTTAACTTTCTTATCTAACCACGTTTTTACGTAGTAAAAATAAAGTATTGTAATACTGTATAAAAATCGGCGTTTGTTCGACAGAAAAATCTCTAATTATGGGGCCCTGATTCCGTAAAAAGGATAAATCTAGTTCTTACGTAAAATAAATTACTTCTTCTAACGCGTTATATAGTCGGAATCTACGTTACATGGATCTTTGATACCGAAAAATCTATTCTAGTCCGAAAAATAGATCGAAGGCATAACGTCCGTCCGTTCTACCGTCCGTTCAGAGTTCTGCCTCTGTCAGTCCAACCATTTGTTCGACTGTGGTCAATGCCAGCGCCTGAACCGATCAGACGATTTTCTCCAAAATTGATATTCTCTGATCGATCTGGACGAGCTCATAGACTCGCGAGTTTGAAACCGATATTTTGACTTTAGGGGCATAAAGCTTCAACAATATTTTCCAAGTTTTCTCGAAAATGGTTCCAATTTTTTTATTAAACATTTTTCTTTGATAGCGTAAAGAACCCTTAAAAAATGGCACATATATAATTTCGTTAAAATCTCTAAATTTTCGAAATTTGCAAAAGTTTAGTTTTTTTCCGGTTTCCCACAAATGTAAAATTGAAGATTTTTTATAACGAAATTTGTTTTTGAAACACATCTTTAAATAAGGGCGTGTACAATGTTTGGAAAATAGGAGTAGTTATCGCGTAAATTTACGTAAAATATAGACAATTTGTAACATGATTTTCTCAAAAACCGTTCCAAATTTGTTCATCAATTTTATAGAGTATTAGACACTTAAAAGAACTGTTTATTCCATTTTCCGCAAACTCTTTGTATTTTTAAAAACTGCAAAAAATTATCATAGAAAAAGGACAAAATGTATAATGATGTTTTTCTTGATAACGTACGTACGTATATATACAGATTAGTATATATAGTATATAGACAATTACGTAATGCTGCAGAAAATCGATTTTGAGTTTTTAACGGAGAAGCCGTTTTGGTGCTCTCTGATACTGAAAAAGTGTTTGTTTTTGTTTTCTGTTTTTTTTAGAAACGTCCGTCCGACTGTTAGACTGTCTATCCATTCGTCTGTGAACAACACTAGCGTATAAAACTATTCATAGGAGTTTTCCAAACTGAATATTCCCCGTTCAATCTGACCCGGTACTTTACATAAAGTCCCTGGAAAATTGTCAAACGTTTCTCAGAAATGGATCAATTTTAATTTTTAAATGTCTTATAAGAATAGCGTGTTGTTATAAAGATTGCAGAGGTTTGATTTTCAGCGTTATCTCTGAAGTTTCGAAAATCACAAAAGTTTGAATTTTTTCCGCATCTTCGTACAACTACAGTACTGAAGATAAGAATTTTTCTTCAAATGAAATATGTTTTTCATAATACGGTCTTTAATTAACGTCGTATATATTTATATAAGTAGTTTTCCCGTAATTTTGAGTGATTTATGGGCAACATTAATAAATATTATGTAGTTGTGCTACATAATGGAATAGACGGTCTCGTACTAGTTAGTTTTCCAATCTCTTTCGAATTGTGGGAATGCTGATGAAGTGTTGTTGACATTATTAAAAGGATAAAATAATTTAAGTTACCTTTGTCAACTTACATTCACTCATTTAGTTCTATGAATCAAGCTGAACGTCATGTGATAGTTCAGATATTTTTTATATTTAATGAGGCACCGCATTGACCACTTCAAAGAGGAAAAATACTAATCACAAACTTTTAACTACAAACGATTTAAAATGATAAATGCAAAATATAGCTTCATCATTCACACCGCTAGCGTTGTTCGCATAACATTTCTCAACAACGTATCCCTTAGCTGTTTCTGTTAGGAAATTTAAATGCTGGTAGGTATGAGACGCATCGCAATATTTTCTTTTGCAACCGAAAACACCACATGAACCCATGTGGTGAGATTCCCCTTCCTAAGTTACCCGTGTTACACTCTTAACATTGTTGCCCGTTTATCTGAGAAACTATTGGAGATACATATTTGTAACTTTTACTGTATGTTATCTGTACTATTGTTATTGTACGGATGTACATTGAACAGTATTACTTGACAGGAAACTGAATTTTTTTTAAAAAGTTCATGACAAACTTATGTATAAAATGTATAAAAAATTTTATACTATGTATAAAATTATACTAATTTTTATACTATGTATAAAATTGAAACAAAATAATGCTAACTTCCCAAAAGTATATCCACAGCTTTACATTGTCTAGTAGGAAAATCTGTAAAGGAATCTAAAACATGGGTTTAATAGTTTATGAGAAAATGTATAAAGAAAAAACGTTTTGAGAAAAATGCTCGTAAAGGTTTTACAAGGAACTACCTATCATATCTGTTGTAATCATTTTACTAAAAACTTCCTGCCCCGTATTGTGAATTATGCTTTTTATTGAAGATATCTAGAATCTGTTTTATATTCTTTTTCTGGAGTTATGTTATAGACAAAATTATAGTAGATACAATTTCCTACAAAAAGTTGCTTTAATTAATTAGTAATTAGATTTTTTCTTCATTTATTAACATGTATTTCCATATTTTGCACGAAAAACACGAACATTCTACATCTTTATAAATCTTATTTTGTATATAGATTTGTGAGTACCCTTTGTTGGAAGGTTTCCTTTCAATGGATTTAACTTTTCTTTGTTAGAAGTATTACTATTGCACAAATGATAATTCATTTACCTGTGTTATTTTTAGATATCTTGATTTTGATACACACATTTAAAATTAAATATTTTTAATTTGAATGACAACGCATATTTTCAGAAAATTCGTGCCTTCCCAATTAAAGAAACTGCACGTTGACAAAATAATGTGCCGTGTTCGAGGAAACTCCTTCAAGATGTTTGACAAAAGATTTTCCAAAAACTGTAGCCACTCTTTAGCTAAGAGTCCTTCAGTTTTTCAATACACGTATTCATCAAACGTTTCCAAGCAACATTTCATGTTATTACAATCAACTCTTAAAAAGCAAGATAAAAGATACACGCAGACATTGAATCACTCTCTACATCGCTAAACATTCCTTTCCGCATTTGAATGTTAACATAACATATACGCAGCATTCATTAAATCAAGATAGCCATATCGTCTTTCATCCGTTCTTTTCTCCAGTCTCGAAAATACGACCGGTCCGGCATAAACTTCAGCCAAGATTAAATAACCCCCACCATCCCCACCAATGTGTACTCTCCTTCATGAGACAGCTCCCTCACAGTCGTCCCATTATCCGACGACAAGGAAAAGCTCGTGGTATCCTTGGCACAGAGCTTGCGGCGTCCGCGGGGTTATCCCATTAGGATGTGTCAACATTCTCGTGGAGTCGTCGTGTGTGTGTGTGCCGTCCTTCTCTTTCCCGTTTCGGCCGCCGAGCGCGTGCCGGTTGTCGGGGGTTCGCCGCCTGCTGCCCGACTCGCAACCCGCTCAATGGACGCAAGAGGCAGGTGTTCAGAGCCAGCCGGAGTGAATGGGGCTCCGGGCCGGAGGGGAGGATGACCGCCCCGCGGCCGCCGGTCGGCCGGCCGGCCCGGAGGATCTCCCTGAATGGAAGAAGCTTCTTCTTGCTGCCGACGTGGCTCGTTCTACGACCTCCGGCGAAAGTTCGGACCGGGGCTGCGTGAATCGAGAACGAGTTCTTCTTTGTGTTGGGGAGACACGGCGGAGTTTGGCCGGGTGCCGTAAGAGGGCCCGTTTGACCTGCACCGGGTGATGACTGAAAGTCCGGACGTGGCTGCGTGGTCGTCGAGTCCCGAGCTACCGGTTATGGGCGGTTACATAACAAGCTCCGGTTTGATGAGTGCACACAATTTATTGTGTATGTATGACGGCATGTCTGTTTTCGATGGGGCGTGCATTTCCGAGAAGAAGCAAAGGACGTCTTCTTGAGTCAGGCGTGTAGTTACCGATTTTAAGTTTCTCAGATTTCTAAAGGAAGAAAAAGTAAATTAATGAATGTTTTTTACATCCCGGTAGAACCTTCATACATTCCTACTTCAATTTTTCACATAATACTCAAAATTCAATAAAATAGCTCGTGGTGCAGAGATAAATTGATTCTCTTTTATTTTCTCATCAGAAATTAATGGACGCAAATATAAACAGCGTTTCTTTTTCTTATTTCTGCTGTTTATTAGTTTTTTAAGCTGTGTAGTTGACATAAAGATTAATTCGTTGAGTAACATGTATTTGGCCGATTTTTCCTGTTGGTGCATACTCGTGTAATTATAGGCGCATATTTTGCATATTCCATTAAAATAGAGACTTTTCTCTAAAACGTTTCATTTTCTCATAGAATCTATTTATTTGTTAGCGATCATTGATTCAAAAGAGCTGATCGTTTGCGTTTTTTTCTATAGATGATAAAAACTTGTGTTAATGTATGATATTTCTTGATACAATAAATCCTCATTAACATGAATACGAGGGGACCGAAATTATTGGATATAAAAATTCGTGTTACCCGAATATTATTAATGTTCGTATTACCGTAATCCATTGCCAGGACCGAAGTTTTGTTCGTGTTACGGCGAAATTCGTGTTGAGCGAGTTTGTGCTAAAGAGGGTCTACTGTATATTTTTAAAATCGGCTGAGGAAATACAATGTACTTCACTAAGGTGAATATTTACTGCAGTAATTTCTTCCGAGAAGTAAGGTTGATTATATTATGTTTGCAAAAAATGTATCTATTCATTCCAAGCTTGCCCCTCCTGCATTTTATCAAGAAAGGTTTATAGAGGAAATGAAATATTGTTCATTTTAATTGCATTTTAAAGTGCACATTTCAGAATTTTTAGGTGATAAATGCATATTTTTAAGAGCATATTTTGAGATTTCGTAGGGCATAAAAATCATCTTCTTAATGATCATTGTGATACGATTTGAATGATGGTGGAGAACGGTGGAATGTGGGGCAGTGGAAACTCGTGAAGTGAGGAAACGTGTTGCAAGACGTAAAGGGTAACCGGCTGTCCGTTGGATAATATCCCTAGAAGAGAAAACATAATTATTATTATTAGGGACGGATTTGAATGAAATGCCATACATTTTTGCTTTTCACTCTAGGACAATGCCGTTTAGTATAGAAATTAGTTTCGTGCTCTGACAAAAATAAATGGCATTTTGTCTTTTTTTGTATTTTTCATCGATATCGTTTAATAAGTCATTTTTAATCTTTTCCCATAGTTTTTAATGCATTTTCTGCTTATTTCATTGATTTTAATATCATTTTAATGGTACTTGCTTCAAATAGTATTTATGAGATGCAACAAATGTTCTCCACAGAACTCCTGAATAATTTTTCTTTGCTCTTCGCTCTTCGATTTCTTCGCTCAGAAATTGTGATGTCAGCCTTTGCATGTAATCTAAGGTCTCTGTGACACCTAGCAGAAATTATCAGTTCGACCGATTTCGGGATAACTAAAGACAGAGATTTCGTGGTTAACCACGAAATCTCTGTATTTAGTTATCAGAGTCAACCACGAAAAAGTTTACGCTTGAATGCACTTGAACGAATGGAAGAAGCCTCGATTACGTCAGTAACATAACCAGCTTGAGTTGTTCATCCAAATTGGTTTTGATCACATTTTACGTCATTTTTCTTTGCCTTTAGGTCATTGTTAAACATTTTAAGAACTTTTTTTGTTATTTAAGGTGGCATCAACTACTATGTCATTAGCGACCACTATTGGATTTAACTATGAAGACGACATGATATGGTGATGCTAGGGGATGAAAGGACGAACACATACAACCATGACCGAGGCGGGACGCGAACCCGCGACCCTTCGATTCGAGATCACTACGACACTACTGTCTTAGCAATCTCGGCCACGAGGTCGACTTTAAAAACACTTTATTGATCATTTTTGGTTTTGTTTTAGGACCTAAAAATCCGCCCCCTAATCATTGTCATCATTAAAGACCGGATTTTTATGTAATTACATTTTTTTGTCTTTCTACTTACCACTCGAAAAATTGTAATCTTGGCGAATCGTCGCTTTTCTAGCACTATATCAAAATTTTCGTTACATATTTTTAGATATTTAGTACTATATTACATATTTTACATATTTTGTCATTTTCACGAAATATTTTATTTTTATTGTATCAATTTTCTTCAATTTTATTACGTTTTTATTTTTTATGAAAAGAAATATTTTCAAAACCGTCAGCAATTTTTCCTACATGGAGTACTCACACAGTCCGGCGTGTCTGCCACAGTTAACAGTGTGGCGGGAAGTGTGCATCAGTGGTTGATATCAGTTTCATCTTTAGGTGTGAAAGGGATCACTGACGCCGCGTTTTGTGACCTTTAATCTGAATTTCCAAACGTATTTGTTATATTGAAAATTTCTTTAGGTATATTTTTATAAATATAAATTCATATTATGTAAATGTTCGTTTTATAATTAGTGTATTTTAATATTACATACTATGTACGATTTTATGTTTTTATTAAATATTCTTACTGTTTTCATGACATATTTATGTACATATTCTCACCTTTTATACTACATATTTTTTCGGACTATTTATTATCATCCAACGAGCATCGCGATCGGTAACCATCTGCATGTACCTGCTGGAGGCGGGGGGGGGGGGATAACGCACCTGCACCGTGAGCTCCATGCCGCGTCTGCTGTCGCGCTGGTATGCCTGGCGATTCGAATGGTCGCGACGCGACCCTTTGACCCCGGCGATGGGCATCTTCCCCTCTCCCTCTCCCCTCTCCTTCCTGCTCCTCCTCCGCCGATGGTCGGCGATGCTTCGTAGATAGCGACTCTCATTTGTCACCGACGTGTCGGTCGAGGCGTTTGCGTGCGGCCCGCCGGTCTTGACTAAGTGAGATCGGACGCGGTGCTCGCTGGAAAGACATGGATGGACTACACCGGCGCGGCGCACCGATTTTTGCTCGTTCTGCGCAGCACCAGTTTGCGTTGCGGACCACGTGACCACAACACGGACACTTCGTTTGAAAAGCCAAACTAGTTAACTGCCAGCCATTTAGCACAGGGGGAGTTACAGAGACAGGCAGGGAGAGATAGACAGAGAAAGACATGGAAAGAAACATAGGGAGAGACAGAGAGGACAGAAAGAGACAGAGAGATGCAGAGACAAAGAGAGAGACAGAGAGTCAGAGAGACAGAGAGAGAGGCAGAGAGAGAGAGAGAGAGAGAGAGAGAGAGAGAGAGAGAGGTGTTAAAAACATCTTGAAAGTGGCACAAAGTGACAATATTCAACGGTGATCAACCAAAAACAATACGATGAAGATGTACATGCATGGTACGTCTGGTTCAATGACTTGTAACAAAGTGAACTTTTTGGTATCTAGCTGCATCAGTGGCGGAGCCTCCTTAATCACACAGGATTTACAAGGATTAGAATATTAAAACTCAGGGATGCCAATCGTCTAAGGCAGTGTTGTCAAGGTCGAAGCCACGAGCGGGAGTCCTGTGGCATAAGTGCCACGACAAAATTGCCCCTTCCCGCAATTCACAATTCCGCTACCAGAGACAACGCCATCCTTATTGCAAAACGACGATGTTACTAATAGTTTCCTTTCCCGACGCTAGTTGCGCAGAGTAGCTCGTGGCATGCGACGCGAGCCACTGCCACCAGTGGAAGTCCTTGCCAGGGGAAGATTCCCTTGAGGAAGACCACGATAAGAAGATTGGAACGTCGGCAACACAGCCTTCGACGCGGCCGCGGCGTCACCCGGACAGCCGAGATCATTCATATGATTCCGACCGCGGAAGCCTACTACTTCAACAACAAAAATGTCAATTGGAAAATAGTTATGATATAAATTACAAAATATATACTTATATTGAAAACAAATCTTTTTGGAAGACAATAAATCTTGTACATACCTTTCAGTAAACTCCTGTTAATGATGCAGATAAATCAACAGCAGTGTTGCTTGCACAGGAAATCCATTCTTCTTTCTTTCTGGTTTGCGATTGTATCAATTATTCTCTTTGAAGTCGTTCTTTCCATTTATCATGTACTTTTCAACAGGTAACATGGCAAGAGCCGTCAGTCTTTTCCACTTCACTTCATTAGTATTTAAAAGGGGCTCGACACTATTCACCTGCAGTCATAATTCATTTCACACGTGTGTTTCAAAGTCATATGTGTATTCAATCACACGGCGTACTAAGAGAGACAAGTAAAAAAATCGCTTTTATAATTTTTCGAAAAAACTAAAGTATAGAGCAACATGACGTTTATATCACACGGCGTACTAAGAGAGACAAGTAAAAAAAATCGCTTTTATAATTTTTCGAAAAAACTAAAGAATAGAGCAACATGACGTTTATATCATCTTATACAGCACATTTAGCGCTATCTCTTCGAAAAGTTTAAAGAAAAAAATTGGAGCCGTTTTTGAGAACATCTTGCTTTTGTAATTTGTAAAATTGCACATATTGCACGCAATATTGCGCGAAAACTACTAAAATTTTCAAACAAAAAAATGTACAATACCTTGATGTACAATTGATACCTCAAAAAAAGTTGCAATTTTCGAAAATTCAGAGTTAACCGTGAAAATGGGACCTACGCCACCTTACTAGTTTGTTTACTCTATCCTTATAAGAAATTTAAAGAAAAAAATTGTGGTCGTTTTTGTGAAAATGTCTGGGGTTTACATGTAAAGTATCCCCAAATTTTAAAGAATGTTTTTCAAAATCCCAAAGTTTCGAGGGAAGGTCAGATGCAGAGGGCTTTCTTAAATTTGGAAAACATTTTACGCATCTTTTAGGTGCTAGTGGTGTTCACAGACGGACGTTTTGTCGTCAATCGATTTTTCGGGATCGAGGACCCAAAAAACATGGATTTTGGCTACAACTCGGGTTTGAGGATGTTTTTGTTAGTTTAGCGATTGAATTTATCGACTATTTCGTTATCAGGGTCCGTCAATGATTTTCTTTTGCCAAAAATTCACCGTTTTTCTGCCAAAAATTAGCAGCATTGCATAACTTTCCCTATACTACTTATATTACTTCGTACGTATACGGGAAAATAAAAACAAGAGATAAAATTAGGGCAATAGGAATGGACTACATGAAACGGTGACTACAACATACTCGCAGGGACAGAGTGCGAAATGAAGAAATATGGAGGAGGATGAAAGTAATTTGTTCTATTAAGAAGACCTTGGAAAACAGAGCACTAAAACGGTATGCACATATTCAGAGAATATCGGGAAACAGATGGCACCACAAGATCTTGAAGTGGCAACCATCTGAGAGGAGAAGAGGAAGACCAGTTTTAGAATGGGAAAAATACATCCAGGAAAGTATGGGGGATAGAGGTCTCTTACCACAAGATAGGGAAGGATCGAGAGTTGTGGAGGGTGAAAACGGCAAGCTCCCAAGGTGAAAATGCCGAAGAAGAATAAGAAGAAAGATTTTTTTCAATAATATGGTCTTCCGTTCGGTCAGCGTCATAGATCACTTAAAGATGAATTAACAAGCTAACCCTTGCAAGGTAGTGATGTACCTAATTGTATATTATTATTTTGTAATATACGTGTGTAATTGCACTTCTTCAATTTAATTGTGACAATGACAGCACTTCAACTTAGATATATCTGTGAAGAGGGGCAATGAAGAAAATCGCTGGAACTACTTTAAATGGAACACGCTGCACATTTAAAACAAAGTGAAATTTAGAAAATTTTTAAGTATAATAGCCGTTGCTTTTTCCAACCAAACTGACGTGCTTTAAAGCCAAGACTTGCAGGGTCTTTAGTTTATGTCGCAACAAGTCTAACGGTACCTGCTTTTTGTTGCAGTTTGTCACTCACGTATCTTTGCTGCCAGTCAAGACGCAACCGAAGTTAGCATGTTGGGTCTGGACAGTAGGTGAGCAGTAGTCAGGTCATATGCGGGAAATGAGCTGTGCAGTACGCTTCAGAAACAAAACACGTATTGAAAATGTCCAGAGAAGTTCGATAACTGAAAGGGATAACTGATTTACTGATTTATTCGCAACAACGTAACAATACATCTTATTTAATAAAATACGGCATAGAGAGAAATAAAAAAAACATAAATTAGCATTAATAAAATTAATACAAATATGTATACAATATTAATAAGTGGTAAATTGATTATTTGATTGATGTGATCACTAGTCCCGCTAGCGTAGTGAATGTAGTGTAGCTAGTGTAGTGTTGTTTTATGCCTGAAGATGAGAGTGTTCCTTTTCCGCAGGATGCTGGGACCCAGTGCCGCCCTACACGACGAATTGCTGGTTTTTCCCCAACCACAGATCTATTTCCGGCAGCAGGGCACCGCCTTAGTCGGGTCAAGTACCAAGTGTGGTTGCATAGTTCATGCAAGTGTAAATGTGAGCAATCAAAAGGAAAGGATGGGACAATAAAGAGGAAGGAAAGAATGTGGAAGGAAGGAAAGATGTAGCCTGTTTGTGAAGGTGCTGTGTGCTAGAAACAATTTCTAGGATCCCAGTGGGGCGTTGACGGGAAGTTATAACAGCTGCCTATGAACGCTGGTTTTCAGTTGTGCGGCGTATACTGTGTTGCTCATCGAATATTACGCTACCGCCGCCTACGAACTGAAGTGTAATAAAATATGGCAATTTATTAAAGTTGGGAATTTGTTGCAGTGCTGTTGACGTAATTACATGAAATAAAAGAAGTCATTTCCGTCAACTTAATACTTCTTTTATTTCTTCAATTCATTAAATACCATTGCATTGATACAGATTTAAATAGACCTTCCAGACTATTACCTGAGGTTGTGACCATCCGTTTTCCCTCCGAAAGCTCAGGAAAACGTGGCACATTTATCGCCCGCACGAAGAGCATCGGTACTCATAGCGCGCGCCGCACAGACAGAAGAGAGCTACTGATTAGTTCTCATAGTTATCACAAGAGTTCACTAGAATCGCTTGGCTAGGGTAACAGCGAGACATACAGCACATCCCGTTCTTTTTCGAAGCGTGTCGGCAAGCAGCGAGGTTGAACGGACGTAAGCGTGTCAACGTGGACGCCATCAATCCAGACGAAGAAAAGGCATCAGAGCTCTTCAAAGACAAAAGGAAGAGGTAATTAATTCTTTGAATTAGTGCGAAGAGAATTACTATTTAAGGATTAATTAACAAGATGTTTTAAGAACAGTGGGAAGAGGGGAAGGAGCCCTGTTACTTATAATTGATTAGAATCTAACACGTGGTTTTTATATCCTTCTTTTTCAGCTTTTCTTTTTTGTTCTTTATTCTCTTTATATGCTCTTCGCTTATTATATTGAATTGAATTCTACTGGATATAATTGGAAAATACTAGCGGCATATGGTTAAAACATCTACGTTGGCAAAAGACGAATATTTAACCACACCGTTGGCCCAGAGAGAGTTCTACTGCAAGGGAGCTTTGGTAACGGTACCCGACCAGCGGAGCGAGCAGCGAGGGGAAACACTCAGCATCAAGGTCACCGAAGTCGCCACTGCTCGAGTTTCAGAAGACGGCGAACGAAACCCCGTATTGAAAAGGATTTCAAAGTAAGAAAGTTCCTTTTACAAACGTTCTAGTGCCCAGAACTCGTTTAACGAAGCAGATAGAGTAATTCTGTGTAAAGTGAGAAAAAGATTTAATGTTCAGCTAGTTAGAGAAAAGAGTAATTTTTTTTATAACTTACAGAATCAATCTTTCTTTATCCTTATTCTTTGTAAAAATAGAAACAGTAAAAACTTAATTTTTGTGTTACATGAAAGAGAATATAAATGGTACCAAAGAATGTGTGAAGGCCTAGTAAAATTTTGATTTGATGAGAAAGACAGTGTAAATTAGTAAAGTAGCAAAGAGAAGGGTGTATAGATTTAAGAATTTTCTTGTGTATTCTATTTTCAGCAATTGACAGCGTATTTTGTGTTTTTCTATGTATTTATGAGTGTCAAGTGTATGAGATTTCTATGCCACAAAATTTTCATCTCAAGATTATAGTAAGGTTTTTAAGAAATCTGTGTTTTAATCTGAATGATTCGCGAGACCGTAGTGTAGAGAACCCACGTCCTTGATCCCACCAATTTCAATTTTTTTATGTGGCCCACCGTCATCCCGACTGAGCTACCAAACATCCTAGGGAGATAATAAAAATCCCTCTCCCTTATCCCCAAGACGGTGGTGGTCGCAAGGTCTCACAAGTCATTATTCCTCTCTATAAGACAAATTTGAATATCTCGAAATTTTTATAAGTAGAATTTATTTTTATTGTCATTATAATTTTAGTTTCCGAACTACCAAGGTTCCGCTGTGCTAACACCTTTGAGTTTGCGTACATTGTACGTAGTAAACCTCTAAAAACGTGAATTCTTAAACTTTCTTCTTGTTCCTACTCTTCCCTCTCATTTTGTTCAGACCCTCATTTGTACACTTTATGTAAATCACTCAATCTTTTTTCACGAATCAAATCAAGATATTCCAAAAACCTACAACATCCTCCTAAATTAGCTGTTAAACAGGTTCAAATATCGCTTAATTTAAAATGTATTTTACACTCAAAATATTTGATGTATTTTTCTGAAAGACCCTTCCTGGGTATTCCTTAGTTATTAGTTTCAACTATAATTTTCTCCAAACATTGTACACATATTATGATGAAATGTACGTGTAAATTCCAAAATACTATTAATGAATATGCAACCTAAAACAATTGAAAGACGTAATATTGTTGAACAAGGAAAATAAATAAATTTTGAAAAGTATTCGTAAGGCGAGAAAGTAAAAAAATATAACGCGGTAAACCGGAGCGAACGAACGGGATTTGCGTGTTCCCAGTGAAAGCGATGGTGACTTTGACGGCGACCTGGAAATTACCAGTGTCTGATAAGTACACGCACGCGTGCGTTGCAAGCGACTGTAGCCACTTGGGGAAACCCCTTCAGGAATTACGAATCGATGTAGGGGTTGCACGTACTCCAGCTCTTATCGCCCATCGAGTGCTCAAAACCTGCGTTTTAAGTTGACGCCATGTAAGATGAATGATGAAGAAAGATATAAAGAAAGATGAAAGATGGTCCTCAGGGCATTCTCAAATTTTTTTCAAAAACAGATCCAAATTTTTTCTTTTAAATTTCTTGAAAGAATATAGTAAAATACACTTGTAAAGGTGGCATAGGTCCGATGTTCACGGTTAACTCTGAATTTTCCAAAATTGCAAAATGTTTTTCGGCGTTTTCCTACAAATACAAAATCGAGGATAGGTTTTTCCTTCAAATGAAATTTGTTCTCTAGTATGAGTTCTTTCATAAAGGTATTGTAATTTTTTTTTGAAAATTATAGTAGTTTTGGTACAATATTGCGTGCAATATGTGCAATTTTAAAAAAATTACAAAAACGCAAGAAGATTGGGAAAAGTACGTAGAAAATAGAAATAGAGCGAAACGTACGTACGAGATAAAATAGAAATAGAGTGAAGAAGGCAAAGGCGGGAGACATGGGAAATGTTTGCAACGGAATGGGAGGAAAAGTACCATAAGAACAAGAACGACTTTTGGCAGATAGTAAACGGATTAAGAGGGAAACATAAGAAAACGATCAGAAGCATAAGGGATCCAAATAACAACTTAAAGACAGAACAAACAGACGGTACTAGAAACCTGGAGGAAGTATTATGAGAACATCTTTAATGATAATAACAGGACAGCCACTGGTGACTGGAAGGAGTTGAGTGAGTTTCAAGAACTCTTTGAGCCACTGGAAAATGGGAAAGCAGGGGGAAGGCAAATCGAACCTGGTAAGTGAGAGACACCAGGGGAGAGGAGCAGAGATGGAGGAGGATTCCATAACGCAAGGAGATGTAGAAGAGGCAATGAGAAGAATTCAAGTTTGGAAGGCAGCTGGTCCAGTCCGAATATCACCAGAAATGATAAAATATATTGGGAAAACGGGAAGGACGACATGGATAACAGCATTATGTCTGCAGATATGGAGAGAAGAAAGAACACCGCGAGACTGGGAAGAAAATATAATACTACCCTTACATAAAAAGGGGAGCACTGTTAACTGTGAAAATTACAGGGCGATTTGTTTGTCATCCTGCATAAGTAAATTGTACTCAAGGATAGTGGAAGTCAAATTGAGGACGGAGTAGGTGGAAGAAGATTTGGAAGAGGAGCAAGGGACCTTAAGCTAGATTCACTTTTATTCCCTCGAGAGTCTCACGTATACTTTTTGCTTCTTCTTCTTCTTCTGTGTAGGTGAAACCTGTTATTCTTCACACTTCACCTTCATGATGAGTCGGGAGATGTCGATGGCCATCTTTTCTTTGGTCTTCCTGGATCCCGCTTACCTAAGGGTCTTGAATCTCTTGCTATTCTGATCAGCCTACTATTATCCGACCTGGAAATGTGTTCAACCCAGCCTTTTCTTTTTGTTCTTATAAATTTAACTATGTCCATCATACCACACTCATTCCTTGTATCTTGATTATTTATTCTATCCCATTTCCTGTTATTGCTCTTGAAGTGCTCATCTCTGAAATTCTTAGTAGACTTTTAGGTACTTCTATCATCAGTCGGCGACTCTGCTCCAAAAGTAATAAACCGTTTTTACTACGGTTTTGTATATTTTTTACTTTTCTCTCTGTATTAAGATACTTATTTCTCCAGGTTATATTTTTTAGGTATCTCGATATTCTAGCTCCTTTGATTACTTGCTATTTAACTTCATTATAACTGTTTATTCATTATCGATAATACAGGACATTTTGAGTTTGTTAACAATATATTTTCAGGAATTATCACATTGAAACTTCTCGTTTTTCGTTATATCTGATCCTGAGAACTACAGTGCAAAATTAACATTAAAACTCCTTATTTGTGATGATCGAAAACTTTTTGTTTGTAATGAATCATACGCAAGTGTCAAGAACATGCAGAACTTAAACTGAATATCTAATATTAACCCGCATTTCTTAAAATAACGCAAAGTGGCTATTATTAATATTGCATTTAAAGAGCTTCGTTAATGTAAATCTGCGAGAAAATTGTTCGCCGTTCATGTCGTGCAGTAAAGTGCATTCGATTTTCAGGGCTCACTCTGTAATGTAGAGAGAACACACACGCTACTCTTTTATCATTAAGAACAGTTACAAAATTTTATATTCGCATATCACGAACAGTTATTAAAGTGGTACCAACATGGAGATCTGTGCTAATGATATTGGCCGTGAGAAGATATTTTTGCGTTATTTCTTTATTCGGAAAAGAGCAAGCCTCAGAAAAGTACGTGATTTAAGACAAGTTAAAAATGTTTTAAACATTGCATTTATGGATTACTCGGAGGATGTGCTTAAAATTTATTTTAATTTAGTAGACAAATCATATTATCTTCTGTTTTCTTATCTAAAGTTTGCCAGATAATACAAACAAATTAGTATTTTAAAAATGATTGCTGAACTCTGCCCTGTTCCTATCATTGAATAGTCAAAATTATAATGCTAAATTGTTTTCTAGTATTGCTACGAATTGGTTTAAATTTGTTTCTTTTTTAAATGAACGTTACTTTTCTCTGCGAAACGAAACAATAAAAAGACATGTAGAATGAGTTCAGTAGTTTTGATTTTCGAAATAATTGCCTGAGATAATTTTTGCCTTTTCTTAAAAAATATTTACAAAGCATATAAATTAAGGACGAGATAAGGGAGGGACACGTATAAAGAGTAAAGAAATTAAGCAAATAATTCAATAATTAATGTTTAATAATAAACTTGCGTAATATTGAAAACTAGCTTTTTAGAATTGACTCCAAATTATCTTTTTACTTGTAAATTTTTTAGAATTTGTACTGAATTAATAAAATAGTTTGTTCAAAATTGAAACAAACCAACGCCCTTATTTTATTTCATTTTATTATTAAGTGTGTTTTGTGGCAAGAGGTATATTTTAAACTCCACTTCTGACATTCATCCGACTTAACGCTGTAGTATTTAAATTGAAATATCTCCCTCAATTCTAGCTAGCAGTTATGTTAATTATTTCGAGTTCACTTCTCATGACATGACGAAATTCAGTTGAATGATAATATGCATTGTATTATAATTAATCACGCGAATTAACGTGTGCGAATAACATTGGTGTTATAAAGTTGCCGCTGGTGAGGTCATGTAAGTAATAAACTAATGTAGGTGCAAATGACGTGACATTCAGGAATGTGGTTCATATCTATCAGGATACCTATCATTTTATCTTCCTCTTCTAACCCCTAACCCACATCTTGCTAGAAATTTGAATATATGAATGGGTATTCTTCTCTCTATAGATAATTTGTAACCGAGGTGAATCCAAGGAACTTGAAAGTACATGGGGAAATTCTCCTTCCCCCCAAAAAATCAATATACAGGTGCCTACCAAAAGGACAAGGACACCTAGGAAAATATACATATTGTCAAAGAAATAATTTTTATTCATTAAAATGTACAAAACATGAAGTTTAAAAAAATTGTACATTTTCGTTATACCTTTCAATAATAATTTGAACCACCACGGTTGCGTACACATTCTCTCATTCTGTCTGGCATTGTGTCAATGGATTTTTATGCAATTCACAGCGGTGGTCTACGGTCAGTCTGACAACTTTCAGTTTCAGTTTTTTCTTATGCGCAGGCTTCTTCAGCAATATATATCCCATTGTATTTCCATACTTTTTCTACATGATTTAAGTCTAGACTTTTGGCAGGCCATGGTAAAACCTCAACATCATTCTTTTGCAACCAAATACTTGTCACATGAGATTTGTGAGCAGGTGCATTGCCCCGCTGGAAGATAAAGTTGGGCCTACGTCCTGGGAAACTGATGGGAATGTAACTTCCTCCAGAATTCTGCTGTAAGATGCTCTGTTCACAGAGCCATCCACAACAAAACAGACTCGGAACCTTCAGATGTGATCACGACCCTTATCGTCATGACATAACCTCACTGCTGTAATGCAGAAGCAATGCAGTCTGTACAAAATCGTTCTATTCTTGAGCCGCGTACCCTGATTTTACGTCTCAAATAACTCAAGTCGACATTCATCACTGAAAGCAACTCCCTGCCAAGCTGATTTGTTGAATTCAAACCTTTCTCTGCACCATTTTAGATATTGCTGTCTATTTATTTTTGTCAAAAGATGTTTTCTTAAGGCGATGTATGATTTCATTCCAATTTCATTCCGTCACTGTAAAACAGTCATCATGCTGATATTAGGTATTTTACAATCACGCAGAATATTAGAT
This sequence comes from Acheta domesticus, assembly GCA_031308135.1. NCBI lineage: Eukaryota > Metazoa > Arthropoda > Insecta > Orthoptera > Gryllidae > Acheta > Acheta domesticus. The sequence continues at coordinate 87,755,030 of JAHLJT010003656.1, forward strand.
AAACTAGCTTTTCTAGCCTTTTTGCTATATAGAATACGCTGTCTCTTTTGCGTTGGTGATGACTAGCGTGGTAGATCACTTTTCGATTCAACATCAATACGAAAATTACGAAATTTGGCGATGGTTTGGGCTTTCACACGTCTTGGAAACTTCAAGCTGTGCAACAAATTGCATATTAGAGAATCCTACTTTGTGGATACCAACTATCATCCAGTTTTGTATCGTCAGGATACAGTTGTACGCCCCATTTGCAAACACAATTGTCCAAAACTAACTTGGCAAAATGCATACAACTGATCTCAACAGAAAACAACCAAAACACGACCAATATGCATATTGTAATACTTTTAAGGTATTATCAACATACCCACAACAATTTCGAAGAGTAAGGTCGCCAATTTGTCCGAATTTGGAGTTTCTACAGATTCTCTTCCAAAATGTTCTATTTTTCCGATTTTTAAAAAAAGATTATAAACATTACAAGCTTAATAATTCTTCAATATTTTTGTTTCAGCTGAATGTTTTATAGTCGAATACGACTATTAAGTAGATACATTTTATAAACCACAATTGGTTGATATAAGTGTAATAGTTTTTTCACTGAACATTTTTTAAACATAAAAAATGACATTCTTTTCAGTTTTATTTATTTATTTTATTTATTTATTTACGTCAAAAACAGTTAAAAACTGCGTGTGACGAGCTATGGGGAGAAGTGAATTTTGTGCACGTTTTCATAATTCTGTGATCTCTATCCTAAACCATATTCTAGTCGAATTTTGAATACAGAAAAGAGTTTTTTTTCGAGTTTGTTGGCAAAATATTCGCTCCTATATAATAAAATATATTTTCAAAGGTAAATTAGTTATAAATTCCTGCCCTGAACCCTCACGTTCGTCATGAAAGAATAATACTTTTTGCCGCGATAATATGGAAAACGATAATTTGGACAACTATATTTCCCACTGAAATTCAGAAGACGTGCACAAAGAATGAAGTTACATTTATGTCCAGAAGCAAAACAAGGGACCATCTCAGCATTTGTTCAAGGATCAGGGAAACTGGACGAAAAACCTGATCGAGATGGGGGCCATCAACCCAGAAACTGTGGTACAATACTTGTTACATGTTTCTAAGAATTGTACAGTCCAAATGATAAATAATTACATTAACTATCATTGTTAAAATTAAGGCTACTTTCCTTTTTGATGCTCGGTATAGTCTCGAATTGTATAGAAACAGTTATGCAGCAGAAAAGATTTTACTTGGGACTTAAACTTTTCTATGGAATTTAATCCTTTAATGTCTTCTGGCAAAGTGTTGTAGAGTAATGTACATGAATTGTATGTGAATTTTTTGTAGTGAGCTCTTGTTACTGCCACCTGGTGAATATGATTACTACGTCGTGTGTTACTACTTATAGACATCGGCGTTTTCTGAAAATATATTCCCGCTCTTAAGTAGGTCATTTTTGACAAAAACTACTGATTCCTAAATCAGGAGACAAGGTAATGGTAAAATTCCTAGATTAATAAAGAGAGACTTACAAGAATCACCGGTTGAATTTGCTTATATCATACAATTCTTTTTTGTAATCTGAAAGTCTGGGAGCTATAAGATGTGATTCCCCAGAATATTATGCCATATCTCAGGCGAGAGTGAACTATTGGCAAAATATACACAACGAGGCTGTATGAAGGCTGACGGAATTTGAAATGAAGTCTGAACGCGTAGCATAATGAACTTAATTTTGTGTTCAATTCATTTAAGTGGGCATTCCATTGAGGTTTGACTGAATTGATAGACCTAAAAATTTTGTTACATTAATATCAGTCAATGACACACCGTTCATTTTCAATGGAGTACAGAATTTTTTATTTGGAATGGAAAACTGCATTGAAACAGTTTTCTTTTCATTTCTTACTATTAATTTGTTATTACGGAACCAATTTGAAAGTCTGATATTGCACTATTATACTAAGTTTCTTTGTTGCAAAGGAATATTTGTATCATCCGCAAAGAGAACTGTTCTTCCGTTTCGAATCGCTAAGGGCATGTCATTTACGTATAATAGGAAGAGAGTAGGGCCTAAAATCGATCCTTGCGGGACTCCATTTGCAATTGGCAAAGAACCGGAAAGGTGTGTACATAAAGTTCCATCATTCCAGTAAGATATTTCTACTCTCTGAGATCGTTGTTTAAGGTACGAACATAGCCAATCTAGAGCAATACCACGGATTCCATATGAAGGTAATTTTGAAAGTAAAATGTTATGATCAATGACGTCAAAAGCTTTTGAAAGATCTAAAAATATTCCAATAGTTGCTTCGTTTTGATCCAATGATGAGGCAACATCCTTAGGAAAAGAAAAAATGGCTGTTTCCGTAGATTTTGATTTCCGGAATCCATGTTGGCAATTTGAAAACGCGTCGTGTTTATTGAAGAAAAGTTTGCCGATAAAAGAAAATCTCTCAGAATTCTTTCATTCTTTTAGTTAGCAATCTGTTGTTTTATGGAAATGTGTCATTTTTTAGCTTAATTTAATAAGGCATAAAGATAACAACACTAACAAAAATATAGAGGAACACCTTAAAGGGATGTGATGGAGAGGGGTGTCCTTATTCTTTTGGTTGGCACTGTACATTTTGAAAATGTAACGACTTTTCTTGGTCAAACGATGTTATTTAAAAACTTCATCAATAAGAATCTTTTATAAATATTCTATAAAATGATTTTGAGCTGAATATTGCGGCGCTGATGAATATATTTTATTTTGTGTTTCTTTTACTCAGCGTACGGTTTCTTCATAAAATATTTTAAAAAAATAATTCAGAGTGAACACAACAATACTGATAATTGGTCGTAGGTCGTAGTTTGGTGGGCATTATCTCTTTATCGTACACGAATACCTTTTTTGTTCTTATTGCTATTAAATCATTATTCCAAAATATGAATTCTCTCACGCAGTCCGAAGGATTACCTTATTAATTGTATTTTCTGATAAAAATTGTAAATTTTGGAATTTTCCATCTCAACGCAATTATTATTGTTATTTACTGTAAAAAACAGTTAAAGACTGGATGTGACGTACGTGAAACATTTCATAAATTTCTAGCATCCCTAATTTCTATTTTTGGTACAAAGAAAAAAATGTGCAACTTTTCAACTTAATCATCCTTTACTCCAAAAATCTTTTCACATCTGTATATTAACATATCTAAGCCTTTGAAAAAACTTCAAAAGCTTGTTCGCAAAATTGACAAAAATTGCTTCTTTCACCTCACACTGTCTGAAAATTTTCTTCCTCGAATATCTTTGTTCAGTTTTGATAAGTGGTAGATGCCGTTGGGTATCCAATCTGGACTGTGAGGTGAATGGTCTAACCCCTTGAAGCCACAGTCCTTCACAACATTATTTGTGATCTGAGCAGTAAGCACAGGTGCATGGTCGTGTAGAAGCTAAACATCATGAGATTCGCATCGAACTCAAGTACCTCTCTCCACAAAACTGAATGAATGTCAGCTGCAAACTTTTAGTAAGACAACAATTAAATTCAGAACTATTTAGTGCTCAGAAGGTTTTCCATTGATAAGCGTTATCTTGGTCTCACAAGAAACTTATGAAACCGCCTAATAGTATGGAGAGAATATGCAGTCTGTGAACGTTTTCTTCATCTCTAGAAATCCCTAACTAAATTCATCACAATTAACTGAATTGTGAATACAGGTACCAACGGCTGCTTGTGGGCAAGAATTGATCAGATCTCCCGTATAGCAAAAAGTATTTGCGAAGGCATGTCGCGTTTTCCCGACACAAGAAAGAAATCTAGCTTCACAAATGATAAATACCTTCAAGAATCGTAATCTAGGGGTCACGAAGCCTATAGCTCCATCCCCATATCTCCTGCTCCGATTGGGAGATTTTCCAACTGTCATTGAGGATGCGTCAAAAGATGAGCTCTCGATCCAATGGGGAATAGGGGGCTTTCAATGGGATATGGGGCAGGGTGGGAAAGGGAAGGTCTCGTACCTGTTGTTTTATGTAGTATTGCTCAGGCATCCGCCTGGAATTAATCAAAGGAAATACTTGTAAACGACCAATCCACATCTGGCCTCTGGAATTCTTTTAGAGGCAATGCTCGGATTCCTCGCAGTCATTTTCGCTGGCTGAGTTGGCTCAGGTCACTGATAACACTGCAGTGCCTCTGACCGGGAGGAATATGAATGTTTGAATGCCTAAATCTTTGCGTGTTTTCGTTTTGTGCCATTTTTTAAATAGTTTTATTACTTGTATAATTTTAGCAATAATGTGATATCAATTGACAAGTCTCACGGGTGGACAGCTCTTTTGACAGGAATTTTTCTGTTTAATGTACTTAACAAGAATCTTCGTCTGTTAAACTTCCTAACCTAAACATAGGAAATTAATGGCATTATTGCCCCCTTAAGTAAATGCGATTACAGAATGTAGATATTTTCGATTCAGAATTTTAAATTTTTCTCTTAATTGACAACTTGGGCAGCTTGAAATATGACTGACTTTACTAGGATCATTTCATTGCTTTAGTAGAGGATATTAATATAGCTAAATTGGGTCAATAACAGGCCACTGACTTCAAAACACTGTCATAGATGAGGTATCCAGTGACGTTACCACCACTGCGGAGCAATTTGTACAACCCTTATTTTTAAATCTCGCAGCACTTGCTCTGGACGCTGTGCTCAAGAACTCTAGTAAGCTAGTTACCTTGCCCGCAAACTTGACATGCCTGATTAACACTATAAACATAATGAATTGAAGAGAACGAAGCCATAAATGTGCTAATATGCTTATTGTCTAATCATTCTATGAATGCAATATTCTTGTTTTAGAACCTCACCTGTCGTCCAATTTCTGCAAGTTTAAAGCATATAGGCAAGCTTCCAATTTTAGTTTTAAAATTTAGTGCTTGAAATGGCTTGTAGTGAAGCAGTGGCACAACTGGGAACTTTACTGTACAGGCTGAGTCACGTAACTTTAGCATCTCCTATAACTTTTCAACGGTTGAAGTTATTGCAATGCAGTTTTCACAGAAGTACATGAGGGAATGGGGTTAATTGATACCTGTATTCATTTCCATTTCATCAGTTGTATTTTACGAGATATTTGAGGTAACATTGCTTTTCTCAAATAAAACTATACATATTTTTTCAATCTATCATGACGAGCGTAAAAGACGAATCCAATGATAAAGAGCGTTTGCTAATGGAACACTGCATGCCCTTGTGTGGCAGACTGTTTTATTGAAATCCGTATAACACTAGCCGCAACAAAATTAAAGTTATTCAAAAAACTGCTTATTTCACATATGACAATGCATAGATCATTAGATTTGTCTTTTTACGCTCGTCATAATAGTCTAAAAAATATGTATAGTTCAATTTGAAAAAACAAAGTTCTCTCAAATATCTCGTAAAATACGAGTGATAAAGAGAAATGAATACACGTATCAATTAGTCCCATTGCAATGCACTTCCGTGAAAACTGCATTGCAATAACTTCAAGCGTTTAAAAGTTACAGGTGGTGCTAAAGTTACGTGACTCACCTGTAAATTATGTATTTTTTGCTATAATTCAGTACTACTAGCTATAAATGCATTTCAGAATTTTGAACCGGTTAGAAGTAGTGTCCTACTGCAACTCAAAGAAGAAAGATGACAACGCTTTATCCGTTTACTTGGCACATGTTTCTTTTCTAGGAATACAGGTGTTTTTTTTGTGTTTTTTTTGTCGTGGGTTATCCGACCATCTTAGGAGTAGGTGTTGTATATTTAAAAGAAAAAAAGATAGTTTTTTCTGTTCGTTTCTGTTCAATTGAGGGGAAAGGCTGCTAAATGATTCTACCCAACTTAAGTGTTTTTGACTTCAGCACAACTAGATTCGTAATTATCAAGAGTACAAGATTTTCATTCCAAAGAAGATTGTGGTTTTATAAGAGGCAATAAAATATGCTATTTTCCACTGACGAACTTCGACTTCACTTTTATTGCGTTGTACTTCAATGTGAAAGACTTAAGGTTGTTAGTGAGCGTGTAATGCATTATACAGGGAATCGCAAACACAGAATGTTGCCTTGAGATATGCGAGAAGTTAGGCGCCCATGAAAAGCCTTTCAGGAATACACGTATTGCATCATCGGTAAATAAGGGAATTGTAAAAGAGTGCTCTTTTAAGACATTGATTAAAATCAAAAATAAAAATTAGTAACTAAAATATCTAATGGTAATTCCATTGACACATATGTTTGTCATAAACCTAAAGCACAATAATTATTTTAATATTGAATATTTCATGCTAGAATTACACAAGCTTCCTTTATTACCAAACTTCTAATAATTACTACCATAACATCAACACCTTTTTAATAACAATGTATTCCAACTATAATGGGAAGAACTTCAAAATATAATTTCGGTTTGGTGGAAAATATATTAATAAGTTACTCACTCACTCCGCATCTTATTCTATCACATTAATACAATAATATTTTTATTGATGGTTAAATAGGCCTGAGAATGATCAATGTCTGATGGTACTGCCCAAGACTAAAACAAAGAGACATTATCTCTGATACCAAATAAATTTACATAATAGAGACCTTAGAACAAATAGGCAAAAGGCAGAGACACCATATTTTGAGATTTTTAATGTAATCTTATTAATGTACTCGTAAGTTATAGAGGAACTTTACTACAATGTCCCTGTATCAAGAAATAATGGGAGTTCAAAAATTCATTTCAACATGGTTCTGACTTTTGCATTGGATCAAAAATTCATGAAGAGTCACCCATGGTCACCGCTTCAATGCTTCGCTTGTATTCGGAACTTGCTGCCAAGACCTTGCTGCCGGACAGCGAAAAAACAAATATGGATAAAATACATTATTCCAACATTATGAACAGACTTAACTGCCATGTGCATTTAATTGCACTGTTGAATAGAATTGTTCTTTTTGGCTGCACTGTTGCGAAGTGAAAAATAGATCCCCTTCTACCAGCATGGACACTGAGTGCTTGTAAGGATTAGGGCTTTGATGATTTTACATCCTCTTTCTCGATTTTCAAAACATTTTCTGTTTGTTATTAAATTATTTCACGATGTTTCTGAGACTTTGGAGATGTATTTGTTGTTATTTTGGTATTTTGAGATAAAAATAACTGCTAAGGTCATTAGTCTCGTCTAACTGCTGTCATTAGTCTATCAAGTGTAGTGCATGGAGATGGCGGTGACCTTCCCACGCTAGATGGCGAGATCCGGCGCCGACCTACCCATTGGCTGGCGGGGTTTTGTCAACCAGGTATCTCCCACCAGCAGAGGTATCACACCAGTCAGGACAAGCCCTAAGCTCTCCACTGGTGTCCCGACACGTGTGGTAGTGTAGTGCATGTACGTAAGTAAGGGGTGAGATAAGACAAGGAAGAGGAAGCGAAGATAGCGCGCTGTCCGTGTCCCGTTTCTTAGCGTACTGCTTCGGCTTTCGCCTTGTGTTGATCCGAAAAAGTACGGAAAAGTACTATCAGAGCAGCCGTCCTCTAGAATTCTCCTCTAAGCAGCGGGAGAATTCGACCTTGGTGTCTAGCTAGCGTCGAAAATCCTTCTACTGTCGGGACTCGATTCCTATACTTCGATTTTTCTATAGTGGCCGATGATATTAGGTCATTGTTACACATCCTGCCTTATAAAATGAAACTTTTTAACTAATTCGCGAACGTCCTTATCAACGGGCCTCAGAAATGTGCTTACCACTGTTAAAAAGATTCATTTTATAAGGCAGAAGGTGTAAAAATGATGTAATGTCATCGGCCACTATGGAAAAATAGAAGTATAGGACCTCCCAGTTAGAGGCACTGTAGGGACATCAATTGATGCCCTGGGCTACCTTCTAGTCCGGTAATTTTCGTGTAAATTTGACTATGTTGACTATGTCCATGGTTTACCAGTTATTAGAATCAATTATTAGAACATCTTCTAACAACTCTTTACTGATCACTAGAGTCCAGAAGTTTGACAAAATGCCTTTTTATTATTATTATTGTTACGATTTTATGACCTTTAACAATAGGAATCACTTAATTGTACTTTTGGAGTTGTTTTAGTAGTTTTTCATTTTGTCTTTTTTTTTTGCCTATTTTAGCTTCTGATGCCTATTTTTGGCATTTAGTCTTATTTGTGCCTTTTTCCGCATTATTTGTGCCATTTCTGCCTTTTTCATCTTTATTTTTCCGTTTTCCCTGCAGACACCAATCTCTATCGAGCTGGAAACACACCTGTAAGCCTGGACAAATGAAGGCACGGTCGTGTGTTGTCTTTCTCTGGACGCCGAGGCTCAAGTGTCAGGATATGCTAAAAATCTAAAATGGAAAGGAAGATTATACCAGTGACAATTGTAATAATATTTTTCATTGATGTTTACAGACTTGTTCGTTCACGAGAAATCTCCTATGTTTGTGTACGGCCTCGGATCCCTTTTGAGGACGGAGCCCGCTGTACATGATATGCCTTTTTCAATTCCTTTTTGTTCTCTCTTCCTTTCTGTCGATTACACTAGTGCGCTGAATGAAATCTACAATTTCGTTTTCATTGATACCATTTCAAGATTAAAAAGGGACTCCAAAATAGCATCCCATAGAGACAGCATCGCGAGTAAAATAAATTCCTTGTCATACCAGATGGTCATATGCAAAAAGAAAAGGTAGTTTTCATCCACGTGAGTGCTAATGCGAATTTTATAACTAGAAAAAAGTAAATCATTTTAATTATTAATTTTTATATGAATTATTTTTAAATGATTTTTGTAATATTTCCTGTGTTTTTATCTCAACTTAGCCAAAATAAATGCCTTTTTGGCATGCATATTTTAGTAAAAATAAATGCCTTTTTGCCTGGCTATTTGAGGTAATATAAATGCCTGATCTTCCCAGCTGTATTGATCACTGATCCCAGATTTGTAAAAATCAATCAACGTGGGTCGTGAATCGAAAACGTATAATGAATTATTAGGGCATATAAATCCGATCCCTTGTTGGGAGAGGCACATTCTTCCCCGAGTGCTAGGCCTTGTGGGGGGAGGGTCCATGCCCCTCCCCCCACAGGGCCTAGAGTTTTCGTTTGGAATCTTCTTTTATTTGACAAAATTGATTTCAATATTTATGTTAGTATTCCGTAATTATTAAAAAATAATATTGTATAGTATCATATACAGTACGCTGCGAAATAATACATAATATAATAAGAAATGTTTAATATTATAACAAAAATCTACGATGGCCCCCTTCGAAAATGATCGTGTGGATCCGCCCCTGCTTCGCGGTCCGTCCTTCGCCGCTCGCCTCGCCGGGCCCTCCGCCGCGGCCGGCCTTGCGTCGCGCTGCCTCCGCCGGCCTCGCCTCGCGCCCTGTGAGTTTCGGCAGCGGTCGCGGGAGGGCGTTGCGCGTCCCCGCGCCCGCGCCTGCGCCGCGCCGGCTGCGGGCTGCGGCGGCGGCGGCGCGCGCCAGTGCTGTGCGGGACGGCGACCTGATCGCAGCGTGGTGCCGCTCCCAGCGTGCCTCCCGCCGCCGCGCGTGTGTGTCTCCTCTCCCGCGTGCGCGCGTGCCGGCCTTGCCCGTGCCATGCCGCTGCCGCTTCACCCCGCTTAAACCACCCTCCGCTTAAACGCTCGACTCCTGCTTCGCTCCACGCGTGTATGCAAGTGTCTAATCCGGCGCAGTGTCTTTTTTCCCACAACCCTCGTCGTGCGGTGTCACGCTCCACCCTCGCGTTGCCGGACACACCGCGTAACTTCCACCGAGCATCTGTGTCTGTCACGCCGCGCGTGTGTGTGTGTGAGTGTGTCGTCCTCCCCCGCGTCCGGGCTGTGATTGTGGTGGTGGTGCTGCTGTTAGCCCGGCGCGTGTGAAGTGCCTGTAACTACGCCGGTGACAGTTCCCGTGACGTGCCTTTTTCGTGATCGACATGCTGCCAGCGATCCCCGCTCGCTTGTGACTCGTTGACAGCGCCTGCTGACAGCCGCCGCGTGCGGTGTCGTCACCATCATGCCGTGGCTGAACGCGTGTCTCTGCCACCAGGAGAAGAAGCGGCCCAGCATCAGTCCGCCCATTCATCTGCTGCTCAAGGTAAGTGATCGGTTCTTTTTTCTTCTCTTTTTTTCTCTCCACTCTCTCTTTCTCTTTCTCGTTCACTTGTGTCGGAGAGCCTGTTATGGGGCGTTTAGAAAGGCAATAAAACGCTCTTCATAGCCGTTGTGCTCGCGCGTCAAGTTGAATATAACAACAGCGGAGCCAGACGCGGCGGGAACGCATGTGCGTGCTTCATCTGTTTCAACAATCAGGGCGGGCGCGCGCTGCGGTGAGTGGATGGTCCCGCGTTTCAAATTGAACCTCCGTTCCCCTGCGTCAAGAATTAATCACTGAGCCCAGTTTTAATCGGGTTGGTCCGGCATAAATTATATAAATCGAGCGGCAACCACCGCCGCTTGTTCAGGCAATCGAATGCGCCCGCCAGATAGACTCTGGTGACTGCGAGGATGGAGAGGGTCTGAGAGAGATTAGAGGCAGTGCTCTGGTCAGAATCTTCTTTCGAGGAGAGATCGACGAGTAAACTTGACGAACGTACGAACATGTACGACTGAGGCGATGCTTTGACGTCAAATCTATTTACGATGTTTTAAAATAATTTATTCACTTCTACGAGATATGAATTATTTTGATATTGTTCTTGTGGTTTTAATGCTCTGCTTCTGGATTCCTCCCCATGACCCACCGTAACGTGGGAAGTATTATTGAACACTTTTAAATTTCAGACCTTACATGCACCAAACATTAACAACGGTATTAAACAGTGTTCATCACGAGAAACGTACACATTTTTTTTGTACTGGTAATTTTAAAACGTATCTTTAAAATGAAATTTTAAAATTAGTTCCAATACATTTCAATCTGTATAGAAGACAACTGCAGATATTACATTACATTGAGTGGAATTATTTTCATTTCATGTTTGGATTTAACCACCTTGCCGACTCCCTGGCTCCTAATTGAATGGGTCTAATAGCCTGTCCGTTTCAATTAACCCGTTAGAAATCCTGCCGAAGGGCTTCACTTTCCTAGTAGAAGATTCACAGTTACGACATCGTAAAATTGAAATAGTTTCCTCAGATGTACAATTTGTAATTTATGTGATTACGGTGCCATTTATATTCTGAGGAGGCGTAAAACAAATACCGAAATTTCCGGCAACAACATTTTTTCTATTATTAATCACACCTGTAGTGGTTAGTTCGACGTCATCGAAAGCAGCTCGCATGATAAACAATTGACGATACGCTCCAATAATAGAATTTTGATTGATTGATCCCGGGCGCATCAACTGCAAAGGGCTTTAGTCCTAAAAGTGTAGTGCATGTTTAATCGCGGAAGGCGATGGTAATCTTCTCCCGCTGGATGGTGAGCTCAGGCGCTGCCTACCCATCGGCTAGCGGGATTTTCCCCAATCAGGTATCTCCCACCAGCGGGGCACCGCCCTAGCTGGGACATGCTCTTAAGTTCCCGACCGCTTTCCCGGCATATGTGGTAGTGTAATGCATGTAAGTGTGTGTGTGTAAGTAAGGAGTTAGGAGAGGACACGGCAGAGGAAAGAAAGATTGTGCGCGGTCGGTGGCCCGTTTGTTACGGTACTGCTCCGGCATTCGCCTGATATTGATCGGAGAAACCACGCAAAAACTAAGACCAGAGCAACCGGCCGTTAGAATTCTTCTCCAGGCAGCGACTGAACTCGGCCTAGCTATCTAGCTAGTGTTAAAAATTCTGCCATCGTCGAAACTCGAACCTAGGACCTCCTGGTCAGAGGCACTGCTATGACTGCAGTTGGTGCCCTGAGCCACCTCTCCCTCTCCAAAAATAGGCTTTTTTTTGTTATTTAAGGTCGCATCAACTACTAGGTCATTAGCGACCACTATTGGATGTAACGCTATGGTATGAGGATGAAACGATATGGTGATGATAGGAGGTGAGAGGGCGAACACCGCGTGGTTGTAATGAAGCCCGAGGCGGGACTCGAGCCTGCGAACCTACAGCCCAAGATCACTAAGGCACTACTGCATTTTGCGATCTCGGCCACGGGGAATAATAGGATTGTCATTTCTGTTTTAATCGAGGAGCGTGGAACATTCATCTGCAATAGCACGTGACATGGGCGCGCCGCTACTCCACCCTCCTTTCGGAACCGCGTGCGGCCTCCCGGGCGGTCCGTTTGCTTACCCGCGTTCGCCGGGCCGGTCCCGCCTGAAAGCGAAGCGGAGAAAGACGGCGCGGCGCGGGAGGAGAAGAAAAAAGGATCGCCGGCCGTCGCCTTTCCGCTCGGGTCGGCACGGCCACGCCGCGGGCGGCGGGCAGTAGGCTGGGCCGGGGGGCGGACCAGCGAGCCAGCCAGCCGGCCGGCCGGCGCGGGTCGGCGGCGCGGCGCGGGGTACAAAGGCTGCGGAGAATTCTGATGCAGTGGACTGAAGTTTCGCGTGACACGCGTGGCACCAGGCACATCGTCCAGCGAGTGAGTGGAACGACGTCTTGATGCGAACGTGCCAGCTTTGTTGGATATAATTTTCGTATTGGAGTTCGTGTCGTGATGGAGGATTACGATTTGACAATTCTTCCTCTCCATCTCTTTCTTCTCCTTTTCTTCTCTTCTCCCTCTCCTCATCCTTCATCTCTTCTCTCTCCATCTCCTCTATCTCTTCTCTCTCTCCTTTTCCTCCTTCTCCGTCACCTCCTCCTCCTCCATCTCCTCCTCCTCCATCTCTTCTTTATCTCCTCCCTCTCCTACTTTTCCTCCTCCGCCTCATTCTTCTCCTCTTCTTCCTCACCTGGTCTGTTGGTGGGTGAATTGATCGATCTCCAAAGATTATCTTACTCAAGATAGTTATTTCATTCAGAAGGTAGGTTTCTCTTTTATATCGTCCTCTGTAAATCGTATTCTGTTCTTGGTCGACCGAGTTTTGTTTTCCTCGCTGTGTTTCCTTGAAGAAATTACGTCCACCTGGTTGAATGGCACTAGTAAAACTAGAAAGAACCAAATCCACTTCTTTCGTCTTTTACTGATTACAGTTATCACAGTACGTACATTTTCTCTCATTCTTTCGTGTTCAGCTACATGAATTCTAGTAGTATTCTGTATTCAAATTTGCACTCAGTGGTTAAAAAAAGGTTTCACTCCAATATATTCACTGACTGAGGTGGATCAGGGCATCAGCTGATGTCACTGCAGTGCCTCTGACCGGGAGGTCCTAGGGTAGGAGTCCCGATAGTGACAGGATTTTCGACACTAGCTAGAGAGCTATATTCAAATCAACCACTGTCGTAAGAAGAATTCTAGTGACCGGCTGCTCAGGTGGGAAGTTTTCCGTGGTTTCTCTGATCACCAGGCGAAGTTCGGGCAAGTACCCTAAAAACGAGCCCACCAAAGGAGATGATCTGAACTTCCTCTTCCTTTCGCTATCGTCGCCCCAAACTTACATACACTTACATGTCCTACACCACAATACATGTCGAGAGGCCAGTGCTTGTCCTGGCTGGGGTGATGACCCGCTGGTGGGACATACCTGGATGAGCAAAACTCTCCAATTCGACGCTGGATGTCACTCCAGTGGGGGAAGAACACCGCCTCTTCCCGTGATACAAGCGTGCCCTACGTTTACGGGACTGATGATGAGAAGACGTGCCCAGAAGTGCGAAATAATCAAACAATCGAACACATTCATTGAATAGTTTCAGAATCCCCCACTCATCCACGCGACTGGGAGTGCGTTTTACGTTCAGGCTTTACTGCGAGAGGCGACCAATGTCGTGCTCTTGTTGCACTGTGGCGCGGCGCGGCGCGCGCCTGCACGCGGGTGAGAAGGATGCTGCGGATCGGATGCAGTGGCGCGTCGCAGACCCGCCCCTTCCCCCCTTCCCCCCTCCCTACCTCGCGCCCGTCCACCCGACCGTGTTTTGTTGGCGGCTGTCAGGAATGCGGATGCTCACCTCCTCCCGACTCGGCTGGCGGGGGCGGGGGGCGGCAGCGTGAAGAATAGCGAGAAGCCCGCGGCTAAATGGCGACGGGAGGCCTCGTAATGGACATTTTCAAAGAAAAAGCTTTGTTTTTGCATGTTCGGGCTGTCGTGGGTGGTACGAAAGCGCAAGTTGGTTGCTCGACAGCCCGGGGACTCGGAAGCTCAGAGGGCTACAACTGTTCGTGTAATCAGCCTACTTTCACTTTGAAGTTCGTTGTGGGAGCATTAACAAATGAGCATGACCTACAAAGGAATTATAAAAGTAATACCTTTGCTCTGAATTTTATACCAAGGATACATTTGTACATTTTTTATAACGGAAAGTTTGATTTTTGACAGGCAACTTATAATTTTATATTTTTGTAACTAAGATCATTTATAGCCTGCGTGATTGGTCGAGGTGGCTAAGGGCGTGTACTGAGTTGCCTAAGCGCTTCGGTTCGAAGGGTCGCGGGTTCGAGTTCCGCCTTGGACGAGATGTTTGCCTCTTGTCTCTCATGTATGCATTGTCAGTGTGTTGGTGACTAATGTATGGTCGAATAGGCGTCCCATCGGGACGTAAAGGGTAACCGGATGATCATTTATATTTTTTACCCAAAGCAGTATCGGAACAGCGGTGTACTGGCACGAATATACCTCTTTTTGATAGTGACTTCCATATTATAAGTACGACCGTTGAGCATGTAGAAGAAAGGGATGCCAACGGTAATGAGACGAGAAGACGCCTCTCAACGGAAATTTTTAGAGAAAAAAATGTTTGTTTTTGTGGGTCGAGGTTGTCATGGGTGCTTTAGGAGCACGCGTGCAATTTAAATAATAGGCAGGTCGAGGACCTTTGGGTCTGGCTGCTGTTTGGGACAAATTAGTATCGCGAATGTTCGTTAATTGACTGCTAAGGGGTCATCCATAAATTGCGTAACGCTAAAGGGGGAAGGAGGAGGTCTGAGACAGCGTTACGTAGAGATAGGGAAGTGCGTAACAAGGGGGAGGGGGGTATGGAAAATACTCGAAATTTGCGTTACGTGATGTATGGACAGCCCTAAAGGCATTGCGATAGTTCACTCACGTTTTCATGAGAAGCATTCAAAAGCAGTATTGAGCAGTATTACTCGTCAACAAGTTGCAGTCAACGGGAAACATTTTTTAACGCAGTGTTTGGAGGCGAAGATTAGAGATGCGAATGTTCACGTAATTAGCTAAATTTCACTGTAAATGTCATTTTTGCAATCACAATATGTACACAGGAGGATAAAATATAATACAATTATGAAATTACTTGGTGCTGATAATATTACTGAGGGATGTGATGTTGATTTCGAATTTTGTGTCTGCAACCACTGAAATTAACGTGGCTCTCTATATTTATTTTGAAGAAAAATTCCAATTGTATTTCTAGCTTAGTATTATTTGTATTGTTTCAGAGAGGAATAGTTGAATTATTTCAATATTAAATTCCGACTCGTTAGGAAATCAAGTGATCGTGAGGTTGCTTTGAAGGGACTGTAAACTTCTTTATTAGTTTTTCTTAGAATGCTTTTCAAGGAAAACAGTTTTTTACTCCTAGCTTTACCAAGCCGGCCTGTTTCTTGAGCACAGCTGTTACAACAAAAACAAAGAGCCCAACACCGTTGCTTCTTTACGAATTTGGAGAATTGTTTACGCCCTGTGTTTGGAGTGTTTTTAACGCCTCTTGGATGTCAAAGAACAACGCATTTGTAAGCGTCCTCGAACTTGAAGTGCTCACCTGAAGAGGAAATGGCTATAGACAGACGAGCCATCACAGTCAGACATTAAATAGCATGCAGGTTTACGATGACGATTATGTGTTTCGCTCGCTGTCTACAGAAAGGTAATAGCTTGTAGGATTGTTTTCGAATGTCTTCGACGCGCAAGATGGCGAGGACGCTGTCTTGGATGTAATACGTCTCATTACCATGTCATTATCGAGCAACACCTTTAACTGCTTTAGACATTTTTTTGGTTTGGAACGACCCGACTGTCTCGGAGTTGCAAATGCAGTCGACATTTTTAGTTTGTGTTCGTAGGTCGTTCATGTGCTGCTGTGGTACTGCAGCAGAAACTCAAATTAAATTTCGGAATAAACGTGGTTGCCGGTAGAAAATTAAGTATCCTAACTTCATAATTGATGGATTATGGAGTAAGGATTACTAAGGTTTTCGTAGGAATTTAGTTAATAACGATAGTTATAATATGACGGCCGTAGCTCAAAATTTATATTTTTTGGAGTTTTGTTTAGCCCATAACGATATTACTTTATGTTACGTCATCTGAGTACCCAAATCCTATAAATAACTAAATATATTCTTGTCAGAGAACATCCATTTACATAAAACACATCACAGTTATTCAGTACATTTTGGAACCATCAATAAGTGTTTAAAAAAACAGCAGTTCTTGTTAGACCTCTAGCAAACTATGTTAGAATGAAGCCATGTCGCCGAAAACAGCTTTCATTTCTTGAGTTTTCTCATTTATTTGCAATGTTTCCCTTGTGTATACAAGCTGAAAGGAGTATTGATTGACACGTACATCAAGAGACTTTGACAATTAATGAGACCCTTAAATAAAGCATTAAATACTTGGGATTTCTTTTGGAAGTCGCCAAATGAACAATCAGAAGTGAATTATGTGTTATCCCATTTTTCGATTGACAATAAAAAATGTTTGCGAAACACAAGTTAATATTTTAATAATATTTTGTTTCTATCTTCTCCTTATAAGGGACTACAAACCATGGTTTTGTTTACGCCGAGTTTTAATAATTTTGTTACGAAAAGCAATGCAGCAGTAACGTCATGTACAAGTATAACACAAGGCTCCAACCCGTCTTTCTGATAGCTGCCTTATCTGAATGCATGAAATGTGGACATAGAATCATGGAACTACTAACTTAAATCCTTTCCAAACATTCTCGTGTTTTGGTTTCAAAGACCTTGAACACTTGTTACGCATTGATTACGCTCCAAAGTATGAAAATCTGCGTCCAGAGCAACTGGCGCGTGATTAAAAAATAAGGGTTGTACAAATGCTCAGGTGGTGGTACATCACTGGACACCAGGTCCAGAAAATCAATTGACAGTAATTGACACACATTGAGCTGTATTAATTCTTATTTCCTCTCTACTAATGCAAAAAATGCTTCATTAAAGAATAATAATACATCAGTCAGAATTCATATTGTTAATTGAGAGTAAAATGAAACATTTGGAATCGAAAGTACTATCTTCTTTTTGTAATCGTGTTCACAATAATTGCATTAACTTCTTACGTTTAGTTTAGGTTTAACAGACAAAGATTCTTTTCTGTTAAAAAAGCTGTCCGTCTGTATGCGAGAATAATGTTATCTTACTGAGACGTCTTAATTTAACAACAAAATGGTTTAATAAACAAATATTTAATAAAATATAACACTAAACGTAAACAAGGCAAAGATTTGCCATTCAAACATATTCCTGCCGCTTAGAAAAAATGTTTACAAAAGGAATAATTTGAAAATAAAATAAACATGAAATAGTAAGAGGTGGTAAAGAATATAATCGTACATTAAATCTCGGCTATTTGATTAAAACAAATCTGGCAGACAGATTTTCATATGAAGCCACAGCCCGCCTCGCTTCAGCGTAAACGTGTAATCACCTTTGTTGCATTAGGAGTAGAAATGAGAGCGAAATAGGGGAAGTTGCCCGTGCTCACAAGAGCACCGGGCTTCCAAGGCGGGACAGTAAAGCTTGTGTAGGGCATGCTTGCGATTGTGATATACTAGTTTTGAATGTGAAAATGCCGAAATATTCAGGCGTATACGTTAACCAAATCTAAAATGTACCTTTAAAAAAATGTACGTCAAAAAATTGTAAAGAATATTTATTGTTTGCGACACGTGATAATTTATTCAAGATTCGAATTCTGGGGAATTGATCGTCAAAACTGTGTAATTAGCAAATTATTCAATGCATTTATTTAAGTGAAAATGACGTTAGTGCTTATATAAGGATCTCTGGAAAGAGTACTTTAAGATTAATATCTCATTAAAGAGCAAGTAGTACATTAAACGTTTAACCTTTGAGAATATCAGGCTTCACGGACTTGTGACATTATAGATTGAAAATCTTAATAGTTCTGACGATGTGCTCATGCAAATGTTACGGGGAAGACGGGTTTCTCATTTACACTTTTTGTCATCACATTGCAAATGGCATACATATTCGCAAAACCTCATCCTTTAAAATGCAATCACTTGCCTTTAATTGGCACAAAGCCATGGTTGACGTGCTTATTGGAATATTATAATTTATAAAGCTATCCTTAGAAATTGGGTTCTGGGCCACGACCGCCCATAGAATGGTTCGCTACGAAGCGACTAATACAGAGTCTTCCAACTGGCGGCCCGCTATGCCATTTATGTGGCCCGCGAAAGGTTATTGGTCAAAAGTTAAAGTACCTTGCGTCCATATCGGGCGGGAACATTGCGCATTTGTCGCACACGCCCGCCCTGGGTCAACATCCCGTTAATGTAAAAATAGGTGTAGTTTACATTTAAGTTTTTTTTCTAGTAAATTCAGAAATTCAAAAGCATCCCACTGTGATTCACTGCGTTATGTATGGTACGGCCTGACTTCACGCATGGTTCCAGCCCTCCGTCCTTTCAGAGCAACCGGGTCGACTGCCGAGATCGTCAGTAAGGGGAGGTCAGGTGTGGATCGGTCCGAGTAATGAAACTATGGCCCTCTACCGTATTATAGGTTTTAATGGCCCTCGTGGGCTGGCACGTTGGACATCCCTGCACTGATACACGAAATCTTGGTTCAGAATAAAAATACGAACAATTTTGCGGATGGCTATTGAGGGTTTTTGCGGATTATAGGTTTACAATTTTTGGGCTAGGTCTTTCACAATGCAAATGTCATTCGTAAACTGAAACCCCTTCTTCTAAAATTTAATCCTCTTCCGCAAAACGATCCAGTGTGTAGATTGACGTCCTCATCAAGTGAAGGAACGTCATGAGTCAACTCCTGGAAATTTGCTTGTCTGGAGCACGACCTCCCGACGAAGGATTCGATGCACATCTGCATAATCACCCCATCACCGTGCCGAGCCCTGCTTTACGCGGGTTTGCCGTAATGAACTGCTTCAGATCAATGCAGGGTATTTGCATGCGCTGCAAAAGCCATTGAGATCGGCCTCTCCTTCCCAGCGCCCTCGTAGGCCGGACGTTGAAAGGCGAGGTGGGCGGAGGTGATGGAGGAGTCGGAAAGGTGGCGAAGCTTTGGTGATGGCGGTCGGAACCGGGTGGGTGGGGGAAGGTTGGGGAATGTCGCGAATTCAGGCGACGGTCATAAAAATGCTGGAGTTGTAGCAAAACTATGATGGAGAAGAGGTTGATTTGAGTGAGGATGTTAGGCTGAAATCCTTTTCTTTATTGTTAGAGATACAAAAAATTAGTAATATATGTTTATAGCAAATTATTAGCGTTATACAGAACGAGGGTAATTGTGCCTATTTCTGCCTATTTGAGAAGTACATGCAAATATCCAAGAACCTAATTTGCTATGCAGACCACATTTTGCGCCTAGAGACTAATTTAAATGAGGTTCTCTATTCTCGCTATTTTACGAAAATACAGTACTTTACATTACTTCTACTGATTTGCTCAAAACTGTTGACAATTTCTTTGGTAGTACAGTTTCGGCGATCTCTAGAAACGATTTTAAAGCGTAATAAACGCTGTGGACTCGTACGTTTATATTAATTGGTATTTCGAAATAAAACTACTTTTTTTAGCACTTGTAGTGACAAGATATGGCTAAAAGGTAGTGATAAATTATGCATTGCAATCTAAGTACAAAAGGTACGAAACAGTGGGTGTAACTAATTTTTCATTTTTAATTAATGACGTAATAAGTGAAAATTGTACTGAGAATTTGGTAACTAATGTCCTTAGTTATTAGTAAACATTTTCACAGAATTGGTTATTAGTTGAATCCGCCATATACTACTTATTGAATTATTAGTTGGTAGCGCTAGTAATTACAACTAATAGTTATAACTTGCAACACATTGTTCTAAAATAAACTGGTTGAAAAAAACACAAATGACATTTAATTTAGTTATTAGTTTGCTTAGTGCTGCATTACGTTGAAAAAGTAAGGCTGGGAGGAGTTGCAAAGAAAGGTGAACTTACATTTGTAAGAATATTAGCCATTTGTAATACTTATTTAGCACTTACAGTACAATGAAAGGGAATAATTAGAAGATTTTTCACGAAAAAAACGAATTGGTGCCGGCGGTGGCGGTGGTGATGTAGGCGGGGGCGGTGTCGGCGGGAGCGGTGCAGAGGGGGGCGGTGTAGGCGGAGGCGGTGTAGGCGGAGGCGGTGTAGGCGGAGGCGGTGTAGGCGGAGGCGGTGTAGGCGGGGGAGGTGTAGGCGGATGAGGTGAAGGCGGGGGCGGTGAAGGCGGAGGCGATGTAGGTGAGGAGCGGCATAGGCAGGGAGCGGTGTAAGCCAAGGGCGGTGTAGGCGGGAGGAAGTAATAGGCGGGGGGCGGGGAAGATGGTGGCGGTGTATGCGTGGGCGGTTTATGAGAGAGGGAACGGTGCAAGAAGTGAATTGTGGTGGCGAGGCAGCGCGTGTGACGGTAACAGCATAGCCCATTCCGGGAAAAGCGGAGAGAGCGAGAAAAGCGACAAAGAATGCAAAGGCGGCGGTTTTGGGCGGAGAAGGCGCGCGAGGTTCTGGTGTCTGGAGCGGGAGGATGTGACTGGTGAGGGTCTATGGCGGCCGCCAAGATGCGCACGGGACGATGGAGAAAGTAGTGGAAGTAGCGAAGTTGGTCATTGACGGGGGTGTTGGAATGATGGGAGGAGGGGGGTGTTAGTGGCCGGTGTCGGAATGGGTGGGAGGAAGTGATGTTGGAAATAGACGGAGGCGGTGTTGGAATGGATGGGATGAGGTGTGTTGGAAATAGGCGGAGGCGGTGTCGGAATGGATGGGATTGGGCGGTGCGGGAATGGATTGGGTGGTGTCGGAATGGATGGAATTGGGCGGTGTCGGAATGGATGGAATTGGCCGGTGTCGGAATGGATGGAATTGGGCGGTGTCGGAATGGATGGAATTGGGCGGTGTCGGAATGGATGGAATTGGCCGGTGTCGGAATGAATGGGATTGGGCGGTGCGGGAATGGAAGGGATTAGGTGGTGTCGGAATGGAAGGGATTGGGCGGTGTCGGAATGGATGGGGCGATGTGGCTGCAGAAGGGCTGTCGGTGGCGAGGGGGAGAGCGGCGGCTGCAGCCGCGTTGGAAGCGAGCGGCATGGGCGGGTGCGCGGGCGGGCGGCAGGGGCCGGGAGCGGCGCGGGGGCGCTAAGCCAGGGCGCTACCCCCCAGCGCAGCGGCGGGAAGCCTCGTCCCACGCGCGGAGCAATTGCTGTGTGCGGATGAGCCGCCGCGGGGCGTCGAATTGGACGCTTCTAATAAGCTCCCCGGGGGCGCAGCGCGGATTTCGCGCTCTATTTCCGGTGCATTCCCCGTCTCTCTGCCTGCCTGCTCGGGCCGCGCGACGCCACTGTCGATTCCACTGTGACGCCCGGGGGCGGGGGGGGGGAACTGCAAAAATTGTTTCCGAATGGGCGAATGGATGATGAATAAGTGAATGAGTTATTGCATAGATGAGCGAATGCCTGGTTTACTCGAATATCGTGATGGATTGTTGATAAATTGAATAATGGTGGATAAAAAAATGAAGTTTAGTAGTAGAATGAAGTTTAGTAGTAGAATGAAGTTTAGTAGTAGAATGAAGTTTAGTAGTAGAATGAAGTTTAGTAGTAGAATGAAGTTAGTAGTAGAATGAAGTTAGTAGTAGAATGAAGTTTAGTAGAAAATGAAGTTTAGTAGTAGAATGAAGTTTAGTAGTAGAATGAAGTTTAGTAGTAGAATGAAGTTTAGTAGTAGAATGAAGTTTAGTAGTAGAATGAAGTTTAGTAGTAGAATGAAGTTTAGTAGTAGAAATGAAGTTTAGTAGTAGAATGAAGTTTAGTAGTAGAATGAAGTTTAGTAGTAGAATGAAGTTTAGTAGTAGAATGAAGTTTAGTAGTAGAATGAAGTTAGTAGTAGAATGAAGTTTAGTAGTAGAATGAAGTTTAGTAGTAGAATGAAGTTTAGTAGTAGAATGAAGTTTAGTAGTAGAATGAAGTTTAGTAGTAGAATGAAGTTTAGTAGTAGAATGAAGTTTAGTAGTAGAATGAAGTTTAGTAGTAGAATGAAGTTTAGTAGTAGAATGAAGTTTAGTAGTAGAATGAAGTTTAGTAGTCGAATGAAGTTTAGTAGTCGAATGAAGTTTAGTAGTCGAATGAAGTTTAGTAGTAGAATGAAGTTTAGTAGTAGAATGAAGTTTAGTAGTCGAATGAAGTTTAGTAGTCGAATGAAGTTTTAGTAGTCGAATGAAGTTTAGTAGTCGAATGAAGTTTAGTAGTCGAATGAAGTTTAGTAGTCGAATGAAGTTTAGTAGTCGAATGAAGTTTAGTAGTCGAATGAAGTTTAGTAGTCGAATGAAGTTTAGTAGTCGAATGAAGTTTAGTAGTCGAATGAAGTTTAGTAGTAGAATGAAGTTTAGTAGTCGAATGAAGTTTAGTAGTCGAATGAAGTTTAGTAGTCGAATGAAGTTTAGTAGTCGAATGAAGTTTAGTAGTCGAATGAAGTTTAGTAGTCGAATGAAGTTTAGTAGTCGAATGAAGTTTAGTAGTCGAATGAAGTTTAGTAGTCGAATGAAGTTTAGTAGTCGAATGAAGTTTAGTAGTCGAATGAAGTTTAGTAGTCGAATGAAGTTTAGTAGTCGAATGAAGTTTAGTAGTCGAATGAAGTTTAGTAGTCGAATGAAGTTTAGTAGTAGAATGAAGTTTAGTAGTCGAATGAAGTTTAGTAGTCGAATGAAGTTTAGTAGTCGAATGAAGTTTAGTAGTCGAATGAAGTTTAGTAGTCGAATGAAGTTTAGTAGTCGAATGAAGTTTAGTAGTCGAATGAAGTTTAGTAGTCGAATGAAGTTTAGTAGTCGAATGAAGTTTAGTAGTCGAATGAAGTTTAGTAGTCGAATGAAGTTTAGTAGTCGAATGAAGTTTAGTAGTCGAATGAAGTTTAGTAGTCGAATGAAGTTTAGTAGTCGAATGAAGTTTAGTAGTCGAATGAAGTTTAGTAGTCGAATGAAGTTTAGTAGTCGAATGAAGTTTAGTAGTCGAATGAAGTTTAGTAGTCGAATGAAGTTTAGTAGTCGAATGAAGTTTAGTAGTCGAATGAAGTTTAGTAGTCGAATGAAGTTTAGTAGTCGAATGAAGTTTAGTAGTAGAATGAATTGATAGATTAAACAATTGATAAGCGATTAAACCAGCGGACGATTGGCGAAGAAATAAGTGAAGGATGCTTTGTTGGTATAATGAATTGTAATTTAATATCGTCGAATTAGTAAAGGACATTCATGATACCTTGCATTTCAAAGTGAAAAGGAAAGTTTGCTTTGCGAAATATATCGACGTAATTATCGCTGTTTCAGATAAAGGGAGTATATTCAGATGTTCGAGATTCAATATCGTCAATTTTATAAACACTTCGCTTCCTGTCGTATGATTGTGATAAGCAATTTGCTATTCATTTGATATAAAATATTTGCGAGGTTATATCCAATGCTCTGTATACTCAAAATGCTCTTGGTGGCAAACAAAATGTTTTTCAAAGTTCCAAAAGCAACTCTTTTCATGTTGGCAATTTTCAACA
Organism: Acheta domesticus; assembly: GCA_031308135.1. NCBI lineage: Eukaryota > Metazoa > Arthropoda > Insecta > Orthoptera > Gryllidae > Acheta > Acheta domesticus. The sequence continues at coordinate 87,778,891 of JAHLJT010003656.1, forward strand.
CTCCCTAAATTTAAAAAATTCCTGAATCCTTTTTCAAGGTCAAGGTCCTTTTCACTTTGCAAAGTGAATGGGAAGTGAGACATAAAATGGTTCCATTGAAACTGCCTCTCTTCTGAAACTACGTGTGTGTGCATATTTACTTGTTAAAAAGGAAAAGTGTATAGAAATGTACATTCGCATGCGTCCGTGTGTGTTTATTTGCGTCGGTGTGAGTGTGCGTGTGTTTGCGAGGTGCATGTACTTGTGTGTGGGTTGTGTGAGTGCGGGGCTGCCGCATGTGAGAGCTCGCTTACACATATATATGTGTTTGCATGGTGTCGTGCGCATCTGTATGATTAGGTTTGTGTGTGTGTGTGCGTGCGCGGTTGCGTATGTGTGTGCGGTGCGCAGCGTATGCGTGTGTGTGTGTCTGTGTGTGAGTGTGCGCGTATACTTGTTTTGTGGTGTGAGTGTGTGTGTGTGTGTAGTGTGTATGTGTGTGCGCGCGCGCGCGTATTCTTGTGCACGTATCGTACGCTGTGCATGTATGTATGTATGCCTGCGCATGCGATGGGTAGGACGCGCGGTGGTAGCTCTGCGTCCGTAACGAGCACTAACGGCTAAATGCTCGTCGCTGCATTATAACGTACGACTCTCCGTCGCTTTGCACTAGCTTCAGAGCTATTCGCGGAAAAGCGACGGCGGAGAAGAAACATTCGCGCTGTCTGAATCGTCATGCATGTTGCATTGTTTGATGCAGGTTCCTTTGTCCAGAGCGAGAGAATGACTGAATGTCATGAAGACTACACGAACGTGGGGAATGCGGTGCAAAATTCTGAAACAAAGCGACTCCTGTCCGATGATGCGAACGAAAAAACTCCTCAGGGCTAATAATTCATTTTAAAATCCATTAATGCAGGACTTAGAACGTAAAACGAGCTTTCTGCAGTTTTTAAAAACGGAAGAAAAGTGTAAATTAATAGGTTTCTTTTAAAATTAACTATTTTCATTATTTATCTAAATTACTTTCTGGCATTGTTGCTATGTTCAGGAGTTCTGCACAGTCTCAGGCAAAAATGGTTCATATCCGTTCCCGCTCAAATCTATCGCCTCCTGCATGTGGCTAGAATATCCATTCATATCAAAACCGCATGTGGAACAATAAGATTTTTGTTTCTGTTATAAAATGTAGTCAATAGAATGAGCGGATTTTCATAGGAAACATCTCATTAATCTTCAATGTATTGCTGCTGCATTGCAATTCTGATTAGAAAATTTTTAACGTATACATTTTAATTCAGAGGAGTTCTAATTTGTCGAACATCAAGCGTTGCAGTATTTATTTGAATTTGTTGCTATTGCCTATATCTTTGAATGCATTTGCCTTCAATTCAACCAGTTATCACATGCAAATACAAATCCTGAGTTGTCAAAATATTCTGGAGTATGTACAGCACACTGCTTACAATTACATCCTTTCCCAATCGAACTTTATTGTTTGAGAGTACGCGAGTGAGAATGAAAAACTGCATCTCACATTAATATGTCAATCCCAGTGTAAATGTTCAAATGTTGTGAACATACTGTGTAATTTCATTTCAAGATTTCTATTATTGTAATTGCAGAAGGAAAACTTTGAACATTGATCAATAGAACTCTTGGTTCATAATCGTGTATTTAAATGTAGAGGAGTTCTGCACTTGCTAGCGAATATATTGTCATAACCAGAGGCGTAGCGTCCATGGATGTGGGTGATGTGTTACATACCCTGACAATATCCTCTATTTTATTTTTAAATGATTGTAAATTGTCAATTTGTTATTTCCTTTTTTCTACTACAAAATATTTCATTATATTTCAAATATTGCGCCATTGAGAACTCGATTCTTCACAAGGATGAACGAATCATTCTGAAATGCCGCCTAGCCTGCGCTGTGAATCAGATGCACCGTGACCCGTTACATCCAGGGTGCCTACCGTGGTGCCTACGAAAAAGCGAAACTTTACGAAACTTCATTGTTCTCTTCGGTGTTTGTACGAGAACAAGGTTAATTAATGAACATTGTCCCTTTATTTAAGTTTTATTACCTTATTTTAATGCATTTAGCAACTATATGTTTGTAACCAATTTAGGTTAGGGATTGTGCTAGTAGAATGCACAAGGGTATGTAACTGTGCAATACACATCTGTGCCCTGGAATGGCGCGCACCACGCGATCCAAAGTGCCTACATAATTATAGAGTCGTATTTTTGTGCACAAATTATAGCACGTGAAAACAGTTAAAATATTTGTAAAAAATATATGAGGATATAATTTTATTTAAACAGCCAACACAGGCTATGTTGAGCAATACAACGGTGGTATAACGGAAAATAGGGAAATTTTGTCACACTTCATTCGAGTTGTATGCTTTTTTGGAAGACAAGGGCTTGTATTTTCTAGCCATAATGAAAATAGGGGATCATCAAATAGAGAAACTTTCATGTAATATATAAGTGAAATAATGAAATATGATAAAACTGACAAGAATGATATAAAATTCCAGTGTTTCGTGCAATTTCACCAGAAATTCAGATTCATTGAATTTCAAGTGTAAGCACGGTAATGTCCCATGAAATTAAAAATAAAATTTCTAAAGCCTCGTTTGTCTCCGCCAAACTGGATGAAACTCTTGATGTAAGCAGCAAAAAGGACAACTGTCAACTGATTTTCATTACGTGTCTAAATTGATTGATTTTCTCTTTCCTGTTATATTTTTATTATAGATCATTATTTTCCATTTTATAAATTATGCCAATTCTATTGGGTTCGAAATGATATGAATTGGACAATTTTGAAAATCAATGGGTTTGATAGTACTCTTTTATTAAAGTATGAGGACACACATTTATATTTTGCTAGGTCGTGAACATAAGTCAACTTTTTCTAACTTTCAACCAGTAAACTACATGAAGTACGTGAGCCATTATTACTTTTACTGGATCAGTTTTTATTTGAAATATACAAATTATTGGTGTGCTCTAATTGATCAAAGTGATAGAAATGGTATTGGTGAATGAGAAATATTTAAATTATAATTAAAGTTTTAAATTATTTTCTCATTTCTCGAGTTACATACCCTAAGCAAAACTCAGGCTACGCCACTGGTCATAACCCAATGATTGCCAAAGTAATTCAGTTAGGAATTAACTTACACCAGTTTAAACTGCAAATATGTAGGGAAAACATAATGTAATAAAACTTGTTGACTTAATTATACATCTCTAAAATAATTTCCATTTTATATTTTTTGCTATGTTAATTCTGATTAGTGTATATTGTGATAAATGGAATTTTTATATGATTTTTGGAAATTTATTTTCATTAATTGCAATTGGTTCCAAAACTTCGTCCGCGAAAATTTAATTTATCTGAATGTGCAATTCTAATAGAAAATTAAATAATAGGGCTGATGGAGTCGATACGAATATTTCACACGACATGATGTAAACGTCACACTGTGAAGAATATCACATCATTACTAAGTTATTGCGATATTTCATCATCTCTTTCGGTATTTTTGTTGAATTGATACAATTTTTAAACTGTATGTTTTGTAAAATATCATCATTTGAATCAGATTATAAAAAATGGATGCAGAAATGGGGGTTACTTTAGATTACACAAAACCGTTATTAATCATTCAGAACCATCGTGCTATATCTAGGTATTGTAAAAAGTTACAATTTCTATTATGCAATTATTAACAGATCACTACTTTCGTGACTATGCGAAAACATCAATATGCTACTTGATCCATGTTGCGTTCCATGATCAGTGGCGGATCCAGTCGTTCATGGGGGGGGGAGGGATATTGATTTTTTGTTAAATAATAAACATATTTGTAATACGAGTATTATATATTATTTATGTACTGTAAATAAAACATTATTTAAATAATTACGTAATTTAAGCATAAATAAATATTTAAGTCAATTTTGCCAAATACAGAAGGGAAACGAAACCTCGAGGTCTTTAGGGGGCGCATGCCCTCCCTCCCCCTCCCCTGGATCCGCCATTGCCTGTGACATTCGTCTGCGTGGGGATGCTCCGATCAAACATCACCTTGGAGCTACTTGGCGATGGAGTTGGGATCATCTGCCCATTAGCGAGGCTCCTCCACGGATTCACCACGGCGGCACCAGCTGTGCCGCTGCCGGAGGGTGGGGGGAGGGCGAGGATTCCCACCCCTCCCCAAACACGCGCCGCTGCTGTTGATGTCTCCGGCACAGCGGGCGGGCGGCCTCGGGCAGTTGTTGGAGAACGGCGCTGGGGAGGGGGGAGGGATATGTGTTGGATGTGCTGTAGAGAGATCGGATGGGAGACGTAACTAACGGGCTTACCAGACCCGCCGAGGGTAGGGGGAATGGGGTTGTGGGGATGTGTATATGTGTGTGTGTGTGGGGGGGAGTTTAAGAGGTTCACGAAAGCATTGCTGCCGAAATGGAATATGTTGATTTTCGAATAATAGAACCGGAAATGTTTTTTTTTATGTTACAGTTTAATGTCGACATGCAAGAAAAAATTTTACATTATTGAGGAATGGACAGTTGAACATTTTTAGAGGAGATAAACTCGATGAGTGCGAAATAAACGATACCTTCTTTAGCTCAGTACTGTAATCCGGTCGCATTTAAAACCCAGCAGTATTTATATGCGAAGACCAAAATTTATCTACACCTATCCCGATCAACGAGGACGCGAATGAGGCTTAGAGAAGCATCATGTGTGTCAATAACTTGAAATCATCGTAGGTTTTAACCAAATATCGATGCGTTTGGCATAGATAATATTTACAGCCAACGTTTATTGAAAGGGGATGATTTTCTTACATTTTTAATTGTAATAAATAGATTATCTAAATTTCCTATCGTTTTTGTAAAACTAATTATTAATAAATGGAAATAATATAATTAATCCAATTATAATAATAGACTTGGGGTTTAACAGCTCCACTTTTATCCCGTTTCCAAACAATATTTTTACAAACGAATTCTGAATTACAAGCGATAATAAACGTTTTTACTTTCCGTATACGTACGTATACACGGAGTGATATACTACGTATACACGGAGTGATATACTACGTATACACGGAGTGATATACGTAGTATAGGGAAAGTTATGTAATGCTGCGCGAAAAAATGGCCAATTTTCGGCCGAAAAAAATTCATTGCCGGGCCGTGGAAACGAATAAGTGGATAAAACAGTTGGTAAATTAAGACAAAAATCCCCTAACGCGTGGTGTAGCCAGAGACCCTGTTTTCTAGGTCCTTGATACCGAAAACCCAATTGAAAGGAAAACGTCCGTCTGTCTGTCTGTCCGTCCGTCCGTCAGTCTGTCCGTCTGTGAACACTGCTAGCGCCTAAACCATACGTACGATTTCTTCCAAAATGGATATTCCCCAGTCGATCTGATTCTAGTCAAAGCTTTGAGATTTTAAAAAAGATTCTTCAAAATTTGGGGGTACTTTATATGAAGCCCCCCGGACATTTTCAAAATTTTCTCAAAAACGGCTCCAAATTTTTCTTTAAATTTCTTGTATGAATAGAGCAAAATACACTTATTAACATGGTTCCGATTTTCACGTACAACTCTGAATTTTCGAAAATTGTGAAAGTTTGAATTTTTTTCGGCGTCTTTCTCCAGCTACAAAATTGAAGATAGAGATTTTTTCTTCAAATAAAATTTGTTCCGCATATTGAGTTCTTTCATAAAGATCCTGTAAATGTTTCTCAAACTTTTAGTAGTTTTCGTGCAATATTGCGTGCATTATGTGCAACATTAAAAAATTACAAAAACAAGATTTTCTCAAAAACGGCTCCAAATTTTTTCTTTAATCTTTTCGTTGGGATAGTGGTAAATTTACTCTATCAGACGACATAAAAGCCATATTGGTCTATCGGTTGGTTTTTTTCAAAAATCACAAAAATGTAAATTTTTTTACTTGTCTCTCATGTCATTAATATTTACATTATCGGCGATTTTTTCACATTGTTATATTTACGAGTATATATGCTTTAAATAATGTCAAGTAAAGTTTCTCGAAAACGCTACCGTTTTCTGTGAAAAGTAGCTCAAATTTCGGCATTTTCAGAAATGCTCAAACGTCATTTTCTCGTATATGGCTGCAATATTTTTCTTGAAACTTTTGTAACGGATAGTGCTAATTACACACTTTAGTATAGCGTAAAGTTTATTTTGAGTTGTTTTTTTTTTCAAAAATTACATAATTGTATTTTTTTTGAAAGATCTCTCACATCTTTAATATGCACATTATCCGCAATTTGTAAAAATTATTATATTTGTGAGTGTAAGTGCTTCAAATAACTTCAAATAAATTATTTTGAAAACTCAAAAATTTTCTGTGAATATGAGCTTCAAATTTCGCATTTTTAGTAGTGCTAAAACTCCATTCTCTCTTAAACAGCATATATTTTTAAAAGAAAATTGCCATTTATGACTGGGTTTTTGTGTTCTTTAATATTCTAAAATTAATATTTCCATTCTACCAATAGGAAACCGAAAAATTAAGAAAATGACAAAACAAATGTACCTTTGTCGTTGATAGATGGTAACTGGCAAGAAAGAGGATGTGGCAATTCCGAATAGCTAGCAAAGACCCAAGAAATAGAAAACTAATACGGGAAAGTCTGTGCCATTCTGTAGCACCACTAGTTTAATTTAAGATCTGTCAAATTTGAAATAATACGAATATTTGCAACACATTCCTTTCTTAATTGCTAATTGTTATTGTAAGTAATAGAGTTAATATGAAATAATATTTAATATTCTTGTTCATTTCAAAGCTATTGACACCGAATAAAGACAATAAGTGAATAATACACTACTTTGAAACATTCGACATTTTCAAACATGGATGTGATCCACAGTTGTTTTTACGTAATCGATGTTTACAGTAATGGAATCGATGACTCGAAGAATCGATGCCTAACCTCCAATGTCATATCCGAAGTGAGGTGGACGTATTGCACGCGATGAGTCACTCTCGGGGTGCCCATTCCGTGGCGTGGTGGGCACTGCGAGATATCTCGTGCAAGAACAGGCGAGAGGGGAAATGAATCGCTTGTGTGTGACACGTCGTGATAAAGCACCACATGCTTTTAATGCGGCAGTCTCGTGCTCTGTTGCTATCGCGTGTTGCGGAAGGCTGCAAGGGACTTTTTTTTCGTTATTGGGTCCAGAAATCAGTTTTATGGCGGAAGAGATGGAAAATTACGAGCAGTCTTCGTGCACGACTCTTCTTTGATATCTTTGTTGTGATATTGCACGATATTTGAAAGTGCTACTTTTTGGTGTGAAATTAGTACGCACAAAAAGTTCAACATACGTTACCCTAAGTCAGTTTCACACGGCCATGAGAAAGGAAAGGAATAAAAGTATTGACCTTTAATTAGATAATGTATTACGGAGATGTAGGATGAAATTAGTTTTGAATGTTTTTAAATCATCATTTTGTAAACATACGTATTTGTTGAGTTGTGAGGAGTTGTTTAGATAAACGAATTAAAACGCGAGTAAGCAAAATAAAGAACGTAAAATGATAATGCATGATTTAAAGAACTTACTACATAGTGCTCCAAAAGAATTTGTACGTTGGAAGTACAAGTGACAAGTTGCGGTTTCGAAAACCAGTATTTTACCGTTATAAAATGGAGCAGTTGTATGGATTACATTGTTCTGTAGGTACTTCATTTCGGCGTTCTTACTTCAGTCCTTTGTGATCTTTTGTGAGTAACTCCTTTGTGAGAAGGATTTAGATACCTATCTCTATAGAAGATACTATCAGCAAAAAGCTCTTGCAGAGTGGGTAAGAAAGATTCCGAAGACTAAGTATAGTTCATCTAACGACGTGAAACCAATAAACTTTTCAGTTTGACGTCAAAAGACTCTCTCGAACGCTGATCTACGATATTACGCTTTAATAGAATAGCTTGAGATAAAGATAAGCTCAGTAGGTTTACGATCGTGATTGAAGTGAATAATAGCTGCACCGTTTTCTCTTCTATATAAACTGTGTAGCCTTTTCAATAACGAAACTCATCAGTCTACACAAATGGCAACACTGAAAGTTTACAACAAATCTTTTTAATCTTGTCTTCTATACCTTGATCAATAAATAAATATTAGGGAACTAGCATTTCCGCGTAGGTATTAGATCATAATACCTTCTTTTCACAATACATTTCCCTTCTGAAACATTTTGAATTTAGGACAACGTGGATTACTTTTTTTTACAGTGACAATGAAACGAAAATGTTGTAGAGAATTGGAATTAGACAAGTTCTCTAATATTCCCTGCTTTTCATTTCACCACAGTTCAATCACTAACCCGCACATTTCATCTCTTCTTTATTCATCAAATCAATTGTCATCTATTACTCCAAGCTGCAACTACATTAGTCTCGTGCTGTTTCAATAGGACTAATCGACCGTCACACAATTGACCGTCCGTATTCTTCCGTCAAAAGTCAAGAATTGCTTACGGCATCCTCATATGAGAGTGGCATAATACTCATAACAAATATCGTCTGTGTCTCAGAGCAACAACTGAGTGACCGAGTGCTGAGAAGTCGTTAGGTTCGAGTACCGACCGTGGCAGGATTTTCGACACTAACTGCTCGTAGATAATTAGGTTGACATCAGCCGTTGTCGGGTGGAGACGTCTAGCGTCGGGCTGCTTTCATCGGTAGTTTTTTGTAGTTACTCCAGTCAACACCAGCGAACGATAGAGCAAAACCCTAACAAACGGGCCACGGACCGCGCCCGATCTTTCCTTCCTCTTCCCTCTCCTATCCTTTCCCCTTATACACATTTACATGCACTTCACCACCCCAAAACTCGGGAGACCAATTATGAGCTTAGAGCTTGTCCCTAACCCCATCCCGAACATAAAACAATCACTACAGCATTAAACCAACCAGTATATGATCCACACCATAGATTCCAATACGTATCTCCAAAAGAAATCACACAAATAATCAGAAAAATACCAAATAAAAAATCACCAGGACACGATAAAATAAATAATATGATACAAAAAAGCTACCATCACCAGCAATAGCGTATATAAATAGCATTTACAATTCTTGTCTTAGAATAAGTCACTTCCCGTTTACTTGGAAACATGCAGTTATTATTCCAGTTCCCAAACCGAATAAAAATATGGCAAACGTGAACAGTTACAGGCCAATAAGCTTACTATCTTCTCTATCAAAAATGTTTGAAAAATTAATCCTAAGAAGGCTGTCCAAACACATAGAGTATACTAATGTCATAACAAAAGAACAATTCGGATTTATGAAACGTATTTCAACGCAACATCAACTGTTAAGAATTTTCGAACGTTTATATTCATCATTTCAAAAAAAAAAAAATCAAACAGTAGCAATATTTTTAGACATTTCACAAGCGTTTAGTAAAATCTGGCACCAAGCATTAATAAACAAAATTTTAAAAAAGTGATACCACGTATTATCTAACGGAAATCATAAAGAAATTTTTAGAAAACAGAACATTCTCAGTAACAGTCAATAATCACCATTCAAACCTCAAAATAATAAAAGCAGGCTTATCCCAGGGATCCCCTCTTTCGCCCACTCTTTTTAACATATATGTAGCAGATATTCCGAAGTTGAACTCCATACAAATAGCTCAGTATGCTGACAATACGGCAATTTACTTATCTGGAACCTCACTCACAGCAATCAAAAATAGAATCGAAATATATATAAATCTAATTGAAAGCTGGGCGGCAAAGTCAAAAATAAAACTTTACCCATCTAAAACTGCAGCAAAAATATTCACACTTAGACCGTTTACCTCTCCTTCTCCATTAACATTAAACAATGAAACAACAAACTGGCAGCAAGCAAACGAGCCAATAAAATGCTTAGGCCTAAACATCGATACAAAACTAAACTGGAAACATCACCTTCACAATAAAGTAAAACAGTCTAAAAACAAACTATTACAATTAAAGCCAATAATCAACAGAAACAGCCATTTACTATATGACAGCACTCGCAATATATAAAACAATAGTTAGATCCCTCCCACTGTATGCATGCTCAATATGGCTAAATGCAGCTAAGGCAAATCTCAACAAACTCCAAATAATTAAAAATAAGTTCCTCAAGAAAATTACCAACTCACCATGTTTCGTATCTAACTCACAGCTCCATAAGGAATTCAATCTCCAACCCACAGCTCAGCACATCCTATACTTATCCACCGAATTCTACTTCAACTTAATGCAGATTCCAAATTTAACCGGATTCAACCTAGCTAGAAACCCCAACTATTCCACAAGAATCAGAAATATGTACCCTTCCCTTATATTCCTAAAGCAATTTTCCGAATTGGACCCTGATTAGAGGTGACCATAGGTTTCCTCAACCGCAAAGCTAGCTGTAAGTTTAGTTTTAGATTAGTTAGTAAGTCAACAATCATATGTATAGTGAAATGTAACTGAAGTATGTTTTGTCATCGCAGGTAAAACAATAAATGAAAAAAAAGAGCTTGTCCCAGCTGAGTCGGTCGCCTGCTGATTGAAAAAAATCAACAACCGCAAATCGACATGTTGGTCGGCGCCAGATCATACCGTCTAGCGGGGGAAGAACTCTGCCACCTCCCGTGCATAAATCATGCATTACACTTACGGGACTAATGACCATAGCCACTGGTGCGGCAGGAAACATCGATCAAGTAGTCGTAGGAATGATGATACGAAAAGTGGAGAAATTACAACACAACTTCCATGACAGCAACATTCGCAATCTCCCTCGCTACCAACACTCACGTGACAGTGCAGCAAGCTCTGAATGAAATTTCGTGCGCTGTAACAATTTACTCCGCGTGATTTTGGCTGCACGGCGGGCGTCCGAATGCTCCACATTCCGGAGCTTCCGTGGCGGTCCGCAGCGGGTCGCGGCGCGCCGGTCGCGGAGCGGGGCGGAGCACGTGCGCGCGAGCTTTCCCCTCGCTCAGCATGTGTGCGTGCGTGTGTGTATGCGCAAGGGCGGGCCCGAAGGGACGCGAGAGGGCGCGGCGGCGGAGGCTGGAGGCCTTTGACCGCGCGCTCCACGCGGCGCTCATGCCTGCCCGGCGGAAGTGGAGCGGCCCTCCCTTTCTCTCCCTCTTTATTATCTCTCTTTTTCTTTGCTTATTCGCTTTCTCCCTCCTGTTCGCACGGTCTCCGCGTGCTCACCGCCCCTTTTCCCACATTTCCTTCCATTTCATTTTTACGCCCTTCCTTTCACTTCCTTTCTCCCTTTTACTTCCTCTCTCTTTCACTTCCTTTCTCCCTTTTAGTTCCTCTCTCTTTCACTTCACTACCCCTACCTTTCTCTTTCACTACCCTCTCCCTTTCACTTCCTCTCCCTTTGTCCTTTCCTCTCTCCCTTTCTCCCTTCCTCATTCTCCTTCCCTCAATCCTTTTCTTATTTACTCACTTTCTTTCCTTTTCCTCTTCCTTACTTTCTTCCTCTTCCTTACTTTTTCCTCTCTTCCTATATCCTTTACTAACTCCACCTTTTCATTTGTTACTACCTTTTTCCCTCCTGTTCGTTTGGTCTCATCATTCTCTCTGCCCCTTTTTACGTCCTTGCCATGGAATAGAAAGAAAGTTATGTAATGCTGCGCAAAAAACTCTTATTGCGGGGCACTGTTATTAAAAAAGTGGATAAATCCAGTTGCTAAATTAAAAAGAGATCCTTTATCACGTGATGTAGCCAGAATCCATGTTTTGTGGTCCTTGATACCGAAAAATCGAATGACGGCAGAACATCTGTCCGCCTGCTTTTGTGTGTCCGTCTGTGAACAAAGCTAGCGGCTAAACCGTTCAGCCAATTCCCTCCAAAATTGACATCCCCCAATCGAGCTGACTGATGTCGCGGCCCTTTGAATTTAAAATCGATATTTTAATTTGGGGGTGGGTACTTTATAAGAAGCCCCTTGGACTTTTAAAAGAAGTCCCCATCGTTTTTGATTAAATTTTGTTGCTGGATAGTGTACAGGACGTTTAAGAGAATGGTGAAAGTCTCATGTTCATTGAATACCCTGATTTTTCGAAAATTGCGAAAGTTCAAAAGGATTTCAATTTCTTGTCTTGTTCCTTCAAGATATGATTTTACACTTGATCACGTCTCTGCAAGTCAAGACTTAATGTCTTTCCTTTACTTTTTATTATTGCATTCTTAACTTGCGGTCACTAGGCCGAAGAACAACAGATGGGAACTGCGATGGGAACAATGGAACAAGGATACAGACTACTACACTGGACAACAGGATGTGACGTCACCCATGGAGCTAAGATACAGTGGAAGCATTAATTTACCAGCAATTACTTGCACCTCTTTGGAACAGCGAACATATCTACCTGTGTTTGTTTGCTCTCATTGTTAGTGACACTTCTCTGTAACAGTACATCATTTACAACCCGACAACTGCCTCAGACATTTAGGTTCAATTCCTCACTCTTCCGATTCCATCTCCCATGCAAATGACTGAGATAAAATGATTCTTCTAATAGACTAATAATTCTTCTTTCCTTTAGTCAACCTTTTAAAATATCACCTTACAAATGCGGTGATATTTTTGGCTCATGTCTCTATGCGATAAAACTTGTGTTGATAAAAAATAGCATTTCGCACGTAACAAATGTTTGTTCTTAGCACTTCGCTATTACAAGAAACCTTCAACTAATATGGGCCTTACGCTAATGCTACACCCCCGGTCATCTCGATGTATTTAGAATATGCTGGGCCATTCGTCTTCAAATCCCTCGAATCTCTAATTAAAATTAGATCAGGAAACTAAATTACTAGTCACTAACCTAACCCACGTAATTATATCGCATAGAAGAAAAGCATATTGAAACGTTACTAAAGAAAATAACTATAATTCATGCCTGCTGCGAAAAACCGAACTTCTCGACAATATTTTTTCATGTTCTTCAGTAGTTATAAAATTAATGCATAATCACTAAATGTTTTTGTCAAGACACGTAAAGCCCTAAAAGAATGGAAAAGAAAGTGTAAAAATATGGGTGTAAAAATAGGTAACGAAACAGTTTGTAGTCTACTATTTGCAGACGAGCGTGTGATAGTGTCTGAAGATGAAGATGATGATGCAACTTATATGTTTAGAAAATTGGTAGAAGAGTATGGAAAATGGGGAATGGCAATAAATGTACAAAAGACTAAATATATGGTGGCGGTGGGCATGATCCATGATTTAGAGACTAGTATAGGAATAGTTAAAGGTAATATACAATATAAATATTTGAGAGTCATATTAAGAGCAGATGGTAGAGACGAACAGGAGGTGAAAAATAAAAATGAGAGAGAAAAACCACAAGACAATTGAATCCAGTGTTCTGGGGTTCGATTATTTCAATAACACATACTGAAACTCACATCTAGCTCCTTCATAGAAAGTACAGTACTCTATGGGTAGAAGTCTGGGCACTAACAAAAAATATGAGAGACAAACTTCAAGTAACAGAAATGATCTTCTGGCAAAGATGGTGAAAACTATCTCTGTTAGACAAAATAAGAAATGATGAAATAAAAAATAAAATGAAAGTTCAAACAACCTTCAACGAGACTATCGAAATGAAACAACTAAAATGGTATGGACAAATGAGAAGATTGAAATCAAATAGACTTCCACAAAAAGTTGGGGATGAATATCCAATCGAAGAAGATACAGGGGAAGACAGAGAAGGACATGGAACATGGCAGTAACAGAAGCCATGGAAAGAAGAGAAATGAAGGAAAAAGACGTATGGGATAAAGGCATGAAAATTGAGATGTGGAAAACGGCCAAGGCTTAAAAAAAAGCTTAATAGATACACTATCAGACGATTGCTGGAGATAACATTTACATACTCACTAATTTCAGATCTTTTACAACTCGCAAAACAAAACGACGAAGTCAATATACTAAATGGAATATAGAAGGTCTTGAAAACGCTATAGTGAACAAATCACTGCAGATAAACATTCATTCTATTAATTTGAGATATTATTAAAATTGTGCGTTTTTTGCTATAAAAGGCAAGTGATAACACCCAGGGCCCACTTAATTTCATTTAGACCATTTTAGTTCATAATCTCGGAATTTGGTTGAGTAGAAAGCCCAAATTCATATCTGAACAAAACCCTTTAGTGTTTTAAATATATAAATTCGCATCCTTTGAATCCTGTACATAAAAACTGTCTTCATTATCTCTTCATTACTTTAAGCTGCCTTATATTTCCGTTATTTTATAAGTACCATTACGTCTATCGTACTGTAATACTGGTTCGAATAACGCGATAAATAAACACCCGAATAAAAGAAATATTTCAGAATTTTCAGGGATGAGATCATCTTCGTATTCGAGAAAATACAGGTTCGTATTCGAGAAAAATTCTCTCTTCCCAAAAAATTGGTTCTCCATAACCCTTTCTTTCTCTTGCCATTGCCGAGAGCTCCCCCTTCCCCTAAGGGCCCGTTAGAGAAGAGGCGCGAACGCGCGGTGTGCTCAAAGGGCCCTCGCCACTTTAGATGGAAATTACAATTAGGAGAAGAAAACTCGTTTGGAGAAAAAATGGTGTGTGGAAGACTGTGGGAAAGTTGTTCCGCAGCTAAACGACAAATTAACGATCATCTCTAAGGATATACAATAATGAATGCGCCATAAAATTGGTGTGTGTTAACTTAAAATATCGCGGAGCGAGCAGTTGTAAATTCATTGTAGTTAGACTTCCTTGATAAATGGGGTGGACAGAAATCGTATATAACATAATAACACCGTGCGATACCAGCATCGATAGCAGCGGCGGCAGCAAATGAACAATGAAAACAAGCGATGTGTGCGACGTTGAACGGTGGAAATCCGAGGTGACGCCTGCCCCCGCTCGCCACCCCCACTCACAGCTTCCCGACCGCCCCCTCTCACAGCGTCCCGCCTCCTCCCCGGCTCCCGCCGCGTGTTATGACAATTGAAAGCGATAGTCCCCGTCTCCGGGAGGCGGGAGACGAATAACTGCGGCGGAGACAGGCGGGAACCGACACCCGCCCGATCTAATCGCTGCATCTCGTCGCGGTGCGCTCGTCATTTGTTTGCCTTTTGTGGCCGGCGCGTGAAGGGCGCGAGCGCGCGGGGGCTGGCGAGAGGTACGAATGTGTGCGGGGAAGAGAGAGAATATGCTGAGAGAGCGGGAGAGAGAGAGGCTGACAGAGTAACAGGAGACAAATAGAAAGGGTGAGGGATGGACAAGAAAGTTGATGTACAGAGAGATCCGAAGAAAAATAGAAATGAAACGGTGAAGGGAAGAGAAGGCGCGTAGGAGTGAAGAGGCAAAAGGGGCCTGGGAGGGGAGAGGAGGGGTGGGAGAGGAGAGGAGAGGTATGGGAGGGAAGAGGAGGGTCCATGAAAGGGGGAAGGGGCGTGGGAGAGGAAAGCAGTGGCACGGGAGGGGAGGGGAGAAGGGGCGTGGGGTTAGAAAAGTAGGCAATGTTGGGGTAAAAGAGGGACATGGCCCGAGGACTGGAGAGGCGTGGGAGGGAGGAGAGAGCAAATTGCGATTAGTGGTGGTAGTGGTGGGTGGGTGCATGTCACTGTTGATGTGAATGCTGGCACGCTGCCAAACATGTCATCCTCCATTGACGTTTCGCGTGGAGCATAAACCAGCATACCAAATTTTACCCCGATAAATTTTCCGAAGTTCGGACAAAATGTTGAGAATGCGAGACGGATCACTATGACAAATTCACCAACGGTATTCTTAGTTATGTAATTTCGTAACCCCTGTTCTCTTACTACGTGTATAAAACGTTACATTGAACCAAACCTGTTTAAAGATTCGTGGTTTTGTATGCAATATTAAATGCAAGTCATTTTGTTCGTTATTTATACAATTTGTTGAATTATTCGATGCTCATGCGAAAAAATTCAATTTACGTAGGCAGACGGCAATAATCTGATTAAAAATCTACTATCTGACATGATGTAAATTCAGTTGCTAAAGATCGTTATGTGGTGATACCGTGGTATCGTGGTAATACTAGGATGTTCTGAAAGTTACTGATGAATTGGATTTTTTAGCTAGTCGCAATCACTAACCAGTCAATCAAAAAACGTACGATATTTTCGTTATTTGACGTATCTATGTTTCTATGTATGTCTGATGTGTGTATCTATGTGTTCTATCTATCTATCTATCTATCTATAGCTGACGTATCTCTGATCTATGTATGTTTGTTATATGTATGTGAATGATCAACCCAAGCTTATACCGCATATGTTCTATGCGGTATGAGCTTGGGTTGACGGGCGCTCGCGTGTGCACGGCGGTTTCAGAGGCGAGAGCGCGTGGGCGCTGGGTGAAAAAGGGCCGGGCTCGTGCCGGCGATCGAGTCGAATAAGCGGCCGCCGGGTTAATCGGCGCTCGATTGTGGTAACGAGGCAACGGGGGGTCCTCTATGTATACGACTCCGTTCCCCTCGTCACCGCCCCCCCCTCCCCGCCCCACCCCGCCCCCACCGTTATGAGCGCCGGTTCCACGCTGTTCGGCGACAAAAAACGCGGCTGTGTAGACTATTAGTGACAGGGGACGTTGACGAGTCGCTGCTTTACTGCCAGGGATCTGGTGTACAGTTGCGTTTATGGTAACGGTATGCTTCCAGCTTTTGATACACAGGCGTTTATCCTTCATTGGAACTGTGTCTTCTTTTTGTGAATGAGTTATTTAGAGAAATACGGAATAAAGATTCGTTGCCCTCCCTTTTATCTTAGTGTTCCTACTTGATAAACGTATTAATGTTTTTCTACTTTTCCAACTATGTGTAAATATTGTTTTCTCTTTCTTCTTCCTGAAAACCCCACGTTTGTGTGAGATTTTTTTATTGCATCATTGTCCTGAGAATTTGGGGTCCACGATCCTTGGAGGTCTTTTTCTAATTCCTAGTGCAACGTTGCTACTTGTTTCCTTGTTCTATCTGCTTGTAGTAGACTTGCTTTTTAGGAGTGTGTGTATTTTGTGTGAAAACTCTATTTGTACCATAATTAATTTATCCGAAGAAGTGGTGCAGAATAATATAGAAATTGCTTACATTATGTATAGTTCGAGAAAGTTATAGCCAGGTAGTCGAATGTTAACTAAGTCATTAAGTTTTTTTTTAAAAGTTAACATTGTCAACAATTTTATATATTGCATTATCATCATTTGCCGCCTTGGATCATCATCAGATCTTCTGCCTGGAAACCGGAAATTCGAATACCCAACTTCAATTACGAAAGCTGCTAATGTAATGAAAATGTTGGCAGTGACAACACCTTTTATTCAAATATTTGGAATACCGTCTACAATTCCAATAAACCAATTTCCAATTAAATTTGTTTCGTTTTCCACTCCGCATGAAGAAAAAACGGTTAATCAATACCAACTGTATTTTATTCGATATTTACAAAATAAGGGTTTCGTTCTTCCAATATTTTGCATTATTGATTTTTCATTTTTTTAAACAAATTTTCACTTGGAACATACAAGTACATGTCAGAGCAGAATGAGTGATTCTACGGTTCTTCCATGGTCGTTGAAT
The DNA here is from genome assembly GCA_031308135.1 of Acheta domesticus. Taxonomy (NCBI): domain Eukaryota; kingdom Metazoa; phylum Arthropoda; class Insecta; order Orthoptera; family Gryllidae; genus Acheta; species Acheta domesticus. The sequence goes on from JAHLJT010003656.1 coordinate 87,796,525, forward strand.
ATTTCACGTCGGGGAACAGAGGACGGGTCACGCGAACGCAATTTTGTTTTTACGGTTCTCATAATTTACATCAACGATCTCGCTTACGCCAGGTCTCTGCGATCCACTCGTGTTCGATCCGACGCGTGGCAAAAAGTGATACAATCCTCTACTAGGTAGAATTCTCTTGGCGTCATTCTGGGGTTGTAAATTGTTTTTAAATGACTCGTAAAATTAATGTTTCCAACTTTTATCCGTGTCCAATCGTAAATATGTTCTGTGGCTTTCCTGTGGCTGAATTTGTTCCCGAAAGTCTCTTCCTCTCGCCTCCTCCAGATCCGAGGAAGCGTCTTACCACCAGGGATGCCATATTGGGCGGAAAAAGGACGTCGACTTGCAGGTAGAAAATGAATGTAGCGGGATTCCTCCCATCGGACGGAATTCGTTGTTTCGTGGGAGAATTTTTGACGGTGCGTTGCTTTTTTTTTTGCTTAAATCATCAATAGTACCCACCTCTTCCTAAAAATTATACAAAAATTTGATAGATTCTAAAATATATGTTCCACGCACAAGAGTTTTAGTTTTGATCATCTTGCAGGTCTTCTAATAAGATATCCGAACACGCATTTTATTTTTGATTAAACAGACATAATATGTGCCCACTTTTTTTGACTGTACAAAGATACGTGGGTTTTATGCATTGAGTATTTAGTTTCAAACATCTTGTGCAGCTATTTTGAAATTATCAGCCTCGGTGTCAGAGTCCACATTTTGCACCTATCACGTTTTTTCACCACTCAGTCATTTAGCGGAATTGGGCGGATTTTTATCCTTCAGGTGGATTTTCCCAGTGAGGTACTGACGACAAAATCACCTCGCCTGCCACCCCTGGGAATGGTCGTCTCTTCTGCCATCCCCACTGAGATCGGTCCTCTGTCTTCACGCTCCTCTCTTTCTCTCCCTTTGCACATTTTTCATTCTCCGTTTTCTCATGTTTACATCTTCTCCCTTATAAACCTTTCTCCCTTCACCGCATTACGGATCTTTACTATACCGACACCCTTTTAAGCCCTTGTCATCTTCACCCTTCCATCTTTTCTCTCTTTTTCTTTCTCCCACTCACCTTCTCTCTTTTCTCCCTTTCCTCCTCCATCCTCTCACCTCTTTTCTCCCTTTCCTCCTCTCTATCCTCTCTTCCCTTTTCTCCCTTTCGTCCCTTGAATTTTCTCTACTCTTTTCTCACTTTCCTCCCCCACCCTCTCTCCTACCATTACTCTTCTCCATCCTCTCTCCTCCTTTCTCTAGCCCCCTTTATTTCCTCCTCCACCCACTTCCATAACCCTCTCCAACCATCACCATTGCATCCGCCTCCTTCATATTCTGCGTCCATCTGCACATCCTTCTCCTACTGCATCACCCATACCTCCCCCACCGACACTAACACCGCCCCCGCCCCTTCTCCTCCTCCGCCTTCTCGTCAGTGACTTCTTTCTTCTCCGCCGCCTTCGCCGCGCTCCACGCTTCACGAACTGTCGGCCGGTCCGAGAGGGCGGTCACGGCGTCCGCCCGCCCGCCCGTACGAACCAATTAGACGCGTTGTAAATGAAATACTACGCGGACTTGTTAAACGCGTCCATTAGAGGTGGCGGCGTGGGCGGTGCGGCGCGGCCTTAGGGGCCGCCCTTCCTTCCGCCTGCCCGCCCGCCGGTGTCGGCGTCGGGGGCGGAGTTGGGCGGGGCGAGGCGCACGTGTGGTGGCAGGGCGGTGGGAGGCTGTTGACGCCGTCTCTACGCCGGACGCTTCGCCGCCGCCGCCGCCGCCGCCCCTGTGCCCCTGCGAGCCCACCCAACGCCCTGCGCCCAATCCCCGCCAAACTGCAGGGCGGTCGCGGTCACTCTTGCCCTAACGGAGATGCCACTTACCCTTTCTTGCCTTCTCTTTCCTTTCGACCTTGTGTGTACACCCGTCCTTTCGACCGTGCTTGCCCTCTCGATAAGCTGTCTCGCATGCCGTTTTGCTTGCCCTCTCGGGAGCCCTTTCGGTAGCCCTCTCGATAGCCCTTTCGGTTGCCCTTTCGGTTGCAGTTTCGGTTGCCCTTTCGGTTGCCCTCTCGGTTGCCCTCTCGGTTCCCCTCTCGGTTCCCCTCTCGGTTGCCCTCTCGGTTGCCCTCTCGGTTGCCCTCTCGGGAGCCCTTTCGGTTGCCCTCTCGGCATCCCTTTCGGTTGCCCTCTCGCCATCCCTTTCGGTTGCCCTCTCGGTAGCCTTTCGCTTGCCCTCTCGGTAGCTCTTTCGGTTGCCCCCTCGGTAGCCCTTTCGGTTGCCCTCTCGGTATACTTCTCTCTTGGTATTCTCGGTACACCTCTCGCAATAACGCTCTCATTGCCCTACCGCTAGCCCCTTCGGTGGCCCTCTAATGAATCGGTGTGTGTCTCAATACTCTCGCTGTACAACAATACCTGCTGTCAGGTCATTGTTTAAGATTTATTAGTACTCGCAGATTGCTGAGAGAGTTTGCATCTGCTTTGATATCTTTATGAAATATCTCTTCTCCGTCGTTGGCCTACAGGCCCTACACAATCGCCACCACGTTGCGTTCCCTTATTGTCATCGCTCAATTCCCGATCTCTTCCCTACCTCCTTCCTTATTGCCGTCGCTTTCCTTATCTCATTCACCGTATTCCCCTTCCTGCACCGTCGCTCTTTTCTCGGCGGCTTCCTGTGCGCCGTCGCCTGTTGGCCTCTTCGCCTGCACCTCCGTCACATCCTTTGCCGCTGCTGCCGCCCCCCTCTCTTTCCCCCTCCCTTCTTCCCCCACCCCCTCCACCCCCTCCCGTGAGCCCCCACGCGCCACGCCGCGCTCCAGGAATGCGCCCCACCCCCTCCCGTCTTCGGGGGCCGCTTCTATAGCGTTGCCTTCGTCCCGCCGCCGCCGCCGCCGCCGCCGCCGCCGCCGCCGCCGCCGCCGCCGCCGCCGCCGCCGCCGCCGTGGCTGCCTCGGTGTGCCCCGAGTCATTGATGCTGCGCCGGGACGCGTCTCTACTCCGCCGCCGCCTCGCCGTACGATGCGTCGCTGTGCGCGACGCCGCACAGTGGTTCGGAAGCAGTCAAAAAGCTCATACCAGCTGAAGTGGCTCAGGGCATCAACTGATCAACGCCGTCTCTGTCTACCCGCCGTCTCTGTCTACCCACTGTCTCTGTCTATTCGCCGCCCCTGTCTACTCGCCGCCCCTGTCTACTCGCCACCCCTGTCTACGCGCCTTCTGTATACTCGCAGTCTCTGTCTACTCGCCGTCTCTGCCTACTCGCTGCCCCCGTCTACTAGCAGTCTCCGCCTTCTCTACCTCTCCCCACCGACTGAGGTGTCTCAGGGAATTGTGTCCCTGCAGTGCCTCGGATCGGGAGGTCCTAGGGTTCGAGTCCCCACGGTGACAAGGATTTTGACACTAACGAGACAGCTAGGTCGAGTTCAGTAGCTGTGTGGAGGAGAATTCTAGCAGAAGGCTCCTCTGATCAGTAGTTTTCCGTGGATTCTCACATCAACACCAGGTGAATGCCGGAGCAGCACCCTATCAAACGGGCCACGGCCGCGCGCGACCTTCCCTCCCTCTTCCTTACACTACCACACATGTCAGGAGCGTCGAGGTTCTCCCGGCTGGGGCGGTGCCCCGCTGATGGTAAGATACCTGGTTAAAAGAAAATTATTTGATCTGTAAGTGGGCGCCGAATCTCACCATCCAGCGAGGGTAGATCACCTTCACCTCCCGAGAAAAGCGTGCACTACACTTACGGGGGTATAACCTTAATGGTTTACACGCCCGGAAGCACGAAATAATCAGTCGAAAAACTCGCGCAAATTGGATTCTATTAAAAGGGTTGAATGAATCATCAGCGTAAACAGCCTAAAACAGGAGGAGATAAATATATTTATGGCACTTTATATTATATTTAACTAGTGATTAAATTAAACTTACTAGGAGAATGCGATTGTAATTCTAATGGAATAGTAAATAAAACGTATATTGAATCGTTTATAAGATTGCCACATGACTTAAAGAATCGTTTTCACAAATGATATAAAACAATTCTTCAAATTTTCAGGTTATAAAGATGAGAATCGGAGAATGGAATATTTTCGAACACCTAAAGTTACGGAGCTCCCTTTCAAAATATTAATTTAAAATGTTGTTCTGTAAATTTGAATTCTATTACTTTTACTAGGGAAGAAATAATGTATATTTAAATAAGTTTAGGTTTGAATTTAGAAATGGTTCAGTGTTCATTGTATTTTTTCATATAAAAATGTTTCTTGTAATTTTCATGCAACAAATTCTTAGTTAAAATAAACAAAAGCTTCAAAAAGTTCAATAAACTTGCTTTAAATTACCTTTTCAACGAATTAATTAGGTAAATAATAACAATTATAAGATAAACAATACAAATATAAAATGGGATTCTGACAGACCGGGGGTTTCGGTTGGCGATATTTCACAGGTTGCGGTACAAGTGTTAACCGCGTTCGCTTGTCCCTCCTTGTGTATACGCGTATTGTAGCGTCGCGAGGTAGCGCACCGCTGCGGCGGGCCGTTTCGGCGGGTCGCTCGGGAAGCCCGCTCCTAAGCCGGAAGGGGGATGGGGGCGGAACGCGGCGGCGCCTCGCCGGCACGCGCCGGGCAGGAAAATCCCGGCCCCAAAATAACTTGGACAACAGAGCGCGCGCGGGCGCGAGTCTAGGTGATGTCGGTTGCGCCCTGGAGAGCGAGCCGAATGACACCCGCCGCTTGTAGAGTGGAGGCGAGCCGACGGATACTTAAGGCTACGCCGACACGCGCCTCGCGGGATACGCAGAGAGTCGAAAGACGGGTGGTATCTCCAGTGCTATCTTTGCACGTGATCTTCAGGTAGAAGATCGGTTTTGGCGTCAGGCCATGTAACTTCTCTAGTTACGGGACTCTTACATCCGACAGCTTCGCACTTCGCGTTGCTTTTTCCTGCTCTCGAGCAGTGGTACTGGGCTAGGCCTAGGGACGGTCGCAGGGTTTCGCGGCTAAGGGAATTGAAAGGTTGCCAAGGGTTTAAATTTTGTATCTTAATCTTTGTATTATAATAGTAAATATATTGTAAATATCAAACAGACAGTCTGTGTTATTATTGTCTAGTACGTCACAGTATATAAATCCTCATAAATAATGAATGAAATGAGAGTAAAGCTCTTCTCGATATACACAGATAGAAACGGAACTCTTTGGTATATCTCATGATACGAAGTACGATTGGTGTAAATAACGTCTGTTGGTTCGTTATATGTGGATCTCATTTGACGAAGAAAGTATAAGATTGATGCTTCAGTCTCAGCTGTTTTCCAGTGTTCTGTCTCTCACTAAAAATAATGAAGCGATTATGTGCCTTCTTTGCCATAACAATTTTAAATCCTGTGTGCCTTACTTGAATTCGAACCCACAACGTTACGGTCATCTCCAATACCTGTGCTACGTTGGTCGGTTAAAAAAAATATTTCAAGCTTTTCGATGGTTCCAACATTTCACATTACTTATTTAGCGGCGTTTAACACTCACCCTAATTTTAAGTGAAATGAATAGCAAACAGTCAAAAATATTGGGGAATTTGTCTGTATTCGATTTCGGCTGCTGACAGAAACATACGTAACTTTATTGATTAGGAACTCCTACAAATTACGACGTGAGGCGGCATAGAAAATATTTAACATGTAGCAACGTTGGAACACATGGGAGAACTACTGACATTAAATATTAATAAATAGTCTAAGGCAAAATTTGATAATTAAAAAGATTTATGAAGCTTCTTGTTTATCACTTCTTGTACTACTGTTGATTCTTGCGAGATGAAGATTGACGTTTGTGTATATTTATGAAAAGACTTGTATGCCAACTACGTTTTTCAATGCCTTCTGCCTCGTTTTAATATCTTTCGCACATGAAACTCCACGCTCCCCGACACCGTAACTACATGAAGTTTAATTCTCGGGTCTTCCATACGCATTGTGATGCAGTTTCTACCAAAATATAGGTCTCGCAAGGACAAATACAAACGGGCATGGACATTTTTCGCCTCTTTCTCATACTTTTGTCAGAAAATTAGCTTTGAACTTTTCGTTTCACTACTACAGTTCTGTGTGTTGATTTATTGCACTGCGGAAAATGAGTTTAACCTTAAAAAGGAATACAGGAGTATAACACGCAGGCACAATTTCAGTCGTAAATTTTAGGAAAGAAGGTGTGTAATATACTGCGACAAATACGGCATTCTGCACCACTGTGCCCTCCGCAGTCCTTGTGAACCGCCGCCTCACGTCTTCTCTTTATACGAGCCCCGCGCTGCCCTGCCCTCGCCCCGACGCCGTGCAGCCCCCATCCCGCCCCCGCCCCCCCTGCCTCGTCCGCCCCGCCCCCGCCCCGCCCCTCGCCGTCCCACCCCGCCCCCGTCCGCCCCCGCCCCCGTCCGCCCCCGCCCCGCCCCCGCCCCGCCCCCGCGCCGCCCTCGCCCCGCCCTCGCCCCGCGCCGCCCTCGCCCCGCCCTGCCTCACCCCTTTTCTCACTCCGACCCGCCCCGCCCCGCCCTGCCCCGCCCCGCCCCGCCCCGCCCCGCCCTGCCCTCCCCTCTGCGCCTGCGGCGGCGGCGGCGGGAAGCAGCCTGCGGGCCAGCTGCGGCGAGACAGTACGCATGCGTGCTTGCACTTACGTAGACACTCCACCAGTTCTTAAGCATTATCGTGTGCGGCCTAAATGAAAAGGGGAGCCAACTTACGTACATTTCTGGACCCCTCAAGGTCTCTCTGGGCCACGTTTCCCGGTAAACTTGATTTTCCGGGGACGTCAACGTCTATGGTCATTAGTCCTATTAGTGTGGTGCATGCTTTTTTATCGCGGGAAAATGGAGTTGTTCTTTCCCTGATGTTTGGTTTGGCTCCAACGTAAACGTAGGCTTGCGGGAGTTTTCTTATCCAGGTATATCCCCAGCGGGGAACCGCCCATTGCGGGACAAGCTGTAAGCTCCTGACACGTGTGGTAGTGTAGTACATATAAGTGTGTGTTAGTAAGGAGTGATGATAAGAATAGGAAGTGGTTAGTATGTTAGGATACTTCTCCGATATTTATCTGATATTGATCGGAGAAACCACGGAAACCCATCAAACCAGCCGGCCGCTAGAATTCGCCTTCCGATAAACTTTATTTATATGTGTCATGTTTTTTAAGAAATAAAAATGCGCACTTAAGAGAGAATGGAATGATACGTATATTGATACAATTTATAAATATACTTGGTTATATATTGGCCGATTTACAGCTTTACCAGATGGTTTGTTGAGACTCTTCCCCAAATGTTGTGTATTATTCCCCAATTGTCAGCTTAAAGAAATGAAGTGGTCATTTATGCTAAAGTAAAATGTTATATTACGTGGGTTTATATGGACCGAACCTATCGAAATTTTGAAGGGTATTCCTCCCCATGAGCCTATGGTTTTACGTAATCAAAAGTCAGGTAGATAGTACAGTACGTTCAGAGTGGATCCGTGGTCTGCAGAATCACGTTCAGGAGAACACGGCAGTTTTCAGCCGAATATTTCAAACAACCATTAGATCACAAAAACATTCTTTACCCCACTGGCGAAGTGGAAGTTCGGCAGAACAGTATATAATGAACTGTAATTATTCAGTCAAGTAAGACATTTGAACATGGACGAATTTTCTTTATTACGAAAAACCATGTGGCAAATCTCAGAATCAATTACCTGAATTTTTGGCAGGAAGTTGCAAAAGAAATGGGATGAAACCGAGCTGAAACATTTAGTATGGGGGAATTTCCTTCATTAGTTTTTGAACCAAAAACCTTGTGGCAAACCTCACTTTCAATGGTCTGAGTTTTTGGAAGGGAAATTTGCAAAGTAATGTAGTGAAACCGTGTTGCTCATAATTTCTGCCGAAAAGGAAGGTAATACGAATGTGAAGCTTTTCTTACGATCATATCTCATGTCATATCAATCAAGTACTGATACACTGACATCAAGGCCTAAATAGCTATTCTTGCAAATGCTAACGATTATGAGACGTCAGAACGTGCAATGTTCTTGTTCGCGCGACAAAAGAAGCAAAAAAAGTTATCTAGTATCGAATGATTAACCGGTCATTATGTATGCCAGTTGACGTTAAGTGGGAAATGTCCTTGCGTGGGCGTTGAGGGAAGTGCGCGCTTGAGGACACACGTGTCCGGCCACGCTGGAATCGCCAAATGCTGCATGTTCCTCTTCGGTCCAAATTTTGCCATTGTTCCCGTAATTATTATGTCTCTTTTGGTTGCAATGTTAAAGGGTGTCAAAGCATTGCAAAGTCATTAATGAGGATGTTGATCAGCATTCGGTTTTTTTAGTTAAAACTTCCGTAAGATTGTTCGTATTTATGAGGTAACAAACATATAACTATAAATGTATTTTCGCTTGATTTCAATTGTAAGGTTATCCACATGACCCGCACTTTTAAATCACTTCCGAGCAAACAAGAGGTAAGTGGCCTAAGGAGCAATACAATGGAAAAATTGATGCGTCCAGTTAAAAGGGTCAGACGTATGACCAATTTGTTACATATGCATCAAGGTAATAAGAGCTAAAATTTTGATGTCTCTTGCAAACTGCTGAATTTTGCTTCCCAAAGATCCGACTCCTTTTCAAAATGAGCGTTTATGTGCATCAAAAATGCATAGGATTAAATGTAACGAATTTTCAGTAGAAGATTTCATTATTGTGTGTCTCACAAGAAACGTTCCAGGCAAATTTCCGAATTTTTGTTCGCAGTATTAGTCTACATAGTAAAATGCGTGAGGCCCCACTTGAATTTAAAGTTGCATCCACTCCCGTCCCGTCCATCTTCAATAAAGGAAGCACGGCTTCATTTTCGAGTGTGTTGAGATTCATATTGAAAACATCGACATTTTCTCTGAAGGTAACATCAAATTTTCATTGCAACACTTATTTTGCTACATTAATAGATCGATTCGGAAGTCGTAGGACATCTTGTATCAATCAGATACGACGGAAAAGCGTCTTTTGCGCGTGGGCATTGTCGGGAAGTCCCGTCCTGGGACTGCGGATGCACGTGGCGCCCCACGCGAGAGTCGCCGGAAGCGGTGGCATCTTCACGTGCGAAGGCGGCGGCGGCGGCGGTGACGCCGAACCGGAAGTGAGAGGGCCGAGCCATTCAGAATCATGCACAGACCCCTCGTTCGCGCCTTTCAAGAGACCGTTCCTGTCGCGAGACTGTTTCTGAACATCGATGATCGAAGTTAATGAAACATCGACCCAAAAACATCGATGTGGTTAATCACAGATGTTTTTATAACTGAATAAATAGCTAGTAAATCCACTGTGGTGATTTAGTTTGAAAGTAGTCTAGATTATTAATTTTAAATTGATATTGATAAGACAAAGCAAATCCAAAAATTCACCAGTATAATTAACAAACCTTTATGCGATTCGATAATTCAAAAATAATACCAGCTTTTTTAGAAGAGAAATCGATTTTTTTTAGAAGAGAAATCGATGTTCATTCTATAGGATATCTGACAATTACACAGGGACACACAAAAAGAAAGTTGTCTGTCTCAAACTAGTCACATGTTTTTCTATGTATTTGGACACGCGGAATCCAAATCTGAAGAATGAATTGCGCCATCACTCTTCAATTTTTAAACGCGAAACGTCACCGGGAAATTGTATTTTTGTTTGCGGGGGCTATTGTCAGACTCGAAGATTTGACACATGTTTCTCTACACATGTCGACACTACATGTTTCATGTTTCTCTACACTCTATGTCGACACATGTGTCGACGCGCTGAAACTAAAAGTGAAGCCAGAATTTTGCCTCCAGGTGTAATGTAATTTTGTGTACAAGTAAGATGTGGGGATAGGGCAAGGAAGGGGAAAGTTCGCGAGCGGTCCGGGGTCTGTTTGTTAGGGTACTTCGACATACGCCTGGTGTTGATCGGAAATCACGGAAAACTACTGATCAGAACAGCCATTCTCCAGACGGCGGATGAATTCGACCAAGCTAGCTATTTAGTGATGAAAATCCTGCCACCGTCGGGACTCGAACCCTAGGATCTCCCGGTGAGAGGCACTACAGTGACATCAGGTGATGCCCTGAGCCACCTCTGTCGATACGGTACTCGATGTGAAGCGCGAAAGAGAAGAGTAGTCTCTCAGACAGTCGAGTATCGTAAACCTTTAAGGCCATTGTGCAGATGTTAACATCAGAAATCAAAACACTTAAAACACCTAGTTTCCTGAAAGATGCCAACGTGAAAAATGTATTTTGTGATACTGAAAGAAGGAAGTGATCTGGCCCACTTTTTATTATTAATGAATTTTCTGTAAAGTCGTTGACAAAACTGACGTAGGGAAATTGTCGAAATGAATCGGACAATAATACCATCACATTCTAAAATATAGTCTCCTCAGTCATGAAGTTAGCACCGTAAGACGTATTGTGCATCCATATTTCACATTATTTCTCCTATTTTAATTGTTAATTTTATTTAATAATTTCATCTTACAAATGCCATAATGTACTTTGTTCCATCTTTATCCTACGGAATGTGATCTTACATAAGTCATATTTTGTTTATATACGTAGAACATGAATTACTAAGAGCATTTTAGCGTATTTAACTCATCCATAATGAATATGTATACTAAACCGCTTTGTAGTGGACAAGATAAGATGATATAATTTTCTCCGCAAAGCATTACGTAAGTAACTTATCTTGTTTCGACTGACACATGCTCTATTTGAGCGGGCAGTTGGGAAAGTATGGAATGATATAAATTGACACACTCGAGGGAAAAAATGAGGTGGCCAGTAAGATGGCATAAGAGCTGAGAGGGAGGAGTTAGGCAACGAGGACGATGCAAGACGTGTACGGGTGAGGGGAGGAGAGAGGGAAAAGTAGGGGAGAGCAAGAGGAGGGCGAGTGGGTGCGAATGAATCGGGAGGGAAGAGGGGGAAATGACGAATGTGGGAGAACGAAAGTGGATTCTATAGGATGTGGAGCGAACGAATGCGAAGCGAAGAAAACGTGATGAGAACGAGGGAAAGAGGGGGGGATCATGGAGTCGGGGAGCAGGGAGAGGTGAATTTCGGTCAGAGTGGGTGTGCAAGGAAAGCAGTGAGGGGATGGCGGAAAGGTCAACAAGGGAATGGTGGCAAGAGAGCAGAGAAATGGAGCTGAGTGAGCAAGGAAATGGCGCTAAGTAAGCAAAGGAATGGTGGTCGACGTGCAAAGGAATGGCGGTAAAGGAATGCCAGTAGGGAAAGTAAAGGAAGAGAAGTAAGAGAATAAGGGAATTGCGCTAGGTGAGCAAGAGACTGGCGGTAGGCGAGTAGAGAATGGCGGTGGTCAAGCAAGGGAATGACGTTGGGTGAGCGGGAATAGCGGGAGTTGAGCAACGTCCAGGCAGAAGCGCGGATGTGTGAAATTAGGGGGTGCGACTAACAAGGCGGGTTGTGAAGATGCCCTGATCGTGTACTGCGAGGGGGGCTGTGGGGTGGGGGGCGAGCGGACGTGCGACGGTCGGCGACACGACGCCCTGTTCCGGTTTTAAGGGCCCCCACCCCGGTCGCCCCCACCCCTCGTCCACGGCTTTCGGAGATGTTGAATGAGGCCTTCACGTGCCCACGGAGCGGATTCCAGCCTCGTATTTACATTTTTAGGATAACGTCCGACGCGAGAATAGACTGTCGTATGTTACTGTTAGTAGCGGCGTCCCGTCTCCTTCTCGTAATTCCTATGATGCCCCCTCAACAGGATTATGATCCAGTTTTGAAAATAATAGGGTTCCGGCACGAGATTGTATCCCGTTGCCGGGCAAAAACGCCGATATCGCCCATAAAGAAGTCGGATCGATCTCTCGTTTTCCAGTCGATAAACCTTTAAGAACGGCGTTCTTCCAAGCCGCAGCGGTAGTAGTACCGTGGCACGAGCGCTGTCGTGAGCGCGGGGATATAAACCAGCGGTTCGCTCCAGCGTGTCTGAGGCCGCGGCTGATGTGCGTACGCCGGCTCATGTCTAGCCGGGAGCGTCCAGCCCATTTCCGACGTTTCAATTAATATCGATTACTGCTGTGTGTCAAGGGAATAGCTGAAGGGGGAAGGAGCTGTAATGCGCGCGCGAGTGCAATGGGTCGGGCGAGGAGCCCCGCAGGCGAGTCAGAGGAGGTGGAGAGGCATCGACGCGGGGCGCCGTGCGAGGCAGGTTGTGGGAGTAACGAAGCGAAGGGGAATTCGATTATGCCCGAAAGGGTAACGTAATGTAGCTTTGAAGTCGGGGAGATTGTAATTCAAAGGTCGATCAGACTTAAAACAGTGGCGAAATGAACATAATTGCGAGAAAGGGAAAATATAGGACATCCACTATCTTCAGACTGTCTTTAAGATTTTATTAGATTTTTTGTTCAGATTTTATTTCAGTCTTGCATTATACATATTGAAAATAAAATAATAAAAACATAATTTAGATCGAAATTTCAGATTTTATTGAAATGTTCTGTTAATTTTTTAACATTTTTCATCTCTCAATGTTTCGAGGAGCATTTTTCCTCTTCTTCTGGAGTCTTAAAAAATTGTCCTTCTTTTTTGAAATATATTTGTAATTTATGTAAAACTACTGCATCTTTCAAAGAAGCAAATCCATAACAACTTCTATGATGTCAGAGACCATTCTCGGGTTTGCAGTATGTACAATATATGACTGTCTAAAATAAAATCTGGACAAAAAAATCTAAGAAAACACAGACGCTATAATTTGCGGGTGATCGTTAGTGACCAAAGTGGGCGACGGATCTCCCAGCCCAGAAAGAAAACAAAACGTGTCACGAGATATAACGTTCACGACAGAAATTGTGACTTACAGTAGTTGAAGCGCTCGCAAACTAAAAATTCTTCGGAAATAATCAAGGTATTTTTAGTACATCGGGCATTCTTGTCTTGCATGTAGCTATCCAATCTGCCACATCTCGTGATTCTCCGCCCCTCCCAGAGACAGACGCCGCACACTCGCAGCAAGAGCTGAAAAAAAAAGAAAGAAAAAAAACCCCTGTGAGGGTGGGCGTGGCGCGGCGGGAGAGGGGGGCGGGGCCGATGGCACGCCGGCGGGCGCTGGAGCGCGCGTCGGATAACAGGCGGCCGTGACCGAGAGCGGCGTATGCAGATGGCGCGGTATCGCGCAGCCGTGACGCAGGCGGCCGTAATCCAGGCGGCCTTGCGCGCGCGGGGGCGGGGGCGGAGGCGGGGGTGGACGCCGCGGGCCGGCGAGCGCGGGCGGCCGGGGTCTCCCGCTCGATGCGCCGCGCCGCTTCTCTCTTGCTCGCCCACGCGCCGCCGCCTGCGCTGCCTACCGCTGTCTGTGGACCGCGCCCCCGCTGACGTGTGTGCCGCCGCCACCAACGCAACTGCCACCGTAACCGCTGCTGGCAAAGTAACCGCCAGCGTAAGCTCCACCGTAACCGCCAATGTAAGAGCCAGAGTAACGTCGTCAATGCCACCTTAATCGCCACCGCCACCACCTAACTGTGACCGTAATCGCCGCCGTAACCGCCACCGTCATTGACACGTAATCGCCATTGTAAGCGCCACCGTACCAGCCACCGTACCCGCCACCGTATCCGCCACCGAACCCGCCACCGTATCCGCCACCGTACCCGCCACCGTATCCGCCGCCTTACCTGCCAATAACCGCCACCGTAACCGCCAACATAAACGCTACTGAAATTGCCATCATTGTAACCGTCACTGTAATCGCCACCATCAACGTCACTGTTGTTGCCATCAGTTACCGTCAGGGACGGATCCAACAGATCATTTGGGGGGGGGGATCATATAATTTTGTAAAATAATAAACATATTTATTATTGTATATTGCTTTGTGGTGTATATATGATATTAAACAATATTATTATTGTTTACATAATTAAATAATTTTAATATAAATATTTAAATCAATTATGCCATATAAAGGAAGATAACGAACGAAAACCCTAAACCTGAATCCGCCACTGGTCACGAGACTGGTGGAGACGACCACACCTTCACGTCTGTGTCTTCTAAATTCGAACTTCGGGACTTTCATGAAAATTATGAATTTATTTCATTAAATTTCATTTCATGAAAATATGAAATGAAATTCCCTTCCATCTGTAAATAATGATTGTAGTATACAATGCGGATTCTCATTTACTTAAGTTTCTTGCCCTTCTGTAACATTTCAAAAACATGTATTTCTGTAATCGTTTGTCCATCATCTAAGGTCCGATTAAATTAAGAAGGTGATTGACATTTGTGAATGGAGGGGAACGACGTTGCCAGGTCGCAAACCACTGAGCACGTGTTACCGGGACACGAAAACAAACACTTCAAAAAATACGTGTAAAAGTGTAAAAAATACGACCAAAGCCTAACCTCAACGCAACTCATCATAACACAGTACACATTGCGCGCGCAGCACAGGCAGAAACGTGGCCGGCGCGGCGGCAGGGAAGTCGCTGTGCGATGCTCAAATGTTCCCCGTGTTCGGCAGTGGCAACTGAGCGACCTGACACGTCACGTTTTGTCTCTCTGGTTGGCAGCTGCCATGGAAACGGGAGAGGCGTCCTGACGTCACACAGAACTGTCAATCACCTTCTTAATTCAATCGGACCTTAAAGACTTTATCCTTCACTGTATTTGGAGGGAGCGAGACCTGTGACTGAATATTAGTTTAAAGTTCTCAATTCTTCTCTCAGTTCATTGCTTTTACTTACTGAAACACCTTATGTAAAGCTGCTTACGTCATTCTTAGAGGCTGATCTGATAGTAGTGGCTTGAACGTGCCGAGTACACCCAGCTCCGCTCTTGGAATCGATCCGGACTTCCTTAGTTGCTTAGGGATTACTTTCGGTCAATCCTGAACATGAATCGCGTTCAACCAGTGATATCGGAGGGAACGATCTGCTTGCCTGTAATAACCGTCGTAAAATTAGCATTCTGGTATGGCTAATATTTGGGGCAGAGATCATTTGAGGAGTGGTAATCGCATAGAAGCATCACAAGCCTGCGGCAATATTACTGATGACGTAATATTGCACAGAAGTATTTATGCTGTTTGGCCGGTGTTTTTAATTTTGACTGCATGAACATCAAATAAATACTTCAAACCAAGTAAACTAGATAAAAATCAAATAATCGCGAACTAAAAAATTCGATGGCTTAATTAGAAGTAATGTGATTAACAAGTGCGAAATATAATAGAAATTCGGGAATCAGTACGATGTAACATATTTTCATTACTTTACTTGTGAAAAAGCGAAGTCAGTGTTATTTTGGACGGTAATGTGTATTGTTTCTGCATCACAGTTTCTTCCTGATAATATTATAATTAAATTTTGTTTGTGTTTTAAATCTGTCGATGCTGAAGGTTATTCCTTTTTCAGCAGCAGCACACTTATTGATTTATGTATCGGAAGGGTTCTTTTAATGGTACAAAACAGTCATATTTCTTTAGCCTAATATTACCCCAAGGAAGAGGTTAATAGCTACAATTGTCATTGTGCAAATTAAATGAAAATCACTTGTTTGGGGAAAGCTTTTTACGATCTCCTTTTGGCCCCCTTAAAGCACCTCTGCAACTCAGGAATACTTCCAACATGTTTTTTGCTCCAGTTCATGCCCTTTGGAACATTTAAATTCCGTGTTGACTATATTAGTGACGTTCAAATATTCCATATGTATGCTATTAATGTTCAAATATTCGCTGATATTTGCATGTTAGCATTTTATGGAAGAGTAAGAGATAATAACGAATATAAATGTATTGCATCATCCAGAAGCGGTGAATGTGAATGCGGTGAATGTGAAGTAAAAAGCAGAAACATGTGAGAAAGAATCTGATTGAACAATCCACATTGGTCAGCGTGCTTGCATGCATATGTATTCGGGTGTGCAGTTTCGTGTAGCATTGTTAATGTACTGTCTGTGGCTATTTTGTATACTGTTAAAGAGTTGATATGCTTTGTAACTGAAATGGTACGCTGTTCCGTGTCATGCCACTTCACAGCTTTTCGATTAATCTGGCATATCTTACTTAAAGTTACTACTACTTTATTTTTATTTTCTATTTCGATATTATTTACCCCTTGGCCCTGACGAAAACGTGCTTCAGCCGAGTGGAATTTCAGAATTTTCCTATTTCGTCAGGCTCCGACATAATCTACTTTGTACCATAAAGCTCATAACACTGGTAAAAAATAAACCAAAAAATTATTTATTAGACAATCTTTCAATCGTTCAATGAATGAGCAAAACAGATATTCCTAAATAGAGAAGTTATTCTAAATCATTTCTAGTTACATCACGTACCTAACGAGAAGTCTATGCAAATGTAAACATTCATTTGGTATTATCGTTTTACAAATTTTCTTGTTTCTACAGAAAGTAAATTTAAATTTATTTCATGTTGATTTTTTTAATTACGACTAAAACTGTAATCTCAGCTTTATTGACATTAGGCTTCACCTTTAGTTCGAATTTAATCTTAAAAAATCATGCTAATTTTAAGGAGTGGAAGCGTTTATTAAATAACAAGAAGTGATTTTTTGTATAATGAGGAAAATACGGTATTTGAATCAATCTACAGTTTTGAAAACGTGCATCAGCAAACAAATAAGACTACAATAAGTGTTGTTCTCTTTGGGAATGACGTTTCACAAAAGTTATTCGTTTTACGTACTTATTCGCCATTAGTAGTTTAATACAAATAACTGAAAAGCATTTGTGGTTGAATGAATGAATCAGTAATTGTAGAATATTACTCTATTCAGCAGATTCAAGACAGTTTTACTGTGAGTCATTAACAAGTCTAGAGACATGGCTTTTTCAAGGATATTTATTCAATTTTTTGCAAAATATTACATTGGTTGCATTCATTTGTTCAATAATTTAGTACAGAACTCGTAGAACCTTGATATTGAAGCAAGATTTTGGTTTGTTGTCATTATTATTGAATATATTCCAACTACATAACACATTGTGAATCGTGTTTTACTGAAGTGAATTTTCTTAATTTATGAGACTTAAAAAGAAAGATGTTCTTTTAAGTTCGAAACGTCGAACGGGCAGAAATGGTTTAAAACAAAGTTCATGAAAAGGATTTGCCACGCTTAATGCAGTAGTGATTGACCCGCCTAATGCAGGGAAATGTTCGGGGCCGCTTGCCGCATGGGCAGGTGGCCGCTGAAAAAAATATTTTAACGTCTCTTACGGGAAAATCAATCGGTTACAGGAAGAAGTGACCGTTAAATGAGGTTATCGCTTAATAGAGGTGGCTGTATTATTCAAATTTCACTGTCCACTCAAGTGACGTTCAAACATACACGTCTTGGAACATTCAGTTCAGGAGTTATACATTCACTATAAAACTCAAAAAGTAGTTCTGAATCGACAATGGCCAATAAATTTCTATGTGCAATAAATTTCGATGCCACTGAATCTTAATTTTCATAAAACAAATTAACCTTTTTTTCAAGCATTGCAAACCTACGATTCTCTTTAGTATGCATATAATGCTTTTGCTGCTGTTGTAACGAGCTACTTGATTTTTTCAACAACTCCAATTTACCAGCTCTTGTAAAGTCATCGCGAGGGGGGCTAGTGTAGAGGGAGCGAAACCTATATATAGACGTCCTCGACCGACCATTAAGCAATTTGATTTCGATATGGGTATGAAAATTTACATCAATTGGCTGACCCGCGCGGAATTTGCATGTTCTCTGCATGCGCGGACACAGCCGTCGCTCCCGCCCACGCTACGAAACCCTGCTAGTTCGCCCACGCAACCCGCCCACCACCGCCCCACCCATTTCCCATATCTCACACCACTTCCCTTCACCCTGCAGGTGCTCCGTTCCCACTGTTCCCGGTCCTCAAGTCCACCTTTTCCTACTGCATCCCATGGTTCATTTCTTATCTTCGCCCTCAGCCCATCCCAACCCCACCCTATTCCCACCCCACCCCTACCACACCCCATCCCAACCCCCAACCCTCACCTCCATCCCCACCACCATACCCACCCCATCCCTACCCCCATCCCCTATCCCCTCCCTCATCCCCTCACTCATCCCCACCCCCAGCCCCACCCCACCTTTAGCCCCCATCCCCTCCCTCATCCCTTCCCTCATCTCCTCCCCCATCCCCACCCCCATCCCTACCCCACCTCACCCTACCCCTACCAACCTCCCCTGCTGCCGCCACGGCCATCGTCATCGTCATAATCACCACCACCGTCGCCGTCAGTGTCACCGCCACTGACATCACTACCGCCACTGGCATCGCCACCGTCACCGTCAGTGACATCGCAACCGTCACTGTCATCGACATCACCACCGTCACCGTCATTGTCTCCGACGACATCACCACCGCCATCGTCACCATTACTTTCACTGTCATCGTCACCGCCACCGACATCTCTATCGCCACCGTTACTGTCACTGCCACTGCCGCAGCTATCGCCACTGCCATCCCACCCGCCATCGCCACCGACATCACTACCGTCACCGTCACTGTCACCATCACTGCCATCGCCACCGTCACCGCCACCGCCACCATCACCGCCGCCGCCACCATCACCGCCATCGACATCACTACAGTCACTTCTCCCGCGACCTCCGTCGTTTATCGTCACCGCCATATCCACTGCCACCACCACCATCACCACCACCGTCATCGCCAGCGCCACTGTCACCGCCGCCGCCGCCGCCGCCGCCGCTGCAGCATCCAGTGACGCTGCCCGACACCTACCTAACCTCCAACCCCGCTCTGCCACCACGTGACACCGTCGCCACCTACCTCCACCTCCTCACGCAAATGACTCTCCGGCGGCGAGTTGGCTTTAATAGCTCAGTCATTTGTCCTGGAGAGAGACAAGTGACTATCTAGAGGCAGAGGCCGTTGCCGCTGTTTCCTCATTGGTGGCAGCTGTATCCGCTTTTAATTGAAGGATCGATTTTGGGGAATTTGCGCAATTGGGTACGATGGGAATCAAGAGACGTTCGTGTAATATCGATATTCGAAAATCGGCGTTTGTTTGGGTTTCATTAATAGGACGTATAAGTTTGTCATTTCAAGTGGTAGTAGTGCGGAAGTAATCGGGAATAATCTTGATGTAATGAAACGTTTTCTTAGTTGTAGAAAATGTTCAGTAACTTGAACGTAGAGGGCACACTTCATCGGTCATATTTTAATGTGGACAAAGCTAACGATACAAAATAAAATTTGGGAGCTTTCCAAGAGACAATAAATGTTTACCTTACATTTCTAAAAGCTTATATTCTCTAATAATACGATTTTAAATGAAGGCAAATTGGGTTTTATATTCATGAGAGTTGGTATCAATTGGATTTGATATTAACATTATCTTTGAGTTATGTCAAATATAATATTTTAGCATCTACGATAAGTGCTGTCAAATGAAATGAAATACATAATTTAAGGGTATTTCTTTACTTTGCTGTTATAATACTTTTCTAAGAGAAATAATAATAATATATATATTAATTATAATTATATAATTATTATTATCAATACTTTAGACTGTCTGTTGGAATACAATATTAATATTAAAATAAAAGTTCCAAGAAGTTTATAGACAGCCGAAATAATAAAATTTAATCATAAAATCACATAATTCTGTGCTGTGCACTTGCCGGATGTTTTAGGATTTAATACATTTTAATTCAGCTTTTAATATTACTCTATTTAAAAACTTCATTTCATATTTATGACGCACATTTTAATTTGAGTCTTTTTATTCTTCTCATTTACAGTTAACCTCAGTATGGTTGTTACTAATATATCACGTTAAAATCATACATCGTGGCAACAAGCAACATCAGTTATATTCAGCCAAGGCCTATGTTGTTTATTCATTGGTTCATTATGTAATTTTTATTCATTGTAAGGCCTGATGATGAAGGAAAACTGTCTTCCGAAGCGTTGCCAAAACTGTATAATATTCATCTGTGCAATTATGTGATTTTATGATTAAATTCTTTTATTTTGACTGTCTATAAACTTCGTGGAATTTTAATAATTATTAATAACTTATCATTATTATTATTATTATTATAAACTAGTGGGTGAAAATGTATTTCTGGTCTCTTATTTTGGATAGCATGTCCAAACGCATTACTAGTTCATGTCATTTACTTATTGCATTTGAAAAGGTAATAGTGCGGATAGTTGGCTGTCAATATTAAAATAAACAAAGATTTTCTTCGGTAATAGATAACTTTCAATAACGTCGAAATAATCAACCACGTCCAAGGTCTTCTCGCGCGGGTCGAACACGTGTCCACGAGACCTCCGCTTATTTAAGCGTCCTGTGCACGGCTGCAAGTCCGAAGGAAAAAAAATATTAGGGAAAACATTCACGGCAACTGTCACCGAGACGAGCGAGCACTCACGCATAACAAACCATCCAGCCCGGCGCGCCGCGGTGCACCCTGGGCGTTATCGTACATAAATTCTTTCTTGTTTATTTATTTTCCCCTTTTTTTCGAGTGGTGGGGAGTATCCTCCACGTCCGATAACCTCAAAAACCAACAAATAATTCCGTGGTCTCGGGCGCGTAAAGCACGGCCGATAGCATCTTCCCGCCCGTTCTCGCCCGCCCGCCCGCGCGCCATCCAGCCTGCTGCGGAACAGTGCTGCCTCTGGCGCCGGTCATCCGTGCCTCGCGTCGGCTCCCTCTTCGACTTTGTTTTCTCTCTGGAGTTTTCGCTTTTCGCTGTCTCTCTTTCGGGTTCTCTTCTGCACATTGTCTCTTGCGCGTCCTTGAATGTGCGCCGACTCCTGCGCGTCTTAAATGTGCGCAGACTCCTGCACGTCTTGAATGTGCGCCAACTCTTGCGCGTCCTTGAATATGCGCCGACTCTTGCGCGTCCTTGAATGTGCGCCGACTCTTGCTCGTCCTTGAATGTGCGCCGACTCTTGCTCGTCCTTGAATGTGCGCCAACTCCTGCGCGTCCTTGAATGTGCGCAGACTCCTGCACGTCCTTGAATGTGCGCCGACTCTTGCGCGTCCTTGAATGTGCGCAGACTCTTGCGCGTCCTTGAATGTGCGCCGACTCTTGCGCGTCCTTGAATGTGCGCCGACTCTTGCGCGTCCTTGAATGTGCGCCGACTCTTGCGCGTCCTTGAATGTGCGCCGACTCTTGCGCGTCCTTGAATGTGCGCCGACTCTTGCGCTTTCTGTCTTGGCCGTTCTCTCTTATTTGTTCTCCCTTGCCCACTCCCTCTGTCACGTTCTTCTGTTCCCCCCCCCCTGTTCGCTCCGCTTTCATTCTTAGTTTTTACACGGCATCTTCTTCACTTATTTTAATTCACCTTTCACAACGTTTTCCTGTTCTTCCTCTTTGTCACCAATTTTATTTTGAGTATATTGTCTGATGCTGCTTCTTTATTTTTTCAAGTTCGCATCTATCATCTGCCTGCCTTTTATTTTTCTTATAGTTCATTTATTTTGCAGTGGTAACTTCATTTTATTCAATTTCATTTTTTATTCTCGCTTTATCTTTTCATCTTATTTTCTCTTCTTGATTATAATCTTTCACACTTTTTTCATTCTTGATTCTTGTTTGCCTCTTCAATTTATCTTCTCCCTGTCATGTTTGGCGAGGACTATTACTTCCCTGCGTTAAATTCTCATTATTTTTTGTTCTTATTTGCTCTCAACCTGATATTCTTTTAATGCTCGTTTCAACTGGCAGATTTTTTGATCAAGCTTGCTAACTTACTGTTTATTAAGTGAAATTTTGATTTTTCGTGAGTAGTTGAATGAAATTCCAAAGAACAACCTTACTCTTTAGATATACAACAGAACACAATAGAAAAATGTATAAAATTACGTACTTTTATTGATACGTTATTGCTTTGTATTGTCATCGATTTGGAGCTCGACAAACACTGCATAACTTCCCTAGATCGGGAGGATCGTGGTTACAAGGAAAATATGAAATGATTTATGATACATGAAATATGACGTTATTTTATTGAGGGAATCGCGAGAGGGAAATAGGAAAAGACAAACCGAGTCTAATTAGTTAATTAGTAGGTAAATCCGAATCATTAAAATTAGGCCAATAATAAAATCTTGTATGTACCATGGACGTTGTCTGGCACTAATGATCTCAGGCCAAAGACCCTCGGGCATTTGTCTTCTCTCTTATAACGCCCTTAGTGCATAAATAACCATTAGACTAGAACGCGCAGGTTTGGGAGACGTTTCTCCTGAAATGATTGAGAATAGGGGAACACGGGAGATAGAACAGTTAATTTCAAATCGACTTTCGGATATTAAAAGGCAAGATATTTTGGCAGCATCGGCAGAAAAATGTTCGTTAGTGGTACAAATTCACACGAGTCCTGTATGGGGATGCGAAAGTTACGTACACACACTTAAAAGGGATGCAAGAGGGGGATACGCTTGGTTTAGGGTAGGAGGGTGGATGCAACGTAGAATGAAGGATTCGAACGACAATGGAATCTGTGTACTTTGCGGTGATAGAGAAGATTGGATCCACATCCTGTTAAATTGCTGCGCTACAGAAACTTGGAGAGGAAAATGGATGGGAATGGGGAACTATTGCTTCCAATTCAGAAACATAACGCTCGCTCAAAACATATTAGCTGATAATAGATCTCACTTCATGAAAGAATTAGGAACATTTTTAGGAAAGGTTCGAACTGTCAGGGAAACGGTAATCAGGGAATGGGAAAACAGCACTGGTTAGTAGTACGAGCGGAGCCTAGACCGGAGATGAAATAATTAATTCAATAAGCAAGAGATAATTAAGTTAACTAGAAAGGTAATCAGTAATGCTAATCATGAATAATAAGTAGTAAGTTAGTAATAATTAAATTCGTCAGTATGCGATAATTAAGTTAATTAGTAGAAAATTGTTCGAAGAGGCGGTGGTGCGGGCGATCTTCTGTGGCGGTGTTTGATTTCAGAAGCGGGGAGGCCAAAGACTGGATGGAGAAGATGCCCACGCCAGGAAATAAATAAATAGTTTAGGAAATAAAATCTAGTAGTTTAGCATGTACTCGTCTTCTGACGGCAGGTTTTTCCCCCTTCAGGGGTTTTTTCCTCAGCCGTACCTTATGGTCTCCTTTCCGCGGCTTTGATGCGATGAAGAGACCATTAGGGGTGAATGCCAGAATTCGAAAGGTTAGAATGCGGTAGGATGTAGGTATTGTAATGGCTTAAAGGCCTTCAGCCTAGCCACATAGCTAAAAGAACTGAAATTTTGTATAAATTTGTTATAATTACCTATTAAATAAAAAATAAATAATAAATAACCATTGTGCTTATATAAAAATGTTGCCTTCTGCGTAGTATCGGCGCGGTTACTTTGTTCTTCCAATATCTTCTTACGGTTCCAGTACATTTGGTTGCCTACCGTTCCACCATCTCTTCGCCCTCCCACATTTCATTTGACACCGTCTTCTGATCTCCTTTCCCCGTAGCCAACCCACACCCCCGCTCTCCCTTTTGCGCCGGTCACCGCGCCCGTGACCGATCTCCGAACTCATCGTCCTTGCACCCCACTCCCCGCCTCTCCCCACATTCCTCCTCTTCTCGCCCCTCCATACCCACCCACGCCGTCGCCCTGCGCCCTGCCCGTGGAGTTATTGGTTCCGACAGGCCGGCCGGCCACGTGCTCTCCAGGTAGAGCGCGCTCTGATTCTATCGAACTTCCGCCGCCGCGCCGCCCGGTTCCTCTTCTACAAAGGTCCGGTGCGCACGATGTGGTCCGAAATACGTCGAAAGATGCATAGCTGACAACGTCCATGGTACATACGAGATTTTATTATTGGTCTAATTTATGATTCAGATTTACTTACTAATTAACTAATTAGACTCGGTTTGTCTTTTCCTACTCCCCTCCCGCGATTCCCTCAATAAAATAACGTCATATTTCATGTAACATAAATCATTTCATATTTTCCTCGTATCCACGATTCTCTCGATCCAGGTAAGTTATGCAGTGATTATCGATCTCCGTATCGAAGGCAATGACAAACAATAACGTGTCAATAAAAAGTACGTCATTTTATACATTTGTCTATTGTGTTCTGTTGTATATCTAAAGAGTAAGGTTAAATGTTTACATACTGCAGTGCAATACTATTCATACGTACTTTAAATGCATACAAATATGCATGCGTGTATTTCGTTAATACATTCTTACACACTTTCTCCCATGCTCATCTACAATTACGTACGTATTTTAATAGTAATGTTCTTATAAAAAAATCGGTGGGAACTGTAGGGTGAGTGGACATTGATTTCGGCCGCTTCACCTACTGACATCATTAGTCTCGTAAGTGTAGCGCATTTTTGTACCCCTGAAGGTGGCGGTATTCCTCGTTGGAACGCGAGATCCGGTGCCAACGTTTGAATCGGCTTGTGCGTTTCCTCTCAAAGTGTCTCCGTCTGTGGGGCGTTGCTTCAGTCAAGACGAGCTCTAAGTATAAGCTGCCGACTGGTTTCCTGGTATATGTGGTAGGTAATGCATTTGAAAGTGTGCTTGTATGTGGGGGGAGGGAGGAAAGGCGAGAGGGTAGGTTAAGAAAAAGGAAAGAAAGATCGCGCGCGGTCCGTGACTCTTTTGTTAGGGTACTTCTCGTGGCACTGATCGGCGAAACCACGGAAAATTACCCATTCGAATAGCCGACCGTTGGAATTCTCTTCCAAACTGGTTGAATTTGAGCTCTGCAGATAGTGACGAAAACCCGCCATCTTCGCGACTCGAACCCAAGAATTCAGTTACTGCCTGGAGGAGAATGTCTAGCGGCCGGCTGTTGTGATCGGTGATTTTCCGTTGTTTTTTTTCGATCAATACCAGGTCAATGCCGGAGTAGTACTCTAACAACGGGCAATGGGTTACGCGCCCGCTATCTTTCCTTCCTCTTCCTTGTCGTATTCTCACCCCCTTACTTCCGCACACTTAGTACTTTTCCATGTACTACATTACCACATATGTCGTGAGATTAGAGCATGTCGCGGCTGGGGCGGTGCCCGGCTAGGTGGGAGATACGTGGTTGGGGAAAACTCCGCAATCTGACGTGTTAGTCGGCGCCGGATCTCGCCATCCAGCGGAGGGAAGATCACCACCACCTCCCAGCGGCAAAAACATGAAACACGGCATACGGCACTAACGACCGTAGGTGTTGACGAGCCCTTAAACACTCATCCATCAATCAATCGATCGAAATCCCACTAGTGCGCGAGGGCAAGGGCCCACTGCGTCGCGGCGCCGGTAAATCATGGCGTCGGCGGCCGACGCCCCCTCACCGCCCCCTTCGACCGCTCTCGGCGCGGGCGGCGCGGCTTAAGTGGTGCGAGGTCGCCGATAGGCCGCGCTCGGCCGCTCTCCAGCGCTCTCGAGGGGCCTTAGCGGCGATCGAGGGCGGCTGCTCCAAAAATTTGCTTTCGCCCCATTGTGCACCTCGAGCCCTTGGGCTGGCGTAATTTCGCTCTAATTTGAGATGTGAGGGCGCGTTATCCCGACCGAGTAAAAACCGAGAGAGATCAGGGCATCAAGTGATGTCACTGCAGTCCCTTTGACAGGGTGGTCCTAGGTCCGAGTCCTGACGGACGGCACGATTTTAGACAATGTCAGGAGGTGAATCCTAAGGGCCGGCTGCTCTGATCGGAAGTTTTACGTGGTTTCTCCGATCAACACTAGGCGAATGCCGGCGCAGTACCCTAACAAACGGGCCACGTCCTGAGACCAGTCGGGAGCGCGTGCACTCAACACACACGTGCACTCAACACACACGTGCACATAAAACACACGCGTGCACACAACACACAAACATACACATACACGGCCTCTTCATTACCCTTTATGCCAGCAAGCGGGCGTCGCTCCCAACCCCAAAAAGACTTAACTGATCTGAACCCGGACAGTTTACGTGCTTAGACGTTTAGATTACGGTCAACTCCAACAAGCGTATGGTAAAGCAGGTATCAACGGGCGTGGGTCAATTTTACCCACTGAGTGTGAGTTCTCATTACAAACGTTCTTGTTCACCTGCAAAACGGTACAGTTAAAACTGCGACGTATCCACAACATTAATAGAACTCTACGGATTAAACTGGAAGAAAATCTTGAGTGTATGTGGACGCCTTTGTTGTTCGGTTAACTCTGTCAACTCGTGCGGATAAAACTGGGAGGTGTATCAAACGTATATGGACTGTAGTGTTTTGGAAGAGGAAGGGCTGTGGTGGAGAAAGTTCTTCGAAGTATCTGCTTTCGCCCTATTGTAAACTCCTTCCCCTTGGGGCTGCACAAAATTTGTCTTCAGTGCGAACAGCAGGTCAGTTGTGGTCGACCTGAATGGCCGAAGTGTTTCACAACGCGTATTGATCCAGCACGTCGAGACTAAGGCTTGCGAGTTGGAAACTCGCCCCAGGGTATGAATGTTGGTACCATGTGCAGGCTGACCAGCAAACCTGGAATCTTTGAGCCAGCAAACCAGAAATTACATAGAAGAACCCGGAGATAGCACAATCCTAGCAGATAGGACAAAAGCAAAATCCAAGCGGCTGAAAGGAGATTCCTCAGGAGGGCTAAAGTCTGCACCAAATATGATCTCATAAGAAGTGAAGATATCCGAAAAGATCTGGACATTTATAACGTAAATGAAAACTAGAAAATTATAAAGATGCTTTGAGACAACATGTACGAAGAATGAACGCCAATAGACTCTCCCACTTGGCAATGCTCTATTGACGTATTGGAAAAAGAGATGTCGGAAGGCTTAAGAAAAGGTAGCAATCATAGTGTTAATAACAATGAAAATATTGTGAAGACGGAACAGGCACATATACCTACTCCTTGAAGTGAAGAAGAAGAAGAAGAAGAAAAGAAGAAGAAGAAGAAGAAGAAGAAGGAGCACCTGGAGATAATTGGCAGATGTATAGATACACTATTGAGTAAAATGAAAGTTTTAATAAAGTGCATTATTACGGTTGAATACTAAGTACTCATAATCGAAACTAAAATAAATTGCCATGTCGGTTCATTAGATCTCCAAAGTTCTAACTTCGTATCATTTCTCGAGTAACGTGACCCCTAGCTTTTACAGCGTGCGTGGGATGAACGTGGGTAACGGAAGCACGTGTATGGATCGAGGGTCTCGCCTGGAAAGAAATCGCAGTTATCAAGTTTCGGTCACTGTGATGCTCCTTATCTAACTATATCGGCGGGGTCAGCTTGTTGTGTATTTTCCGTCGAAACATACGGGAAGTTGTCACCCCGTAACCCGTGACCTGTCCTATTCAGACGGGATTTCATTTTATTTCTTAGAAGACCTTTTGAAGGGTGAAGGCAGAAGAAGACAGGTGAAGACATTTTCCTTTTTATCAGTAGAGATCAGTTACTACGATGTAAGAGGTTTTTACAGAAGAAAATTATTTTTATGCAGGAAGGCAACTCTTAAATACTGTGGAACAATGTATTAAATCAAAAATTTTGTTTTGTAATATGCACTATATTTCTTCAAGAATTGCAATTTTCCTTTCAATTTTATTCGTGTCCAAATTGGTATTCAAATTAAACGAAAAAAAATTACTTTCAGATCAAAAATATTTTGGAAACTTTATTCCTGTTAATTACATTTTGCGTTCTCGTGGCCGAGAAGAGTAGTTTAATGCTGCGGAAAACGGCGAATTTGCGACAAAAATAATCTTAATACAGGGCCCTGGAAACAAAAAAGTGGATAAATCCAGTTGGTAAATTTAGAGGGAAAATCCTCTATCACGTGATGTAGTCAGAATCCACGTTTTGTGGAACCTTGATGCCGAAAAATCGGATGACGGCAAAGGTCTGTCTGCCCGTCCGTCTGTGAACAACGCTACCGGCTAAACCGTTCAGCCGATTGTCTCCAAAATTGATATTCCCCAGTCGATCTGACTGATGTCGCGGCCGCTTGAATTTGAGACCCATATTTTAAGTTTGGGGGATATTTAAATGAATCCCCTGGGACGTTTCCAAATTTTCAAAAAAATTAGTTCCATCTTTTTTTATTATTTTTTTTTTGTTGGACAGTGTGAAGAACATTTAAGTACAGGTCCCTTTTTCATTGTAAACTCAGTTTTTCAAAGATTGCTAAAGTTCAATTCTTTTCGGCGTCTTCCTACTAATAAAATATTAAATATAGAGATTTTTTCCTTAATGAAATGTGTTCTTTTAAGATAGTTTTTGAAACAAGGACATGTACAATTTTTCAAAACTTTCAGTATTTTTCGCGTAATTTTGCGTGAAAATACGGGCGAGAAAGTACGTACGATTTTTGCTCTAGTTTTCTTATGACTTCTTTCTTATTCATAAGACTCGTGACAGTATTTGATATTTTCTCTAAGTTCTCACCGTCTATTTTGTGATGCGTTCCTCTACCTTAAATAAATAGAAGAATGAACTAATTATGCACCACTAGTTTCATGATGCGATAGGGGAGAACGCAATGTTATGACAAGTCCAAAGATTCCAACATTCTGTATCCAGGCTTGAATGCCCTAAGTATTAGAAAGATTTCTGAGAACTAAAAAGAAATTTTGTCGAGATATTTGCTTTTGTTATTCAGAAGTCCTGTGGTACATCTATTTAAAAAACAATATACACATTAATGTCTTATAGAAAGTTCATGTTTCGTTGTTACGACTTCCTTAAATGATAATAGAGAGCATATCAGATGAAACATTTTGATACATACCTAAAAGTATTTTTTGCCCTTGTTAGTGTCGCGACATACTAATTGGTCCCTACAATTGCAAGATGGCCGGGATATAGGAATTTAGTATGTTGGTACAGAATTGTACGTAATGTCAATGCAACAAGTGAAAACAGAACTGGATTCCCTGAGTTACGGGTTGTAGAGTGCTCTTTCCACGCCAATCGCCTGAAACCCCATTTAATCTTTCCTCCGAGTACGATCGGGAAAATTCTAAAGCCATCTTTGTAGCTCGAGATGGAAAGCAATCGTCCGGGCGATTGAATGAAAAGCCTCGAACGCGGCTTCATTAATTCTGCTTGTTGGGCATTACGATGCCGGACTGCATTGTGAGGCTGAAGACTCGCCGCAATAAAGGCGCAGATAATATTATCGTAGCCGAGCATCGAAAAGTTCTCGCGGCGCGCCACGGGCCGCAGGAATAATACATTCCAATCGCCTGCGCTTTGCATACAAAGCCCGCGAGACAATGCGCGTGACAACCGGTACCTGCCGCGCGACTCATGTACCAAATGCACTGACCGCCTCATGCCGCCGTCCGTCCGAGGAGATGCCTCTCACGAGATAGCAACTGTGATAGGCGTCGTGTTCGAAGAGCGCGTGGAGGTGAGTTTCCACTATTTAATGTGTAACTTTAACCCTATAAAAGTGAAATGAATACATGTTAAGTATCGCAACAGATTAGTTGAGCTGTAGGTTCAATGATAGGCCGTGTAGCAGTGGGTCCCGCTTTTTAACACGTTGATAGGGTTTTTGTGGGCGGGGAAAATAGATTCAGCTGAAGTTATGAACTTGGTATTTTTTTATTTATTGCAGTTATCGTTTATATTGCGATCGCTAAATGCTATTTTCAATTCGAGTACGTTTCTGGAGCAGCTAAACATACCATATACACTCAGGTGTGTCACACATTTCTCCGTGTGCATGCCAATTCATGTTACAAGTAAGTAAGTTTCGTAAATTTGGGTGCCCTAACACTGCCTTCTTGAAATTCAGAAAGTCTTTTCCGCTGGCTATTTGCTAATAAGTAAATATAAATATTAAAAACGCCGGAAATCGTCTCTTGGCTTCAAAATACGATCTGGACATACATTACGTGGGCACTAAGCCATCGTTGTTCCAATTACCACTTGTTGGATTTAAATACGAAGTAGTGGAGACTCATACGTTGTTGTGTACTCAATTAAAGGTCCGTAAATCAGAAAAAAATGGGTACCTTGCATGTCATGTGCAGATTTTATTCAACAGATAGAAAGTCGCGGATCACTCATTCAATGAAAATGTTGTAGGACGTTTTCTCTAATCAATCTTTTGTATGGTACCCTTTCCATGGTCGATTCCAGGCGCAGCCGGAGTAGTCCCTGGGCCACGGACCGTGAACCGTGCGAGACCATTCCTACCCCTCTAGTACCACTGCAAACCTCAGATCAGTGGCACAATGCCACAGAAGTCGCTCGTCTTTCACCAAAAAGGTCTGGGTTCGATTCCCGGACATGCTCATGTCAAATTTGTTCCAACGAAACAAGTTTGCCTGCTTCGCAAGGGCTAATCCAACCCCTGTAAAGCGTCCTAAACTCTACCCCTATCCTACGTCCTTCCCAATTCTGGCCGATGGTTAGTGACGCAGGAGCGCGTGGTTAGAGACGCGGATTCGATGGTGTGACGGTTAGCGTGCCGGACTGTCCATACCCAAGTTCACGGGTTCAAACCCGATCGAAGCCGTGGATTTTTAAGGGCGAAAAAATCCTTCGTACGCCTTCCGCGGAGGGGAAGTAAAGCCGGCTGGCCCATGTTAGTAGATTTACTTGCATGTAAAAGATCCTCAAGCCTAAATGACGCCTCTGAGCTAAATTCAAATCGCCTGTTTCATCGCCCGACATAATACCTTCTTTCTCCGCTAGGTGAAAGGAGCGTAGCGAAATTTGCGTGGTCAGACGGAAGAGCGGACCTGATGGCCCGAGTCTCGCCACGTAAAATAAGGCATTAACTAAACTAAAGACGCGTTCGCGGAGATGCTACCCGGCGGTCCCCTTAACAACTGACTGCGAGGAGACGGGACACTAGACAAAAATATAATATATGTTAACGGAGGTTTACTCCATAGTGCAAGCACTGAACGCTCGTTTAGGGGTTTGGAAACATATTGCATCAATGTAAACGTGACAAATATCTGAAGTACCTCCCACACCAGTTGACTACCGTCATCTAATGGAAAAAGATTGAATGGGGAGTTGTAAAGACAGGAAAAAAAGAGGAAGAAGTTAGATGCATCCATTGGTCACCCCTGCCCACGTCCGCGACAAACGTGTAGTTTGCATTATCATCATCAACATATGGGCGGTACGTAACACGTGGACGTAGTCGGAGATTCAGCTGAGCTATTCGTGATTGTGTCTGTGGAATGCAATTGGAGCCTTGTTCACTTGTTGAACGTGAAGCGTGTATTTATATTTCCATTGTTGGGAGTTCGTGACTTCTTTTTGGAGGGCGTGTTCATTCCTGGTGTGGCAAATATTTTTAGTTATGGCTGCTGGACATCGAAAGGAATGTTTGAAGAATGATCGATGAGAAATAAATTTACATTGTGTGGTAACAATGTATATGTTTCCCTGTGATACAACACAGAGAATTATTGTGCTCATTCATAGTTTTAAAACGACCAACAGAAAGGATTGAAGTCCATAATTTAGCATGTTTGCATTTCTGCAACGCGCATGACGCAACAAAACATTTTTTTATGAAAACATTACTGTCAGGAAAAAATGGGAGCTTTTAACATTTTAAATACGTTTTCCAACCTGAAATATGAAGTGGAATGGCGTACTTAGCCACGAAAATGAAAAAGTCACCGCACAAGCGATTACTTTTCCCGTTACAAATTCATCTAAAAGTGTGTCACATAATTCTGCTGCCACCGCTCCAAATGAGTATTTCGGATCAAGAGACAACTTTGCCAGTTTTTGTAGCATGGAGATATTGGTTGCGCATGTCCTGCTGTAAGAGGTCACGTATAGTGACTCTTACGTAGAAAAGGGAACAGCTAATTTAGAAGAGTGCTTCCTGAGCGCTATCAACCTCAAATACCATGTCTTCGATCCCGTCATAATTTGTTAGAAAGTCCAAACAAACACCACATCTACACCAAATCACTCGACCGATAACACGAGGAAGAAAAAATTTAACAAAACAGAATCCCTCAATAATAAACAGTTAAACACTGATGTCACAAAAATGAACTGAATGAACTAGAATAAAGTTCATGAGATTCCTTTACAGGTACTTGGCATTATGATTTTTTTCATCTCTTCTTCTACTCTGTTATTTCCTACATATTGACTTCATCCTTAAGACGTGCTTTACCGGCGCAGGTGGCTCTGGGCATCAACTGACATCGCTCTAGTGGATATGACTGGAAGGTCGTAGGTTCGAGTCCCGACGGCGGCAGGATTTGCGACCCTTGTAAGACAGCTAGGTAGAATTCAACCGCTGTTTGGAAGAGAAATCTAGCGGCCAACTGCTCTGATCTGCAGTTTTCCATGGTTTCTCCGATCAACACCAGGCGAATGCCCGAGCAGTACCCTAAGAAACGGGCCACGGGCGCGCGCGATCTTTCCTTCCTCTTCATTGTTCTACCCTCATCCCTTACTTTCACTAACAATACACAACCACAAATGTCGTGAGTTCAGAGTTCGTTCAGGCTGATGCAGTGCCCCGCTGACGGGAGATACCTGGGTGTGGAAAACCCCGCAAGCCGACGTTAACTCGGCGTCGGAACTCACCATCCAGCGGGGGAAGGGTCCCTGCCACCTCCCGCGATAATAAACCTGCACTACACTTACAGGACCAATGACCTTAGGACTTGATACTATCGTGATCAATCATTGAGACGTGCTTCAGTCACCGTCCCCCCTTCGTCAGTGTGACGCTTAGCCTAAACTTCTGTTTTTCTTTCTTGGCGCACGGGGGTATGTCAAAAAAATGGAATATCTCACGGTATTTCGCGTCGTTCTCCGTTGTGCCGCCAGGAATCGCATGATCGCCAGCACTGCTCGATACAGTCGTGACACATGCGACTCCTAGCGGTCCAACCGAGAACGACGCGAAATACCGTGAGATATTCCATTTTTTTGACACACCCATGTGCACCCAGAAAGAAAAACTGAAGTATAGCTGCTGTCGCGCCTTCCACGTGAAGACCTCAGGAATTTCACGCCCGAGATGGGCTTCAGTCACACCTGGGCCGCCGTGCGTCGCCGCGACGGCTGGTCTGGTCCCGCTGCACCTCGCCTCTTCGTCGGCCGACCCCCGACCGCGAGGCGGGCCGCCGCTTTGACACTTCCCGCTGTCTCGCCGCCCTTACCCCACCGCCCTGACGTTCTCCATACCCGCCACCATCCCATCATCCTCTATACATGCGCGCTCCGTCTCCATTTTCCCCCATGCGCTTCCACCATTTGCCTCTTCCGCTGCTGATTTCACAAACGCCCACTATCAACACTAAAACTTGTGGTGGTCTTCCCATACTGCCGTCTCCTCTCTTTCAACGTGAGAATCGTATCCTTATCGCTACTATCACCGCTCCATATTCTTTCAACGGCACTGTCGTTTATCCTCCTCCTTTCAAAATCTTTCCTGTCATCACCGCAGTGGTAAAGGTCTCCTCACCTTGGGCAACGCTTTCCAATGACACTCCAGGCATGGCTAATGCCTTTCCGCCATAGTAAAT
This sequence comes from Acheta domesticus, assembly GCA_031308135.1. Lineage (NCBI taxonomy): Eukaryota > Metazoa > Arthropoda > Insecta > Orthoptera > Gryllidae > Acheta > Acheta domesticus. The sequence continues at coordinate 87,830,084 of JAHLJT010003656.1, forward strand.
GCCTTCCCTTCCACGGTGAATACCTCTCTGCCAAGATGCACCCTCCGCGACAGAGTTCATGCCACAGTACATGCCTCCCCGTCATGGTACATGTCACCCCGGTACGTCACATGCCTTGGTGCATGCCTCCCCGCCACGTCTACGCCGCCAGTCTACATGGTCCATGCCGCTCGTGAAGGTCCACGCAGCACCACCATGCCATTGCCGTCGTCTGCGCCGCCGCTGACCATTACTGCACAATACAACCCATCCGAACTAGTTGGGGGTGTGCTGTGTTTGGGTTATCCGGAAAAAAATTACTATACAGGTACAAATATATCTTTAGGAATACCCGACCCAGAGCAACGTAGCGTACGATGTGAGAAAATGGCAACGCAGCTTAGCGACATGAGGAAGTGGCAATGTTGTGAACAACGGAGTACATACCGATCGCGTGTGGTAGTTGTTGCTACATTGCTTTAAAGGGTTGAAGAACAGTTTGTGTCGCTTGTGTTACCGTGTTTACTACGTACAGTATTTAGAATTGGATTGACTTGCACTTCGTTCATTCTTTTTCGTTCATAATTTAAGTTAAAACAAATCAGCTGTTTTTTGTTGTTTTTTTCCACCATCCCAAATATTGTTAATATTATCTGAAATTTCGGATTTTTCGAATTCTACTGTATTGCAACCACTCTCAACGCTTTCTCCCCGATCCCTCCCTGATTACTCGCATCGCCTCACCGACAGAGATGGCTCAGTGCATCAACCTGATGTCACTGTAGTCCCTCTGACTAGGTTCGAGTTCCAACGGCGACAGGATTTTCGGTACTTGCTTTGTCAGCTAGGTCGAATTCAGTTGCTGTCTGAAGGAGAATTCTAGTAGCCGGCTGCTCTGATCGGTAGTTTTCCGTGGTTTCTCCGATCAACACCAGGCGAATGCCGGAGCAGTACCCTAACAAAAGGGCCACGAACCGCGCGCGATCTTTCCTTCCTCTTCCTTGTCCTATCCTCACCCCTTACACACACTTACACTTACATACACTACAATACCGCACACGCCGGGAGACCAGTCCGGAGCTTAGAGCTTGTTCGTCGGCGGTTCCCCGCTGGAGGGAGATATCTGGTTGATGGGGATAACCCCGCTAGTCGACGGTAGGTCGGCGCCGGATCTCGGCATCCAGCGGGGTAAAGAGCACTGCCACTTCCCGAGGAAAAACACGCACTACACTTCAGGGACTAATGTACTCTGTAGTTGACGCACCCGGAATCACGAACAATCAATCAATCGCATCGTCTCCACTGCCCCATCGCTCAGTTCTGCTCTCCCCTCCCTTGCTCCACCATTTCTCTCATCTGCCCGCACCTCCCCCCGCACTCGCGCCATCGCTCCCTGCTCTCCGCGGTCTCTTCCATCCCGTCCCGCTTCCCTCTTCCCTAGCCACGCACAAGTGGCTGGAAGGAACCTCTTATCGTATGTAAATTGCCGGCCTGCGCTCGCCCGCGCTCTACAATTATGACAGTCTCCCCGCTTAACGAGCTTGCGTGATACAGTGTTCGAGCCTCTTGAACGTTCTCGTCTCGCGTTATTGTCTCCGTCGACACAAAGATGTAATTGTGTGAGGCGCGCGAGCGGCAGAGACGAGTGTACGACATATGCGGCGGCAGCGGTTATTGAAACAGCCTGCGAGTCAGGAAACAAAGATGCGTATTAAATCGTGCCTTTCCAAACGAAGCGACGGGAAGGGAAGAAGGGACGAAGACGCGATGGAAGATTTATTCCACATGTGTTGGAACCGCGCGCGACGAGTGATGTCTGGGGGGAAGAGACGTAAAAAAGAAAAAAGAAATCAAAGCCAGTTCTCCGAAAGATTGTAACTTAGGACTAAGGCCGTTCCTTGCACTCTTGCCGTTTGGCCCAACAGGTTTCCTACCACGTTTCCATTTGACGATGTCAGCGGCTCTTTCTGATGATTCTCTTCTTTTTTTTCTTGTTTTCGGTTTGTCCTCTCTGGATGTCTGTTACGAATCTACTGGACCCAAAGTCCCGCAACAGCGAAAGCACACATCGCGATCGTTTGGACCGCTGATAACGAATTCAGCTCCAGCTGTATTGTCACTCACTAAAAGTCCCTGTTAGTGGTCCTCTCTCGTGACGTAATTCAAATATTAACATTTTAAGTCAAACACAGTGCAAATATATGACTATTATTCGTGAATTCATGTAACCAGAAACAATCGGCAACTGTTACCTTCTCCACTTTCGGGGATGTCTTGTTCCTTACCGGAAAACCATCGATTAATTTACTGAAGTACCTTCCCCAAGGTTTTGTCAAACTTCAAATATCCCCAAGTCGCTATTAATTTGGTTTTAAAACCGGATTATCACGTTCATATTCCCGGTCTACATTCAGGCGTCTTTTCTCCAGCGAACTCGTCCCAATCGACCTCAACACTCTCGTCCATAGTAACCGACGCTACATCCCTCAATCAATTGTTCTGTCCTATGAATTATACAACTCGTACCAAACTTATATTTTCATTTCGTAACATTTCATTTCTTACCCTTTGGGCCAGCAGGTTTCCTACCATGTCCACAGGTTTCCTATCCCTTGGACGATGTCGGCGGCTCTTTCTGATGATTCTCTTTTTTGTAATTTTTTTTGTTTTTCGGTTTGTCCTCTGTGGATGCCGTTGTAGGCGGTTGCAAACTTCGTTCGCTGCAGAAACGTCCTGTGTTCCATCAACGTCTTTGTGTGTGGGAGTCACGACTGAAAATTATCGTGGATTCGCGATTCTCTGTAAAGTCAATAAAGCTCTGTTGTTTCTCAAGTACCTCGTTACTTTTTCTGATGGAGATCCTCGAGTATGAATGCCGAGAGGATCTTTCTTCCAAGTGTTTTCGTTTTATTGTGTTCAGTTCGTAAATTAAACATTCTTCGACGCGGTTTCCTAAAACTTACGACTAATTGTGTTCCATCTGTTGAAAAGACCCTCGACTCTTGTCGTCTGTGAAGGTCTATACAATTTGGCTCTAAGTAGCTGCTCAAAAATCTGGAGAGCGCGCAAAGAATTGTAGTGTAATACCATAATTTGGAGAACCGGCGTAATTGCGAAGTATCGAACACACTATCATTATTTCTGTTTGATATTCTCAGTGGCCGTGTCTAGACTGATTTTGATCTGCTGAGTTTAGATTATTGTTGCTGTTTCCTCAGCGGCTCTGTCCAGAAGGTCCTAGAGTTCTTGTCACGACGGTGGGGGATATTCCACACCAAGTAAATAGCTAGGTCGAATACAGGCGCCGTCTGTAGCAGAATTTGAACGGCCTAGCTGCTTTCAGAGATAGTTTTCTGTGATTTCTTCGATCAATTGCAGAATAATATGGAAGCAATAGTCTAATAAACGTGTCATGGACTGCGCGCGATCTATCTTCGTTGTATCATCTCTCCTTACGCGCGCGCGTTCACACACACACACACAACACTTACATGCACTACACCACCAATCATGCTAGGAGGCAGTTGAGGGCTTCTTCCGGCTGAGGCGATGCTTCGCTGGGGAGATACCTTAAGATTCCCCACTTCCGAGCCTGTGCCCATGTTCAACTTGAACAATGCATGTTCAGAAGTTTCTAAAGAAATATACGCTTAGTAGCTTCACGTAGAGCAAAAGATCTCTATTTATTCGAAATGAAACGATTTAAGAATCGACCCATCTCGATAGCTGAGGCGCCGCGTTGCCTATAGACTGCTTGCTCAGAAACCCTCGGCACTCCCCCCGGCATTCCTGCCCTTCCGAGGCAGGCCAGATCTGCATTCACCCTGAGGCTGAGGAGGTGAAGGAACTCGGCCGATGGAACTTATTAAATTTTTCCTCAGCATTGACTATTAAAACGATCTATTGAAAATATCTTGGCCTAATAATAGGTTTGGACCATGCGGGAGTTTGCCCTAATTTAATTTTCAAACCCTTCCGTAATGTAATATCGCTTCTATTTTACGGACCTTCTTCCCATACCGTTTATTTGAACTTTTTGTTAATTACGTTTGGAGACTGGATTGGCCCGCGGGACCATAAACCTGAAATGGACTCCCCTCCCTTAAGGCGACTCCGTTTATGCAATTAAAAACAAATACGCATGATTTTCTTGATGGCACTGGTGCTTAATGTCCATAATCGTTGCCTTCTGGGAGGAAATAGTTCTGTGTTGGGGCTCTCGAGTACCCGAGCTGCTTTGTTGGACTGGTTGGATTCGGCAGCTTCCTTCTTTTCGTCTGGTGGACATTAATCATCAGATATGGCTGCGTCGAGGTCGGGAAGGTCCTCGCATATCATTAGAACAACGAGATGTCTGTGAGAACGACTTACATGGTCACTCAGCTTTCTTATACTGGTAAGTTTGAAGTTAGTCGCGAATTGACAAGATGTATGATGTATCGATCACTTTTAAGACGTGAAACATTAATTCAGTGTGTCCTTGGACTTGCGCATATTAAAATGATTTATGTTTCTCGGTGTTATTTTTCTTTAAAAATATTAGGCAGTCCAATAAATGTGAATTATTTGTTTGGAAAAAAGTATAATTAGGAAATCTCTGTATTCAAAAAATTTGGATGTAGTTACGTAGAGTTTTTATGTACTTCTTTCGTTTTAATTCTCTTGCGTATTTTAAATGTTTCGTTATGTGCTGTTGTTGAGAGTCTTGTAATAAAAAACTAACTTCCTTACTGCTCAAAGTGCTAAAGAATATCATTTTATTGTGAAAGAAATTACCTAACGTTCAGTTGTAATGTTAAAATCAAGTCTGTTTAGTTGTCTTCTTAAAGGGCATTAAGAATCGACGCTTTCTTCACTTTCCGAAAGTTCAAGGCTATTTGTCCATTCTAAAGACTATAATGAACATCCAGTATCTCTTGGTGAAGGGAAATATACAAAAGAACTGTGGAACATTATATTCTTTTTGGTTTTGTCGAAGTTGTCGGTTTTCCTCTTGTCTATTCTTTTCATTACCTTCTCTTTCCCGCGCTAACCGCCTCAATTTTATTGCCTGTGCCGCTACTCTTGTCCATTCTTTCACTTTCCCCTTCACACCTCACCATGGCTTTACCATCCTCTCTTCATTTCTACTTTTATCAAGCCAAATGGGTGTTCGTTTAACGAACAGTTCGGATTGCAAATAAGGCAAAATAACTGTATGGAATACTGAATAGATCACATCACCAAATCAATTACCTCAGATCATAAATGTTTAATAGATAACCGCCCTCCTTTTCTTAGCAATAGAAAGAATCTATACTCACCTGCTTAAAAATTGGGAATTGTAAACAAATCCATCATTTGTTCACGAAAGAAATGCAAGAATATGCAATCACTGTAAATAAACTCTCTATATCACGTTCCTTACTATGGCCTCATTTTAAAATATAGGCACCAAAAGTTTGCGTTACCTAACATTCTCCCTGACTAAATACATGAACAAGTAGCAGAACGAGCAAGAAGCGACGTCTTGGGTGAAATTTACGTAACTGAAAGACCTGGAACTAAAGTTGTCTTATGTTACAAATTGCAGAAAAGAAGAAAAGCAGTTAAACATGTTTTCTTTACTGTGAGTTTTTATTATACATTTATTCACAATTTTAAATATTAGTACGTAGGTAACACGGTTTTTTAAGTACATTAATAACTTGTACGTTTAATATTGTGTGTTCAATATCAGACTGGTCTATCAGAAGGTATTTCTTGGTCCACTCATGAATTGTCTACAAATCAAATCGTATAACGATTCTGAACTGATATTTTCATATTCAAGCTACTTACACACAGAAATATCTCACTGATTATTTTTGCCTGAATAATTATTAATAAAAAATTATTCTGACTTCAATTTTTCTAAGAATTGCTTCAGAGATAATTGTTTCTCCAGACCAACCTTTACCGACGTTCATGATCGGTTGCATCGGTGAGATTTTCACAGAGACATAATAAACCTCTTCCAAAAATATTCTAAAGAGAGAAAACCAATTGACATTGGACACATTATTAATACTACAAAGGCAAAAAAAAAGATCGAAAACGAAGAATAACCGAAAAAGTCCAAGTTTGTTTACTTATTAATTTTTTTGCATCTTAGAAAGGAACTATCTATGTTCATATGTTATATTGTGCGGTTATCCAGAACAAAGTAATTAAATGCAGTCGTGAAATCTTTCGAAAAATTACGGTTTCAGGTTTACCCACATTTTTGATATAAAGTAGAATTCCATTGGATTGGGTTTCTTAACCGAGCACCCATATACGGAAATAAAAGTAACTTATATAAGATCTATGATATATAACAAGCTGTTCACATCCGACCCTCAGCACTTTTTCATTACGATGAAAAGAGACAAAGGTATATTCGTGTGAGAAAACAGGTACTTGATTCATTGATACGCTTGCAACATTCGGCTGGAAGAGTAAATGAAACCACGCCCGCATTCATAACTCAGTCAGCAGGGAGTCGCTAACTGGGAGGGGCCATTTGATTGCTGTCGAATATTGGCCACAGACGCTTGTCACTGATTTCCCTGCCAAGAGATCTTTTTTGGAAAATTAATGATCATACCTTTTTATCATTTCGTTACGTGATATGTTCTGCATGTAAGTACGAATGTAAAGTTGTAGAAATACCAACTGCCTGAAGTAAACTACTAGTGACTTACAGTAATTAAGGCGATTATTTTAAGTCTACCAAAGTACTGTTTAAGGTGACAACCTAAAAGCGGTGAAAAATCATGAAGTTTTTGTTTACTAATTTTCACCAGTTGTTATATTCTAATTTATTATCTCAGCTTTCGTGTTTGAGGTATTTTCAAATTTCAGGATGAGATATTCCGAAAAAAGTCCGGAGTCGAGAGGATTTATTTGTGAGATTTAACTGCCGAGATGTATCCACAGTGGCTTATACTTGACAAGAACGATAAAACTGTTGATGTGCAAAATTGACGTATACTCAAGGATGGATTAATGCTTATGGAAACAAAGCACGTGCTAAAGGGCTTGTGGAAGGGCCGCCAATACGGTTTTAATCAAAATGTTATATTTGCTCATAAATACGTTACTATATTTTGAATATTAAGCTGCAGAGAATACTTCATTTTAATATTGGATTTGGTTCCATACGTTGAATATTTTCAACATAATAGAGATCACTATGGTTTGTCATGCTTAGGTTGGTGAATGAATGATTGTAAATTTTATTGGTTTAAATAATTAGTCGACTTTGCAGTGTTGTACACAGGAAAAACGTTTACTTCGATTGTATTTAAATTTCACGGTTTATACTTAAAATAAAATTAACACCTTCCTGAAATGAATGTACATTACTTTTATCCTTAACAGATACTACAGATACAATATAATGAGGTCCATAACCATTTTATTAATTTTTTCTCATCTCTTCGAATCTTGTAATTTGCAGTTCCAAAGTATATTTTGCATTGAATATTCACCTTCATCACAAATTCAATTTTTTTCGTTTATAATAGTTTTCCTGAACAAAGTACTATTAAGTGACGTGTGATTACTTTCCGATTCTATTGATGGCTTAGGTAGGCTTAGGTTGGTCATGTCCATATCATTTTTATTCGTAATCTGGTCCCGCGTACACCACGGGTATACGGCCCCTTCGAGTCAACCGACACGATGCCAGGTCGCATCGTGGCCGCGCCGGCACCCCCCCCCCCGCCAGGCGCGCCACGCCCCCGGCCCACCAGCGGTGGCGGCGGCGGCGGCGCCGCCGCAGAAGCAGCTGTCGCCCGGGGGACGCAGGGGAAAGTTAGCCCCGCCCCCGCTCTGCCGCTGCCCCAGCAACTGCCCCGCCGCACTATCACCCACGATTCGCCACCCTTCCGCCTCCACCCGTCTCCGCCCTAGGCCCCGCTCTGCCACCGGTCCTGCTCCCGCTCGGCCGTCCCTCCACCCCGACTGCACCACATCCTCTCCCAGGGCCACGCTCTACCTCCGCTCACGCTCTGCCACTGCTCGTGCTCTGCCACCACATACGCTCCGCCGCCACTCCCCCTCCACCCGCCCTAGGATGTTCTATGCCATCGCTCCTTTCCGCCCCCGCACATACTCTGTTGCAACTGCTCCCCGTCCTGGCCCCGCAACCGTTTCGACTCGCTCTGTCGCCGCACCCGTTCCGCTCCGCTCTAGACCCCGCTCTGCCACCGTTCCCGCGCTGTGTCCGTTCCAGCTCCACCATCGCTCCCCCCTCCCGCTCTCCTGCTTAGCCGCCGTTCCCACTCCGCTTCGCCACTCCTCTACTGCAGCACCGCTCTTGCGCTACCACCGCTGAATTGAATTGATGCGTTATTTTACGTGGCGAGATTCAGGCCATGAGGCCTGCTCTTCCGCCTGACAACGCTAATTTGTCCCCTCGGCCCCCGCGCGTGTTATGTCGTGGCTCTCGCTCGCTCCAACACGCTCCGCCCTAGGGCCCCGTTCTGTCGTCGCTCCCACTCTGCCACCGCTCCCCTCCTCCATATCCTTTGCTGTGCCTCTGCTCCCGTCGCGGCGCGCGCCCGTGCACCCGTTTCACCACCGCTCTGCCGCCCGCACTCCGCACCGCCATAGACTAAAGAGGTATACATCTGTACTCCATGGCACCGCGCCCGCTCCGCCCTTCGCCCCACCCCAACCTCCTCTTACCTTCTTCGCCTGCCCCTTTCTCTCCTTCTCACTCTTTCCAGTCGTCTCCGCTCCGCCATCGCTGACCAGCCTCACTCCGCGCCCACGACCTGCACTGTGTAGCGCCTCGCCAAAAACACGCAACATGGAACTCACGCTTGCAGCCACCATCTTCCGGTGCGACCCGTCTGTTCATGCTAACGATGACCTGTTATGTTAGACTCTACAGATATTATTGCTATTTATGTAATGCGCACGGAATCCCATCATTTCATTTACATATATACATATTCGTTGGTATGTTACAATTAGATTATAGTAGAAAATTTGCATGTTTTTTGGTCACACAAGTAAAATAGGAGGTTACATAATAAAAATTGTTGGAAATACTAGAAATGCATTTGTAGTTCAAATTTCGTTTGTTGGTGGTTTAAAAGCGATAAATGTTAAAATAATTTCCAACAAGTAATTTACTGTTCTGAAGAAAAAAATCAGATCTAATTTCATGTACCGTAGCTTCAAAATAACACAAAATTTATTAATATTTTGTTGCAGTCATTCTTCGACCAATAGTGTCACCCACATATCCAAACCCGACATCTTCGCCGTGTCCTTGTCTTAGAGTCCCACGCTGTCTGTCTGTCTGTCTGTAGCGTTCCCTCACTTGAGCCGCCCCCGGCCCCGCGTCTGTGAAAGCCTGCCACCCGGCCGCCATCACCCCTCGCCCATCGGCCTCCGGCGTCGCTCGCCGCCCCCCCCTCGTATTTCTCGCCTCCCGCGCCACCCTCAGCTGCCCCAGTTTGCCACCCCTCCGCGTTTACTACCCGGCCTTGCTGGCTGTGGCGCCCGCACACGTGGTGGCTGAAGCCCCGCCCGCGGCCCGCCCGACCACACGCTCGTTTCTCTCCATCTCCCGCATCGCCTCTAATGCCCGTTCTCTCCGTCGCAGTCTCCTCCGTCTGCTCGCTGCCCCCTGTCTACTCGCGCTCCCTATACTCTACCCTATACTCTCCCTACCCTCTACTCGCCATTCCTGACTACTCGCCATTTCTGTCCACTCGCCGTTCCTGACTACTCGCTGCCCCCGTTTACTAGCAGATTCCGCCTTCTCTACCTCCACACCAACTGAGGTGTCTCAGGAAATAGTGTCACTGCAGTGCCTCTGACGGAGATGTCCTAGCGTTTGAGTCCCGATGATAGCAACGGGACTCAATGAATGAGTGAACTCGACGTAGCTGTGTACCCATTGTCGACAATGGGTACACAGCTAAGTCGAGTTCACTCTGCCTTTGCGAGAGTTTAATCTGCCCGCTGCTATGATCGATAGTCTTCCTTGGTTTCTCCGATCAACATCTGGCAAATGCCAGAGCAGTATCCCAACAAACGGCGACGGACCGCGCGCGATATTACGTTCCCCTTCCTTATCTCACCCCGTCTTGTTCTTGACTTTCCTTGTCTCACCCCGTACTTACACACACATATTTACTACATTAATATAGGAGGGCCAGTCGGTAGCTGGGAGCTGGTCCTGGGGGGGTGGCGGTGCCCCGCTGGTGGGAGATACCTGGTTGCGGAAACCCTCTTAACCGTCGTATAACCCTATGAACCGACGTGTTCTCATTATCGAGCGGAGGAAGAACTCTGACACCTCCAGCAATAAAAACACTACACTTACGGGACCAATGAGTTTCACAGTTGAAGCGCTCAGAAACAACAATCAATCCTCAACCTCCTATCCTTGTATCCTTGTATTACCTTGTATTACTTTAGTGTATTATTAAGTAAATGAGGGATAATAGCGGGTTATATAGCGATGCATAAGAGTTCTATTGTGAAGTGAGGTGTCGTGCAGTGTATAGCAGAGAAATAAAGAAGGAAATGTTTCCAGGTCTTAGTGAAGTGAAGTGAAGTGCAGTGCAGTGTAATCCTAATTGTATAAACATTCAGTACGGAGTTAGAGTATAGAAGTTTTTTTTTCTCTTAATGTAATTTAATGTTTAATGAATCAGTCAGTTTTTATATTATCATTTTTATCATTGTTTTTATTATTTTACCATTATTATTATTATTATTATTTATTATTACTATAATTAGTATATAATTTGCTAGTTATATTACTTTATTATTATTGTTATTATTATTTTTATTATTATTTGTATTATTGTTCTATGTTGTGTAATATGTTGGTGTTGGTCTAGTGTATTTTTATGTTTTTGTAATTAGCTGCCACCAGGTTATACCCAATTACAGTTTAAATAAATCTATCTATCTATCCGGCCTAGTCCACCATGCCCACCGCTACCACCTATTGTTGCCTCCGGCACCTTGCCTCCATCGTCTCCCTGCTCGCTCTCCACGTCCTCCGCCGTCCTCGCAGTTCCCTCAGTTCCCTTCGCCCTCCTCCCTCCATCATTCCTTGCTTCCGTCCGCTTCCACTCCGCCCTCCCATTCCTCCCTACCCTCCCTGCTCTCCACCGTCCCTACCACATGCGTTCCTTTGCCTTCATTGCATTTGCCTCCTCCAAGTTTCCATGCCATCTCCACTATCACTCTTCAACACATACTAACTGTTCTCATCCCGTCCTGTCCCCTTATCAGCATCTTTGACTATCGCCAACGCGGCTCTTTCCGTTGCGCCCTGACTGGCCCAATGTGTGCGTGCGATAGCACCCGTGCTTCGTGTAATTTTTGCGCCTCCCAGCGAGCTTTATGTATTTGTTTAAGTGAGATAGCTGCATGCAAACAAGCATTCAGTAAACGCTGTGCGCTCATTTCTAACTACGGGTAATTACAAGGACTACGCTTTTGCTTTGGACACGCACGAGTATTTCTGCGCGTTTTGGTATTTACGAACGGAAATTAAAATTTCAATAATCGATAATGTTGTAATTTGTAGTAAATTTCCTATCATAGTTGTACTGTAATACCAGGACATTTCGAAGCATTTGGTCAACACAGGCATGTCGGTGTTTTTCATTGTCTTCGAAAAATCGTGATTAAACATTCTTAATACTTCAAAATGGCGTATTGTAAAGGGCCCACCCTAGCAGTTAACGACGCTCTAACTATGTGGAAGAAGAAAATATGGAGGTGTAATTTAGGTAAATTCACCTTAGATTAAAGATCTTTCGGTTTAGTCTTCTAAAACACCCTGTTATTACCTCAAGTGTTATCCTCGGTTTTATCTCATTCTATATTCGTTGGCAGAGGACGTAGTTGAGACAGATTACCACAAAAACGTTTCGGTATGGAAAGGGTATTTTGCAGAATCCCGGATGTAGGAGTAAGTAGCTTTATCCTAGAGTTGTTGCGAATACCTTTTAGGAGGCTTATTATTTATTACTTTTTACTTTCCATTTCATAGACCAAAATTTCTTTTTTAAGACAATTAATTGATTTTGTAACAACAACGTAATATGCATTTTTTCATGTTTTATATTGAGCTGAAGCAGGACCTGCTCAACAGTAATGTTGATAGTTCCAAAATCTCTTGTTTATATCAATTTTGTTTTCTAAAACTGTGAGACAATTTACTCACGTCCTAGAGATGAATGCCCATGCCCATTAGAGATAAATGTTCAACATAAAAAACTGTTAAACCCTGTGACACCTAACTTGTCTGATGTAACACTTTGGCCAGAGTAGGAGGGATCATTTTTACATTATTTAACGAAAGGAAGAAAGGATACATACTACAAATTATTATTTCCTGTATAGGACGATAAACGATTCCCCTCAAAATTCTCTGAAAGCATTTTCTCTCTTTCTCGCTCTGTTTAAATGCTAAAAATGAAGTTATACTTCAATGTATATTACTCTAGTAGCCTACAAACGTGCCGCGGAACAAAACTACACAAAATTGTTTTCGAAGACGTGGCATGCACACTGCTCAACAAATAAAATACTCAGCAAAAATTAAATATTTTAACAAAAACAGTCTTCACGAATTCTGCAATAACATTGTGTGGTATAGACACAGTACAACAGTTCTGTACAGATCCAAGTGAAGCTTAGTAATGTAGTATTCTGAACAGCATTGCTCAATGTGAAAATGGGGTAAGAAAAAAAAAATAATAAAATGGAGGGGGCTGGTAACGTTAGTGAAGCAATAAAACATAAAGGATTTCTTATCCTTGATTATTGCTGTTTTGCTTCAGTTTCACAAGTATTCTTGTTTCTTAAGTTTATTACTAACATTATTACTTTTATTACCATTATTATTATTATTATTTTTATTATTACTATTATTACTATTATTACCATTATTATTATTATTATTACCATTATTATTTTTATTATTATTACTATTCTTTTTATTATCATCATTATTATTATCATTACATTATTTTGTATTTCTTCCACTAGTTCACGTGACTACTTGCTGAATTAACTAATCTACCTACTATTTGCAATAGCAGATCTAGAGCAGAACTCACGTATATCTTCGAGAATTCCCTGGAAGCGTTTTTATATTTTCATTTCAAGATCTTCCGCGTGTTCGCACAGCAGTCAGAAGCCGTAGAGACCGAGCGCCATATGGAAGTACAAGGACAGCGGCCTGACCTTTTCTTATACGAGGCGCTTGCGAGAAAACTTTTATTAAACAGCCCCCCATCCCTCGCCTCTTGTCCCCTAACATGAGCAGCTGCCTGGCACGGAAGGGTGGCGGATGGGCTGGTCCTACGGAGTATCTTGGATTAGGACATTGTCTTTTGGAAATGCGACACTGGATTCGTAGACACAAATAGTAAAGTACTGGTGAAATGCTATAGCATAATTTTATTAATAAAATCTGCAACGTAAAATGATCAACACCATTGAAAAATCCGTATAATACTAATGTTACAACCACCTGTCGTCTAGACTCTAGAGACTAGATCGGGAAAGGTGGCATCAACTGATGTCATTGCAATGCCTCTGACTGGGAGGGCCTAGGTTCGAATCCGGACGGTGGCAGAATTTTCGACACTAGCTAGAAAGCTAGGTCAAAATCAGTCGCTGTCAGGAGAAGAATTACAGCGGCCGGCTGCTCTGATCGGTACGAGGCAAATTCCGAAGCAGTATCCTAACAAACGGGCTTTTAGATTTCTTCTCCAAATTCCAGGCAGCTATCTAGCTAGTGCAAAAAATCCTGCCACCTACGGGACTAGAAACACAGGATCTCCCCGCCAGAGGAACGGTCGTGACATCAGTTGATACCTTGAGCCTCCTCAGCCGCTAACACGTTATTGAACAGGTTCTAATAAACGTTCGCCCCCAACCCTTCCCCACGTGTCCCCGTCGCCACGATAATGACACATATCGTCGCTTTGTTCTTTGCACGGGCTTCGTGATTGCTGCTCCGTAACGCAATTATCCCCCGGCTTTGTATCCTCCGCCGTCGCTCGCGTCGTCACGTGACGCCGGCAAGCCCCTTCGTTGAGTATTCATACTGTGATTATTTATCGCAGTCGTCTTGGCTCAAGAAGGGCGTCTCGCACGTAATGATGTTTCGTGTTTGTGCGAATTACGTCGACTGATTACGATGTTGAGTTATGTAGAGTGTTCCCGGAAGGATGTTCTCTGAGGTCGATGGTCTCTGCGTCTACGTTGAGGGGAGACAAGAAAGATCTCGACGAGGCTCGGTTTCAGGGTAAGTTTTGAGAGGCTCCAAGCCCTTAGTAAAGCATTTGCATCCTCAAGGTAATATTAATAAACGCGAAAGGAACATTTTGATGAGGGTGAACCTAAATACATTATTCTCACTTTTTCATCTCCCTCGGCTTTAATATTATACAAAAATAACGATGTCAAATCTCGTTATTCATCATCTCATTATTATAATCTGCATTTTACAACGAGGGACGAAACATTTTGCGTCAAACATTGTTTGATCATGTGATAAATAAGTAATTAATTAGTCTTGCTTGAAATTTAGGGTATTTTGAACGTTGAAGAAGATTATATTGACATAAACAAGATATTTTGCTTGCAATCAGTTGCAACTTTGCTTACGTTTAATTAAGACGAAATTGCCCATTGGAAAACGAAGCTGTGTATTTCCCATTGCAAAGAAGGGTAATATATATATATATATATATATATATATATATATATATATATATATATTTCATTTTTCTTGCTGTAAGTTATTTCCTTTCTCATTCTTGCCCTGTTTTCTCTCTTTCACTGCATTCTTACATTTGCATGCACTACACCGTCATACATGTCGGGAGACCGATCATGAGCTTATAGTTAGAGCTTGTTTCATCTGGTGCGGTGCTCGGTTGCGGAGGTACTTTAAGAAGGAATACCCCGCAAACTGACGTGCAAGTCACTTCCGGACCTCCCACGTTTCAGTGTGGTGGAACACCTCCACATTTCGCATACATCTCAATTATAAAATGCAGTGCACTTACAGTTCAGTACAGTATGTTCAGTACAGTTGACGCTCCGTAAACATTTATCAATTAGTCAGACTTGTAGCGTGCGATCTTAAAAAAAAAAACTTCGTTCTTGAGGTTAATGACTTTTGGAGAACCGTCGCCACAGTTACTTCCAAACATTCGAAACTGATTTAATATTTCAACATTTTCAAGCAGAACAAACTAATCTTCAAATTATTCAATAATGTAAATTACGAAATATTGAATCATGCAAATCGTTTGTCTCAAAGTGCAGCCTTGCGGGTCTCCGCTCCGTAACGTGTTCCTTTTCCTCGCCGGCGATTCTTTGCGTGCGATGGGCACGCCGTGTCCCGCCGGGGCGCGGCCTGCTCGTGGGCTTCGCGTGCCTGCGTGCGTGCGCGTTGGCGCGCGCGCGTGTGTGTGTAGGGCTTTTCATTGGAGACGTGCCTCCAACAAAAGAGAAGCCCGGGAGCAGCGGCGCCGCGTCTCCGCTAGGCTGCGTCTTTTCAACAAGGGAGCTCTGCGGCCCTGCCGCCGCCGCCACGATCTAGCGTCCGGCGGATTTCTTTGATTTATTTAGCCAGAAAACAGTAAAAAATAGGAGTGTGTGACGTGCGGGAGAGAAGTATAATTTGCGAACGTTTTGTTGAGTTCCAGAATCTCTATCTCCCACCCTTTTACTGTATCTAGGACAATTATGAATAAAATTACCAAGAAAACGCAGTTAGAAACATTTGAAAACTAAAAATTGTCGCTCCATAGAAATACCCGAGGAACACGTACAGTCGACTCCGGTTATAGTGAACTCGGATATAGTGAACCTAAGTCACTGGTCCCCTTTCACTTACATTACAAATAAGCACAAAAAGATTCGGTTATAGTGAACCTGAACCTCGACTGTAGTAAACGTAGAAAATAAGCCCTGGACATTTATTGGGTCTCGTATACTATTAGGCGATTTAAAGTGTCTTCGGAGAGTGGCACGGTGTTCCAACAGTGTAGAGTAGGCATTGAAAAGTGTCAAGACAGCATTACGATACTTAGAGACTGAGAACAATACAGACTCAGGTATGGAGAAAGCACAAACTCTGAAGAAGGATCTAAAGAAATTACTAATGAAAAATATTCGAAGCAAACAATTAGAAAGTAATTGATTTTTTGAAGTACATGTAAAGAGACTGAAAGTTTCGTGTTGTTAATATATATTTCTGTAGCTCTATATTAATAAAACCAATTACTGTGGATGAATTTCATTTAATTTTGACATCATCGTGTATAATGAACATCTGATGCAGTGAACCAAGGATGTTAGTCCCTGAAGTTCACTATAGCCGGAGTCAACTGTATTTGCATGGGTACAAGAACAGACATGGGGTACAGACAGATGGGTACAGACATGATTTTATTGTGTGGCTAACAATATAGCTATGGCTCTATTCCTACCTCAACACCGGCCCCGGCTCTTTTCCTACCTCAACCAGAAACATATAGATAAATAAGAATTAAGCATAGTAAAGCTACATTTATGTTAAAAAAAGAAAACAAGGAGCTCCCTCAGAATTTGCTCAATGGATCAGGGCAACCGAAAGGAAAAGCTAATCGAGATGCGTGTGATTGTCCAGAGGAGCAGCTCGAGCCTTCATTGCCTCTGATGCCTGTATTCTGAGACATGATGAATCGTTGACTTCCTATATCTCATATTTGCTGTTGTAATCAGCTGTGTGCTACTCTAATCAATCAGCTGTGTGCTATTGTAATCTGCTGTAAGCAGTCTGTTACTGCCCTCAAGATGTTGGAAAGCAAGTAAATGTATTAGGAAATAAATCAACTGTTTCTTCCAAACTATTGCGCTGCTTGAACACTTTTATCACATATTTAAAAGCACGTTTTATATTAGCTTCGTAATTTCCTCAACTACCAGCACCACCAACACCATTTTTGTTCTCGATGTTATTGATTCTTACTGCTGTATTGTGTTTGTAGTGCTTGTGGTTTTCAACCTTCGTTATAGAAAACAGCTCTCGAGTCTTCCATGTCTTCGATTCCTACAGAGCGAAACATCAGTACATATTTTGACTTCCAAAATGTTTCTTGTGTATTTTACTGGCAAAAAGCAGTAGGATATAATGATTCATTTTCTTAAAACTTTTATCTTAACATTTGATCAAAACCATTTTCCTTGATGAGACTGGAGAGAATGAAGATCTTTGACTTCCAGTACTTTCATCTAGTGTGTAAGACATTGCCAAGCAAACACGTTTAGTTATCGCTGAAGTTGATTACTAACGATGTTTTACTTTCAGACAGTACCCTTCCGTCAGAATGCCGGGTCATAATTATCTGTATGTCAAATACTCTTCTGAGAGCGTTTTACCCAATTATCGTCATTTTTGCGTAATGAATATGGAAATATATTACTAACTTAAAATGTTATTCGATGTCAGTACAACGAAATGATGCATTGTTAAAAGCATTGTACTATTAAGTTGTAAAATTTACATCGATCTCAAGCATTTGTGAGACAAATATGTATTGAGGCGCAGTGCTTGAATGAAATAACTCTGTATTAATGCATACGATAACCCATTAATATATATTACTACAAAAATGTTCACTTCGTAATTCCCCATAACTTATTAATAGTACGCTTTCGACTAATGTAGAAGATTTCCTCATTGTATACTCTTCATTGTACTGCTCATTGTATACTCTCGCATGCAGAAATTCTTCAGAATTGTTTTACAATTAAAAAAATTCAACTTTTTGTGTGTTCTTGGAAAGTCAATTCTTGTGTATAATTATCCATTAACTGACCTGTTGCCATTTAGCCTCGCGTCGTTTACAACACATTTGGAATGCAAAACTCTAATGGCGCTGTTAGTCAATAAAAGAGTTGTTAACGAACACTATAAAATTAAAAGTGAGAATTTCAAGAAGGGAAAGATATCACATCTTCGACTAAGATGATGTCCTTTTAAGGTTCGTACCTTTTTTCTGCCCGACGTGTTTTTTACATTCCAAGTTACATTATTTTGTCAATAAAAATAGCAATAAATGTCAATAAAAAATAGGTTTTATTTTTTCAGAAAGTCAGTGCAATTGTTATGAAGCTGCTATTTGAATATTTATTACAAATGTAAAATTTGTTCGAAAACGCTTTGTAAACGTTTTTCGTATAATGTAATGAAGAAAAATTAACTGACGGTATGCAAACATAAAACTATATTTTCAAATACTTTTTATTTGAACAACAAAATAAAAGTGAACACCCTTTTCTGTCATTTACATACGTATGAAGGTCGGAGGTAGGGTGGCATTATTGCAACTGCATTTATAAAGTATTATTATCAGACGTGCATATTTTCTTAATGTTTTAGGTTTTTAGAATAATTAGATGATTAAAAAATGCCGCTTTATTTACGCAATAACCACATAATACTACGTTGTGTTATGAATTACATTCGTGGAACTTTGTCTTTCCGAGAAAATCTTGCTACCTGGAAAATAAGGACACCTATTCGAAGTGAATAAAACCGCATGTTAAAATTATAACATACAAAAAGTTAAAAGAATTTTTACTGAATGCATTTCAGCTGCTACAAAATAGTTCCTTTTATATGTTCCTCTCCGGGGGCAAAAAGAAGCAAAATGTTGGGGAGCATCTGTGCACTGCAGCAGGCGTCCCCGGCAATCTACCCGTGCAAGGGTCTTGCCCTCCTGAGGGCTTCTTGGCGAGTTCCAAGAACCGCGACCAAACTCCGATTCAAACATAGTGGCATTTGAAGGTTAATAGCTGGATGGAGAGGGAGACCTTCATCCAATCGGGACTTCGTTACGACATAGATTTTAGTTATTGGAGCTCCCGATTGGATGACAATGCCCCCCTCTCCTTCCAGCTTGTGACATTGAAGAGCCACTATGTTTAAATTGGAGAATAGTGTCCACCGGGCAGCCGGCGCGCTGTCCGACGGCGTCCAGGTTGTGGGATGGGTGCCGGGCCACGGGGCTTGAGCGAGGGGGGTTGGTAATTGCAGCTGCTCTTGAATGGGTGGTGGGGGGACTGAGGGGAGGACAGGTAAGCTGGCGCCCGTGCTGCTCCTGCCGCCAGGTAGGGCGAACAATGCGCCCTGCTCAATGGACCGGGTGAGGCCACCTCGCCGTCAGGCTACCTTGGCGCGCAGTAGGCTGGAGGGCGTGTTTGGGTGGGCGAAAGTATTGACGTAATTGCGTTGCGGGTTTGTTTTTTAACCATTACCTGATTATCTGGCGAATGCAGGAGAAGTGCCGTAACAAACCAGCCACAAACCGCTCGTTGTATTTCTGATCCGCGATGTTCCTCTCGTCTTACACCCACACACACTCACTCGCTTGCAGTACACTACCACACATGAAGGAAGAACATGTAACCATTACTGTCTAATCCATTATTTATATGTATCCTAAATATCTACACTCCAAATCACTCGTTAATTGGAAGTATGGTCATGAGCATAGGTTCTGCAATCCCAACTAGTTGTGTAAGAAAAATATCGTCTTCCTTTCGCTTATGGGAAGTGACCCGATTTATTCATAAGTATCTCCTCAGAAGATGCATTTTGTGTCTTTCATTCCAGTAGTTGCTAATCAAATCAAAAGCAGTTCTCACACCTGGTTACGTTTACAACCTAGCATATTTCCTATGGCGAGGAACCGGAGAGTCGCCGAGGTTTGAATCACGTCTTTTTCAACTTTCCCCCCGCCAGTAGCCCTGGCGAGGCTGTCGTTTATTACGTCGCAGCTCTGTGGCTTATGCGGCAAAGAAGGGGCAGCCTATTAACTAACTTAATACTAACTTAACCTATGGATGAAGCCGGCACTTTGGCCGGCAACCTAAGATTTACATTCTTGTTTAAATTTCTTTCGTTTTTGCCTTGTTTCTGCTGTTTTCTTGCATTAATTTTTGATCATTCACACACACATTCATTCTAAGATTTATTTGCAGTTCACACACGCACGCACTTCCACGACACTATGTACACTATTTACACCGCACTGTTCGCCACGTCACGATCGTGGATTTTCTCTTGCTCTGACCTTCCACAATTTCTCTCAAATAAAATCAACTTACTGATAAGGTTCAAAGCAGAAAGTGCAGGGAGCTGGCAGCATTACGTACATTTATTTCTGAGGGATGTGAAAAATGTGTCCTCGGAAATGTAATGAGTTGCTTCACCAAAATTCAAAACTCTCAAACTAACTCTCTAAACACGTGTAGAGCAACATCAGCCCTATTAAGTTTAATTCTTCTTCCTGCTAAACTCCCTTTTTTGACACTCTCGATCAGCAAGTAAAAATTGGTAATATTGTGATTGCATCCTACAGGTGTGATAATCCAACTCTTTGAAGTTAAGTTTTCAATATTTAAGTGTATGGAATGGCATAAATCTCTGTCTCTTCGAATTGCTTAGTTTGATTTGGTTTGTTGTTAGAAGTTTCATTTTTTAGCATTTCCCATGTGGTACAGATAATTCCAAATTAAAGCACTTTCTATCACAAAACTATGACTTCAAGTCATGATTATTTGTAAATGTGGGGAAACGTAGATTCGGAGATACAGAGTTTCCGAACATGCAAGCTGACAATATTAATTCAAATGAAATAAAGTTGTTATAGAATCATTTGTTTCAATTGGGAACAGAATTTTCGACTTCTAGTAATGGTAACGTGTTGTGTCGTATCAGAAGCAGTCTGTTCCTGGTCGGATGGTTATCTTAATATTCGGAATTTTCACCAGGTGAATTACACAACTACGGATGTCTGATCAAAGTATTTGAAGCTTACTCTATTTGTGATCATCGAAAATGCCATTTTCGTCCACTGTCCCGCACCGCGTGTTCAGACTTCGCTCCGCGCTACCTATGCCGTGCCGCATGGGGCCGTCCTGTCCAATAATTCTCGCTTTGTCGTTGTCCCTTCTCTCTTTTCTCTCCCTGCACCCAGTGGATGTTGTCGCGGAATTCGCGTGCCGCGCACAATACTTCATCAAAAAAGAAAAAAAATCCATGGTCCCTCTACCACTCTCCCATCCCCTCCTACCAACTTGTGGTTTATTATACCTCGCGCCGCCGCCGCTGCAGCGTCAAACAAGAAAGAGTAGGAGTATGAGGAGGGTGGAGAACTGCCGTAAAATCTGAAGCGGGACCCCACGGCGGTAGTTCAAGGGCCATCTTGCACACTCGTGTGTTATGGGGGAGCTTTAGATAAAATTTAGTGTCTGGTTTACTGACGGGCACGCAGGGGGGGGTATCCATGTAGCGTTCCTGTGCCTGCGTTGAGGGATGGCGTCGGAACACACACAGCGACGTGGTGTTGATGACTTCGAGAGGGTGTCTATCTGGACGCGTGTGAAGAGAGAGGTTCGACTTTTACCGCGCGTAAGCTGTCCCCTCGGGGTGATTTGGGGTGATATGATTTCTGGCGCAGAAGGGGAGTGTTTTGAAGTTGATTCTCGTGGTTGTGGGGGGGGGGGACTACTCGAATTTTCCAGGTAGATTTTTACTTCTTCCTTTTTTGATAGTAGCACACACATCACCCGCTATAAAATGAGGTTTATTGGTGGTTCTTTATTATGTCTATTTCTTCTAAACCAATAAAATGTGTATTCATGATTTTTTTTCTATTCTTCAGTTTACCGCATCTCTCTTCCCCTCTCCATCCTCACTGCTTCCAATCTCTTTTTCCCTCTTCTCTGAAGCCTAGTTTTCCTTTTTTAATTACATGTATTATTTTCCCACAAACAACAGAAAGTAGTTTGAACTGACGGACATTGTTTTAAAGATTTCTTTAACTTTCAAGGTGAATTGGAAATATTTAAATTGTGTAAATTGGTAATTGTAAAATATTAATGAAAATATGTAAGCTAGAAGTTTTTTATTATTATTTTTCTGAATATGATATGTATATGGTATGATTAGTTTATGATTATTACGAAGTTTATTTCTTTTTTGTTGTTAAAGTTTGGTTAATAAAATCTATTTTATTCTAGGAAAAATAATAATAATGACTGACTACACAGATGCCTTACGTGGAATCATTAACCCAGTTTAAAATACACCTTTTTACTCTTTCTTTTCTTATATTGTTAAAATATTATATAAAAATTATATTTTATTTCTAGAGAATGGTAAGCAGTGCGTATTGTTATGTTTGTGAACCAAGAAGAGCACTGCAGCGGTGAGCGTACCGTGATTTCTTTCAGGGGGAGGAGGCAAATAGACTGTGGAAGATCTCTCTTGTCACAAAACAACAAACTATTTCGTTTTAGAACCATAGGTTTAGAAAATTTTGGGTAAGGAGGAGTTGAACCCCCAATTTAATGTCCGTGATTGTAGAGATATAAAAATATTAATTTAATTGTTATTAACTTAAAATTTGGAATGTGCTGTGTACTAGAAGTTGTAATAGATCAATCTTGAAATAACAAATTATCATTAAAATTTTCAGTATATTCAACTTTATGTATAGAGTTTGCATTATTTTAATGATTTTTTTAAATATTTTCTGGATTGATTTACAAAATTCAGTCTAACTTAAACATTTGTAGTTACAGGTTTACAATCTAACTTAATCTAACTTGCAGCTAGTAGTAAATTCCATCTGACGACGGGACACACTGAACAACTCTACTTGTTTATTTAAATTGCTCAAAATGTTAAGCAATGTTAATCAGATGGAGGTTTCAAAAAAGTGATCTGAGAAAGGCTATATAAGTTTTTTGATTTGATGAATTGATGTATTTACTTTTCCGGGAAGAACCAGGGGACTTGTAATAGATCGTAGGATTTTTTTAATCTGTATTTTCTGATGAGTATTTGTGAAGATTTTTTTTTATTTTTTAATATTACATTTTTCATTTATTCATAAATTTGTTTGTTCTTTATATTTTTGTGTTATATTTCGTGAATTATGAGTTATGTATAGGTTTTGTTAGTTGATTTATATTTTCACATACCTTCAGGGAACTGGAAATTAATTCTGTATTCTCTTGTGACTGTATTTTAAATAGAAATCGATATATTTATGAAATGAAAACCTGAAGGCAGAATTATGTAATTTTTTTTATTTTGAATGGATATAAAATGACGTAAAGTATCGTGCTAAACAGTGTTTCGTTTCAGTGCGACTGAGTTACGATTTTAGAATAAAATAAATATTTTAAAACAGATGTACGTCTAATTAATGACACTAGTGATCTTTCAACCAATACTATATTCACATTGGAGAATTTATTTCGTCATTCATGTGGATGGATTTAATTTTAAAACCGGTTGATGAACGTAAGGACACTTTGTATTACTTTGGAGTATAGATTATAATGCAATCTACACGTTGAAGAAGGTTAAAACATATGATTTGTTTTAATGTATTTTTCGTCAAAACAGAAGAAAACGCACTTTATGTAGAGTGTGTACCCTATGTAGAGTAACATAGGATTCCTATACGTCCCAGTTTCTTACTTTTATTCTTTCCTTCCTTTTTTTGCTCTTCCTGAGAATGATTGCCTAGTTACTTGACTCTCAAGAGAGACAACGGATCACTTGTAAAGGTCCTGTTTGATCCAGAAACTTTTTAAACGTTTCATCCAGAAACGTAAAGAAATAAACGTTTCATCCAAAAACTTTTATGGCAATTTATGAAACCTTTAAGGCAATTAAGATGCGTACCTTGGATTTCCTCTCTAAGCTATTGACCCCTCGAAACTTTCCTAGACAAGGATATATATATATATATATATATATATATATATATATATGTATGTATATGTATGTATATGTATGTATATATGTATGTATATGTATGTATATATATATGTATATGTATGTATATATATTATATATGTATATATATATATGTATGTTAAATCTTCTATTCCTTCTTTCTACTGTCTCTCATTGGAAGAGTTTCATTCTATGAGCTTTCTCTCTTTGAATGCTAATTACCATCGCTGGCTATTTGTGTAATTTTGCGTCCTGCATTTGCTTGGCCAGTAGTGCCACTTCTGTTGATACTCAAGTACTTGCTGCTGTGTTCTGCTCTGATTGTAGATACCCTTTCATCGCTGGGTTGTTGGACATCTGATAGTCTGTAGTCCTGCAAGTCAAAGGACATAACTGTGAGCCAGAGTTGGAGCGTGGAGTTGGTGAAACTCCAACAATGGGACTCTTAATGGTCTCCCTAGTTTACTTCGAGCGCGTAACGCTGGCGGTCTTCTCGACAGCTTCTAGCTTCTACTAAAACGTTCTAGGGAGAACTTTTAATGTAAAATTAGCCTCCAATGCACAAGTGAGCAAACGATTGGAATAAGTATGTATTGGATAACGTGAACAACTGGAGTTCTAAATAAAATTGTTTTCTCATTTCGAAACTAATTGTCTTTGTGTAGCTGTTTCTATTTAAAATAAATTCTTCCTATATCACGACAGCCCATTGTTCATAGTCTGACATTGACAGACTCACAGAAAACCACAGAAACTTCGTATCAAAGTAAATAGTTCTTACAGTTTCTTTAGTTAAAAAAAAGGGAATTGAGCCAATGTCATCTAGTATTTTCAGCCAGTCAGTGGTGTGTAATAGGTTTAGTTCTCTCTCGTCTCGTATCTTCTCTCTCTCCTCTGTCTTGTCTCACCCTCTCTCTCACGTAAAATAAGAACATTATTTCTAACAAATAAACGTGATGACGTGATTGTTTCAGTTAAACGATTTAATTAGGGGGCTGATTTTAATGAAACATTTTTTTTCTTTTTCCTTCAGAACAAGGCTTTTTAGTATAGAAATTCATTTTATGTTATGACAAAACCAAATGACCCATTTTTATGTCATTTTTGTGCATTTTTCATCGATTTCGACTAAGTAATTTTTACCTTTTTACATTATTTTTAATGCATTTTTCACTGATTTCATCGATTTTAATATCATTTTAATGATACTTGCTTCGAACAATATTTATAAAATTCAACAATTGTTCACCAAAGAATCTCTGAGTGGCCTATCGATTTCTTCGCTCATGTATATTGTCATGTCAGACGTGGTGAGTACTATGTTATCTAAGGTCCCTGAGACGCCAATCAGCGCCATTGTCAGTTCGGCCGATTTCACAATAAATAAAGGCAGAAATTTTCTCTTAAATAGCAGTCCAAACGAAACGTTTGCAAGCTCAGTTGACTTGAACAACTGGAACAACTTGGTTTTGATAAATTTTCACGTCAGTTTTTAGGGCATTTTATGGCATTATAGGGCAAAACATTTTAAGAGCATTTTATTGATCATTTTGTGGCGATGTTTTAGGTCATCAAAATCCGCCCACTATTGATAATCATCGGTGATATTAGGTCCCAAGCGGTTACATCGTTTCTTTGCCAGGTCATTACAATGGTAGTTTG
This sequence comes from Acheta domesticus, assembly GCA_031308135.1. Taxonomy (NCBI): domain Eukaryota; kingdom Metazoa; phylum Arthropoda; class Insecta; order Orthoptera; family Gryllidae; genus Acheta; species Acheta domesticus. The sequence continues at coordinate 87,855,540 of JAHLJT010003656.1, forward strand.
CTTCTTTATTCCGCCGTAAGGAGGATGATAGAATGATCGTGGGGAGTTATGATACGAATGATTACGGGTGCGCTGGTAGTGCAGATGAAATACCTGGTAAGAGTGGCCAGTCTCGGCAAGATCTCTTGGTGCAAACACTCTTGTAATACGGCGCGACTTGTACCGGCTTCCACCCACTTGACCTGTGCTCCAAGCCCCTGCGCTTTCGGGACAATACATTGATTTTCAAACGCTTCAAAATTTTGTTCGGAGACGGAAGAACAGTTACCCTCAGTTTTATTGGGTAATGCAAGAATAATGTTGCGTAGTTGCTACGAGTAATATTAACATGTTCACTGTCCTGTGATCCATGTGTGTTTCACAAAACGTAACATTCCATAGTTATACTACGTCCGTGAACTTAATGTGGTTCACAGACGTTTACAAATTCTACGGCAAATACAATATTTCGAGGGAACTCGCCGTTACTGAACAGCTTTGGTACGGACGGTACTTGGACAGTCGTAGAATTTAGATATTCTCCGGGGCGTGCGGAAAATATGTTTATTTGTGAGAATATTACAATAAAACTTCCGAGAGTCAGGAACAGTTGCCAGTGAGGAGATATTTTAATTTTACAGAGCAACGGGGAACGTGTTAAGACGTCAAGGTGGTGCATCGGAGAGAAGGGAACGTCTCTCTTGGGCCGCGCCTTTTGCGGTTTTCGATCGCGCGCCGCGCTCGTCAGTCGAGAGCGAGCCGAAGGTGGGGGAAGGACGGCGAACGTCTGCAGCGCGCGGAACGGCGAGGCGGTCGTGTGTCTTGGTGCGCTAACGATGTCTCGTTAGAGGCATTAGCATGCGCTTACGGCTCGTGTTGCACCGCGCGGCTCGGTCAGGAGAAGGGGAAAGGGGGTGTGTGGGGAGTGGGTGGTAGAGAGAGGCGGAGCGGGTGCGGAGCAATGGATCGCGGACAAGACGTGTAAGAAAGGGGGAGGGAGATGGAATGGTGATAGTATGTGCCGTGGCGGGGTTGGCAGTGTCGGGGTTGGCGGTGGCGGGTTGGTGGTGGCGGGGTTGGTAGTGGCGGGGTTGGCAGTGGCGGTATTGGCAGTGGCGGGGTTGGCAGTGGCGGGGTTGGTAGTGGCGGGGTTGGCAGTGGCGGGGTTGGCAGTGGCGGGGTTGGCAGTGGCGGGGTTGGTAGTGGCGGGGTTGGCAGTGGCGGTATTGGCAGTGGCGGGGTTGGCAGTGGCGGGGTTGGCAGTGGCGGGGTTGGCAGTGGCGGGGTTGGCAGTGGCGGGGTTGGCAGTGGCGGTATTGGCAGTGGCGGGGTTGGCAGTGGCGGGGTTGGTAGTGGCGGGGTTGGCAGTGGCGGGGTTGGCAGTGGCGGGGTTGGCAGTGGCGGGGTTGGCAAGTGGCGGGGTTGGCAGTGGCGGGGTTGGCAGAGGCGGGGTGGGCAGAGGCGGAACTACCCGCGAGTATGAACGAGGGCTGGAATAGTGACGGAAAGAATGGGATGAATGGGCTGGGGATTGACGTTTCTGCAATGCAGTGATCGGTGCGGATGTAGTTGGGTTTGGGATGGGTACCCGGAATGGAGCGGGGTATGGCGGGGGGAAAGGCTGCGCGGTGAACGACTTTTTCGACTTCGATTAGTCTGCAGTCCTTCGCAGTTACCTCCAAGAAAAGAACTCTCCAAACTCGGGGGGGTGGAATGGTAAGGCGTTGCTGAGATGAATTAGGCATGAGACATTTAAAAAAAAAATAGGATCTGAAAAATCAGGTCTTATTGTTCATGCACCAAATGAACAAAATTGCCGTTACAAATTATTTCTATGATTCTGGGATCAAAAATCCGTGAGTTTTTTTTAATGTATTCATTACATCTTTCTTTCTGTTCCAATTATTTACTCTTCTATTTTCCTTTCGCATTTTTAAATTCATAATGTATCAATTCCTTGTTGACTTTTTCATTCATCTTCAGTGTAAATTTGTTAATCTTCGAAACCATCAACCCTCCATTTGCCTTTACATTTGAGGTGATATTTACTTTTATTATTTTGTTTTTCACTTTGTATTTTGCTCTCTCACTCCTTTAAGATCTCGCCAGTTTCACAAAAAATAAGTTTGTACGTGTTTGAAATAAATAACTTATCATGGACATGTTAATTAACACCCAAACGATGTTAATATTTTTAAACCGTGAGATCTGACAGTATTTTGTGAATACAAACACTCTACTGTAATTTGGTGTCAGACCAACTATTTATTGCGATAGCAATATGTTGTTTTTTGGATAAAAAAATCAATATTTTGATTACATCTTTTAATGCATGTTTCAACTCGCGCGTGTATTTTGTCAATTTTTAGCATTACATAATTAATCATGAACAAAGCTTTTATATACCCGATATTGGTTGGCTTTTATTGCGGTGTATTAAAACTTTCAGTTCGTTTAACAACAAGAGATATGGAGGAATGGATTATGTGATCAAGAATAACGGCATCTCATTGCCGTTCTACTCGTGCAGGTGACAAGATATTCAATCTTGTTTTGGGCGTTGTCTTCTCAAGGAACATAAAAAGAGATATTATAAATTGATCTGATTGTTTTGTTGGGTTGCACTAGATAACAGATCTTCGTGACATTGCAAACATCTGAACAAGGTCAGGAAATAAAGTAATAGGAATGGAGTTGCTTGGTAACTTAGAAATATTTCAGGTAGTGGTTTCATATATTGAACGTGAATACTTAACGAAGAAACTTACAGTGATATTATTATTAATCACGATGTTCTAGACCTTGACTAGAAAGCATCAAAACTGAATTTTGTTTATTTTACAAATTAAAAATTCCCTAAATATTATTCTCAATGCCATAGTTTCAACTATGAATATATTCGGCTACTTGCAATTTATTAAACATGTAAACACATCTCACGTCTAGCATTGAACTTTACGTTTATTCACGTACATAACCTTTTCATTCCTAAATTACCGGCACGTACACTGGAAACTTGGACAACATGAATAACTAGTATAGTTTTCCTTGTTTATAAAATACCGTAAACTCAAAATCCCCATCTCATAGAAAATCAATGGGTCATGATATTTCATGCCATAGAAATAACATTTCAGGTTTAAAATCTTCTCCATGTGTATAGACGAATTCACAGTGTTTCAGTAAATACTCACAGAAAGCGGTTACGTGAGCCTGTAGACAGCTGCACGATTCCCTTGCCGCCCAAGATCAAGCACTATTGAACTCTAAAAATTTACACTCTCGTAATTGTAAACTTCGCCGTAAACACGTTTTTAGAGAGGTCCCCCAACCCCTACATTTCAAACGTAGACATGCCGCCTGGAGTTCTGTTCACACTCTCATTTCGAGCGATTGTGTTCCAGCGTGCCGCGGCTCACGTCAGTCAGTCACAAGCTACCGCGCCCTGCGCCGGAGGCTGGGTTAAGCCGCGCGCGATTGTTAGTAGTCTGTTCTGCTCGAGCCGCCTGCCCTCCCCTCCTTCTCCTCCTGCTCCCCGCCCCCTGCCGCCCTGCTCGACCGCCCCGGCGAGGGAGAAAGGCGTTAAAAAAAGAAACCCAAAAAATACCCGCTCTTACGTTCGGCATAGGAAGCAAAAGAAGAGAAAAAAAGGGGAGTCGCCGCCGCTCCAAACAGCTGGTGCCTGATCTGATCTGGCACACGAATGGTTTATTAATGCGGTATAATTAAACGCTGATCAACCTCAGGCTGAGGTGCGAGGGTGTAAGAGTGAAGGAGGGGCAAGGAGGGGGGGAGAAGAACGTAAAAGGAAACGAGAAATGGGCAGAATTTGCAATTAGCATTTGGCGCGGACGATAGCCGCGAGGTGATAGAGCGTGATTCTGTGCGCGCGCGGTGAAAGCTATTGAAAGAGATTGCTTCGCGGGCACCCCGCCGTGGCAGCGGTCGCTGCCGCAATCGTCGATGCCTTGCGGCCCCGCCCACTGGGGCAGCTGATCAGTGGGAGAGGGAGGATAATGAAAATATTCAAGGAATAATGATGGAAGCTTTGGAATAGTACGGTTTCTTTGGAAATAACGTAAATTCTTCAATAACTAAGCGATGGGTGAATACATGTGTGTAATTTCAAAGCGCGAGTGGTATTTATAAAACACTATTTGAATGATGAATACATAATCTATATCTATACTAATATATAAAGACAGACATGCCTTGACTTGCAGCGCGATAATCTCTGAATCTACTGAGCGAATACCGATGAAATTTGTGTGATAGCTTCCTTTAACTGTCTGGAATACTACAGGCTATGCTTTATAACACTAAATCTTAATATATTTACAGAATAAATACTTTTCTGGACATTTTTACCCTAGCGCTACATTATAGATTCAAGAGTACATCAATGTCAATTGTTTAGCTGCGCGCCATCAGAATATGACTTCTGAAATCTACTACTGATTTCATCAAAGTACAGAATTGTATATTTAGAGGACTGTCTGCTTATTTTTCACAGTCAGTTGTCTAACCAGAAATAATTCTGAGTTTTTCCGCTTTATTTATAAAAGTAAATTGATTGTTGATTATAATTATGTGTAGGTGTCGGTGCATTAAGTGTACAAGACACTAAATGTTTGGAAGAGATCATTTTCTGACGTACGTGGTTAACATTGCCGTAAAAAGGTATGAATGCACACATATTTAGTTTTAGTAAATTAAGCATAATTATTATATATTTGCAGATTGGACGAGCGACAGTGCGATTTACGTATTATTCTGAAACTGACGGAGGGATGCATGTTTTAGAGAAGTGTTTTAATACAGTAGAGAGTGGAATAGTAGAATTCAATTAAAATTACTTCAATTATTTCTGAACGTCGATTGATGCGGCAAGATCAATTTCAAACTTTTCTTTATAAATACGCGAGAAGAAAAGAATATGAAAGAGAGTAAGTTTTATAATGTGGCAATTAATTGAAAGTGTTGGTACAATATATAAAATTTCGCAAACAGGATATGCATGAGTACATGCATTTTATTTTTAGTTTAGGTTGGTATTATTTTCAGTTATAAAGAAAAAGGAGTTTGGGGCGGGAACCCCAATGGGGCTAAAATTTAAATATTTTTTAGTGAGAAGTGTTTCAGTGTGTACGGAAAATCAGGTACTTCCGTATTGGAGCCAGGCAGAGAGAGGAGGGATAGGGCGGAGGGAATATACAGTAGAATAAATGGAAGTAGGCACTGCCATAGGGCGGGGATAGATGGAATTCCTCTTTCTGTTTAATACAAAAGTATGATAAATACCCCGGCAATGCGGGGTTCTTCAGCTACTACAATTTAAAAATGTTATAAGGAATTAATAATCATCTTTCTTTCTCTTGTAATGTTCATTTTTCGTTGTGAGTATCCTCTGGCTCATGAACATAACCCCAAGCTTGGCTTTCAGAAAACATACATCGCCTTTCGATCACTCGTTTTTTGTTTTTGGTTTTGGTTTTTTGTTGTTGTTTTTTTCTTTTTTTTCTTTCCGTATCTGCGAGAATTTAAGAACCGCACGTGATTGCAAGATAGCAACAAATAGAAAGAGTTATGGGTTATAACCACGTGCAAGGCATGATCTTTACCACGTGGCTGTTGGGTGAAAGATAGAAAAACCATCAAGAATCCCACATTTAAATCGATAATTACTTCGCTGCCCATTTTCCTCGAAAAAATTGGAGCCGTTTTTAAGAAAATGGCGTTTAAGCGCAAATGTAAATTCGAAATTTGAAGCTCTTTTTCACCGAAATCTTTTGAGTTTTCGAAAAACTTCATTAGAAGTCATTTTAAGCACTTAAACTCACAAAGCTTTTAATTGTTTTTGACGTTAAATATATTAATGAATAAAAGGAACTACAAACATTACCATACTATTTTCTAATCTTCGTGAAAAAATGCTAATTTTCTCAAAGAAAACTTATGCCAGCTTAAACTAGTGTATTGCTTACAAGACTTCTAGACACATTTATTAGCAATTCAACCAGTTTAATTTAATTTAATTTCATATCATAAAATGAATCAATTTACCTAGTCAATATAAATTGCAATGATTTCTATGCACAATTTTTTATATGAGCTACCTAAATGTAAGATGCAATTTCGTAACATTTAATTACAGTCATTTACATACTTTCAGTTTCATCGTGTACAGATGAAATGCTAACATATGCATAGATAAGTGACCTTTCGTTCGTTGAATACATGTGTGTTCTGTACCTTTTAACACGGACAAAAATAGTGATTATCAAATATGTTTTGAATAATTTCTAAAGGTCTAATTTGTAAACACAAGCTCTAGTAAAAAAAGAAAAGCCACGTGCATTACATTTTATGTGTAAAAAATAAAAATATTGTTTTTTATTCTTTATCTGTGCAAGCGTTTAGTTTCGTCGTATAATTTTGGACGGATTACTACTAATAAACAATATTTTGTGGTAAATAGATTATTATTCTATTGTAAATAGATTATTGTTCTGTTGTCAAAATAAAATTGTTATCATGACGTGAAAAAATTATGTTAGTGATCTATTTATCATTGAGTTTGAAGTATAAAACGGAGGTTTGCTCTTCTGCGGGAAATGCTCACAAGGTAGAGTGATTGGAAATCCCATTTTTAGCGGGGTACTTCCTCTTGATCAAAAACGTCCTGTGCTCCGAGAAAAAATTTAATTCGATGCAAAAATTACGACTTCAGCTTCGACTCGTATTTACGAGCTAAAATTTTTATATTCTGAGACTTTCAGTTGGAATTATTTCGATTTTTTAAAAATAGCATAATTACTTCGAACGGACCTCTCCGTGACAAACTCAGTGCGTCGAAATTTGGTAACTTTCTGTGAACATAAATTTACGTGAAGATTCGATGATTTCGACTTCTAGACTTAAAACTTTCGATATTTCTATCATTTACGAGTTATTTAATACGTTTTAGTGGTAAGAGTATATGATAAAACTGAAACCTATACAGGTTATTTTCTTTAACACACTTAGGAAGTACAAAGTTGGAAAAAGGTTATATACAAATCTGGTTAATTTGGAAAGCTAGTGAATTCTTCCTCATTGGTATCAAACATATAATAACAATGCTTATTCAAAGCTTATGGCGCCGAATGGTCAAATTCTCCCGTTTGTCGCGTTCATTTATTTATATTAAATCTAGCCACCCTACCTATATTGCAATTCCTATGATGTGCCACGAGACTCCCACGTTTTCGTAAAGAACGATTGGCGCGCGCCGGCTTGTCGACGTAATTTCCCTGCAAATTCATATCGGCGCTGAAGTGCCCCTAATTTCACGCGAAATGAGAAACTACGACTCTACGTTGTGGAGGTCGTGAGTGTCACGGTCGTTGCCGAATGTTACAGTTGTCGCTCTGGCAAATTTACAACAATTGAAACGAAACATGGTGTAAATTTCGCGCCGTGCTGGGTTTTCAGCTTCGTTTCGATGTTTGTGTTACGCCTTCGTTGCGCTTTGATGAACGTATCGCGTATTTATGGATCCGCTTGAGCAATTTGCCCTCCGCGGACGATTCGTTGTGTAGCGTTATGCGTTTGTTCTGCGTGCCGTGCGATTTTCCGAACATCGATATGCGATGTTTGTTATTTTTGTGCCTGACGAATGGTAGCGTTTGAAGATTATTACTTCGACTTAATGGGAATTCTTCAATTTGTTTCGTGCATAAACTGTTTATAAGTGCCTTTTTGACTTTTCACCTAAAAGTATTATGAAGTGACTAAAAACGTTTGTCTAGAGATATGTTCGTTTATCATTCTGATCTGTGCTTTTGGTATTAGATTTCCTTGCTTTTGTTGCTAATTTTCTGCGCCGGAATAAAATGAAAAACGCTGTAATGAAGGAGCGTGATGTTCGAAGAATAATTAAATACATTTATATAAAATTTATCAGTGCATCCAAATTTAATAGTATGTGTTACATAATGTATGGTTTTGATTTGGTGGTAGGAGAAAATCACCTTTTGCACTAAAATTATTACATTGTTGTTCTTCGATTTTTTTTTTTTTGAAAAAAAGGAAGAAGTACGAATAATTTGATGTTGATCTCTAGGCTAATTCGGTGACTCTTTTAATACCTTTTTATTGATTTCCATTTAATAGATTTGAAAGAAGTGGAGTTTTATCGACCTCAATTTAATAGCAACTTCACGACTGGAAATCTTTTGACGTCTGTGATAATTGGAGTTTCCAAAGCATTCAGGAGCTGAATACTTCTATTCCGTTCGTTTCAATAGAAATCGTCAAGCCGAAATTTCATACCAAAACCTTAGGTACTCTCGTTTCCATTCATACTCGTGCTCTTCCGCTATAATTGCACGACGTCTTCTGCCTTCTGCGAAGTCGATTCCCGCTCCACGAAGAATTGAATAATTTTGCCTCTGGGTCATAACGACTACGTCTTCCCTAGAATATTACACCTCTTTGCGAGCGATTCAGGCTCGGCTCTTCAGCGGTAATCGCCATTTTGATGACATCACATTTTCAGCACCTTGCTTCCCGTCCCGTTCTCCAGAAATTTTGGACATTTCTCGTCTGTCTTGATGAACACCATTGAATTCGCCTTTCTCGACGGCGGGGGAGGGGAAGATTTTCTTTTTATGACATGGAGGGCGCTAACAGGAGGCGCCGTGATAAAAAAAAACAGCTCCGGTTCTGACGCCGGAGAGCGAAGGCATAACGAGGCGTCAGGAATAATAATTAAGAGTTGGCCCCGAGTGACAGTTTTAGTTCCGAAAGAATTTTTAATGCTGCATCGCCGTTACTGGTTACGGCTCAACGTTCGTTTGGGGGATAATCCTTGATTGACCTGCTGCAGTCTGGATTGAAATCTTTTAATGGCCGTTGGGTTCTAGCACGATTTGATGGGTCAAATGAAGCACATGTGCCGGGATTAAAAAAATATATTGTGGTACTGTAGTTGAATCATTCTGATCTTTAGCGGGGTGATTGGGTCTCTCAAACTAGTCTCCAAGTCAGCTAAATGTGAGGGATCTGTAATGATTTCAGGATATGGGCAAGAAGTGTGATACAAGATGTGCATTTGACCAACGGTAAGATAATTTTTGTTTTAAAAGTTATCTCGAACTCGATGATCCATATTGAACTTTCATATGGACTGAATGGGATCGAAAGTTATTGCATTCGTCAGTAAAGAAAAGTAAGAGAATATTGAAAGAAGCACCATCTCCAATTAATTTTTAGGTACTTGATATATGACATTATTTCAAAACCCCAACATTGATTAACATATACCGATACCTCTTAACAATATGATTTTTAAGTCTCTTCCTCGATATTTCTTCATAAAAAATCGCTTAATCTGTATCTAAATCGTTTTTAATAATTTTGAATAGCAATCTTGCTAACAGGCATAGGTAGAATTATGTCTGGCGGCAAAAGGCGATTAACATGTCAGAATAGATTCATAAACCCCAATGAAGACTAACTGCATGATCTTATTGCCTCCTTTCTTCTGGTAAAATTGTTATTCAAACCCGAGGAGTAGCTTAATTTAATAATTTCAAGTTCACTTCTGCGTAATTGCTGCTGGAATGTGAATGCATTTCATGTCCCTTTTTGTGAACGCTACTGTAAGAGAAGCAGTAGCGACAGAGGCAACGGCAACAGCTGCAAAAGACAGCTGCAAAGACAGCGGCAAAGACAGCGGCAAAGACAGCGGCAAAGACAGCGGCAAAGACAGCGGCAAAGACAGCGGCAAAGACAGCGGCAAAGACAGCGGCAAAGACAGCGGCAAAGACAGTGGCAAAGACAGTGGCAAAGACAGCGGCAAAGACAGCGGCAATGACAGCGGCAACGGCAGCGGCAACGGCAGCGGCAAAGCCAACGGCAACGGCAGAGGCAAGGGCAGCGGCAGAGGCAAGGGCAGCGGCAGCGGCAGGGGCAGCGGCAGGGGCAGGGGCAGCGGCAGGGGCAGGGGCAGGGGCAACGGCAACGGCAACCACCGCGGCAACGGCAACGATAGCGGCAACGGCGGCAAACGGCTGCAGCGGCTGCAGCGGCTGCAGCGGCTGCAGCGGCTGCAGCTGCAGCGGCGGCAGCAGCAGTAGCAGGAAGAGGAGCGGCACTCGCCCGCGTTTGATGAAGATGCCGCCCAACGCGTAATGGAGATGGACGGGAATCGTCGGGAAGCGTAATGGGCCACAACTTCTCCTTTCGCCCGCGGCAGCGCCACCGTCGCGTCCAGGGCGAGGGGCGAGGGCCGAGGGGCGAGTTTCAAGAAATTTGACGTCGCGGGTGACGCGCGCCCGGAGATAAATCTTGGAGGAGGAAGAAGGCGACGGTACGGATGACGTCGAGTGGAGCGCGTTCTCAGAACTGCCCTGCTTTTCGACGGCGCGATAACAGACGGCGGTGGCTCCTTTTCGCCCCAGGGTTTCCACGCAGGTGGCGAGACATTCCTCTGCCTTTCTTTCTTTTCTGCCTTTCTTTTCTCTTTCTCTCTTTTCTGTACTTCTTTCTTTTCTGTATTTCTCTCTTTCTTTGTCTGTCTGCTTTGTTTTAAGAAGATGAATGATATTTTAAATAAATAAACGGATCAGTTGGAGCAATTCCCTATTTGCCATATTTTCAGGCGGTTTTGTAGATGGTGTCTAAATGTCCAAAGGGGATACTAGAGGGTAAGTGGTGGATTAGTTTTTCTTACACGCAAGTCACACAAGCCCCTACCATGTCCTATCTGCTGTGAGAACATCCTGAGACATCCTGTCTAGCCGTGAGAAATTGTATAATTCTCTGAATTGTGTAAACTTGAATTTCACAAAAATATCTTATAAAGTTACATAGACGTAGAATATATGTGAAGTCTACCGTTTTGGGTAGTCACTGAGCATTACTGTTCATATTCTTGCCTTTGTTTTATGGTTGCTCATAACTTTAAAATTGTCAAACAAATGGTTGCTTACTAATAATTTTTCTTTTACAGGTAAGTTGATCATCGCCACCCACTGCTTCAAATTAATATCCCGTATGACTCCTTATTGGTAAGTTTCATTACGAAAATAGTGGATACGATTTGGTTTTAGTTTGTAATACGCGTAATAAATATTAAAGAGATGAGCATGATAAATCTCAAGAACAAATTAATATCTAATGGAAACGAAAAAATCCGTATGCGGTTTTACAGTTGCATCGAAAAATTCCGTAATTTCCTTTCTTATCATGGTCGTAACCCTTTTGAAGAATGATGAATTCAAAAGAACACTTGAAAAATTTTCCTTCGAAGAGTTGTTGAAAACTGTTTTCAAGTCTGAAAGTTCTCCAATTAAGACGAGTTTTCTTACAACTCAAAGGATTAAGTCCGGAGTGGGAGATTTCAGAGCAAAGTCCTATCCTGTATCGAATTCCTCGTCGTCGTTTCAACTGTGTTTCCGATAGTAAACCTCTTTTCATGTATCGAGTAACTTCAAGTTTGAAGATGACGACTTCATCCCTAGAGAGCTTTCTTAATAGGCTGCCTCTACAGCTACGCATTTCATCTTTGTGTTTAAACATTTCCTTTGAAGATACCAAATGTATCTCTTTCGTTGAAAGACTATTACAGGAATTTTCCTCGTCCACAGGGAATATTCCAATATTTCACAGGGAAAGAGAAAAAAACATTCTTTGAGTGTTTCATTAATTATACACTGTTATTTTATAATAAATAAGTTCCTGATTACTGGACTGTATAATAGAATTTACTCTAGTTGCATTGTGGATGTAAACAGTTTCTGTTCTAATAAACTTCATAAATACTGGCACGACGCTACACAAGGTATATAATACTTTCAGATGTACGTAGCAAACGGCAGGATTTCCCGGGGTTCTCCCAAAATACTCTGCCTTTCATTTTACCATTCTTGCATTACATCAAATAAACACCATTACAATCATCAATATCGTTATAATTTGCTCATTAGATTACTAATGGGGAGCAATGACCTCAGAGGTTGAAGGGCCCCTACATCAAGTAAATAAATAATAAATGGTATATGCAATAGCTCTTAGGTGGTAGCAACATTAATCAACCAACCAAAAAACAAACAAACAGGCGGATGGAGCGTAACAGGGGTGCCAGGCTGAAAACTGAACTGATACAGTAGCCGGAGAGAGTGGTGTGTCTATAAAAAGTGGTGAGTCTCCATACGTAAATAAAAACCCAGATAACTCCAGGTAATCAGCTGATTGAAGTAATAAATAAGTGGCAATAAATACAAAGCATCCACGGCAACAATGGCACGTCCGATTTTTAGAAGGAATCACAAAAGTTTGTCGGTGCGTTTCTTTCATTCTCCAACGCCGAACGGAGAAAAAGAGAACCGCCTCCTCGCGGGTGACAGCGCCGCGCTGCTGCGTCGTCTCGTCGCAAAAATATTTTCACGCCGGCGACGGTCGGCATCGTCGGTGGCGCTGGCGGTGGCGATGGAGGGGTCGGTGGCGATGGAGGGGTCGGTGGCGATGGAGGGGTCGGTGGCGATGGAGGGGTCGGTGGCGATGGAGGGGTCGGTGGCGATGGAGGGGGCGGTGGCGATGGAGGGGGCGGTGGCGATGGAGGGGGCGACGGCGGTGATAGTGGGGGGCGGTGGTGGCGGGGCGGGGGCGGCGGTAGTGGCGGAGGCGGGGGCGGCGGTAGTGGCGGAGGCGGGGGCGGAGGCGGGGGCGGGGGCGGCGGCGGTGGTGGCGGCGCGGGCGGCGGGAGCGGTTGTGTGACGCGCGAATCGCACAGAAAACCCGATGTCCTCTGTTCCCAAGTTGCCCTTCTCTCGCGGCCGGGCCACACAGGTCGCCGCTCGTGGGAGAGTGCGAGGAAGCGAGAGATGGTTGAAGGCTGGAAAGCAGAGGGTGGGGGAGGAAGAAACAGGAGTGGTGAGGAAGAAAGGTTCAGGAAAGGATAAAGACAAGGAAAGATGATGGCGGGGAAGAAAGGTGGCGAGGTGATGGGAAAGGATGGTAGCGGGGAAGAAAGAAGGCAGTGGCGGGGAAGGATTATGGCAAAGGTTGGAGAGAGAAAGGAGGAAGGTTGATGGGAAGGAAATAGGCGGAGAAGAACGGTGGTTGGTTGTTGGGGAAGGATATGGGCGGTGATGAAAGAAAGGATAGCGGATAAGGATAGTGGCGAAGAAGGAAGACGGCAGGGAGGGCGGGGAAGAATGGAGGAGGGTTCGGTCGGGGAAGAAAAGAGGCGGAGTTGGCGGGGATGCAGGGCGGCGAGGATGGCGTGAAAGGAAGTACGCAGAGTGGCGGATACGGATGGATGGGGAGGAAGATAGCGTAGTGATGGTGAAGGAAAAAAGAGGGGAGGCGAGTAAGGAAGGAGGTGGGGACGTGAAAGGGCTGTGATGTGGATGGAAGAAGGCTGGGGACTGTGGAAGAAGGAAGGCGTGCGAAGGTGGTGAGGAAGGAAGGATGCGGTGGCGTGGACGGGAGGCGGCGGGGAGGCAAGGATGGTGGAACGCAGGGTGCGGGGAAGGAGACCGGGGCGGGAGGAGGTTGGGAAGGGAAAGACGGGAGTTCTCGACCGAAGCCCGTGTCTCCCTGGAGATCTTTTTCTGCCGTGGCCGCCGGCGACGCCGTTGTTGCGGTTTCTTCTGCCGTTGATGGCGCCACTGTCGCCGCTCTCGCTGTTCGCGTTGGTCCGGGCGTAGCTACAGTGTGCCGGATGTGACTGTGCACATCCTAATAAATAAGACCCGGGTACCCAGGTTTTCATAAATTAAATTTGGCTATTATTAAGTTATGTGTTTGGCATCATACTTAAGCTTCAACTTCTGATTTCCTTTAAAAGATAGCTGATTTTGGTTTTATTCTTCATATTCCTTAACTAGTTTTTCGTTTTTTAAAATTATCTGTAATTGCTATCGTCAAAAAAGAACATTTTGTCTGGTTTGTAATGGATTTCTCTCAATAACCTCAATAATCGTTGAAAGTTAATTTAAATAATACTTTAAAATTAAAGTCAGAATTTGTAGGTGACCTTATAAGGTCCAGGAATTTAATGATATATCATATTACATTTTCGTGTGTGTTTTACATATTCGACTCCGGCCAAATAGCTGAGTCGAGTTCAGTAGCTGTTTCGAGGACAATTCTAGCGGCCGGCTGCTCTGATCGGTAGTTTTCCGTGCTTTCTCCGATTAATGCTAGGTGAACGTCAGAGCAGTTCACTTAAAAACGGGATACAGGGGGCGTGCGATCTTTCCTTCCACTTCCTTGTATTGTCCACTCCCCACACTTACGCACACTAAACACGCACTAGGACATGGCTAGAAACGGGAGCTTAGAACTCGTCCCGAATGGAGCGGTTCCCCTCAAGGGAGACACGTAAAGCGAAAATGCTTGGGAACCCGACGTGCAGGTCTATCCTGTAAAGAAGGAACACAGCCACCTCCAGGTAGGAAAAACATTCACTACTCTAACAGGACTAATGACCATAGCAGTCGACATGCCCGGAAGCAATCAATCAATAAATCAAGCCCATCCTGAGAATCCTTGTAATTCTTCCACATCGATTTCGTTTACGTTACTTCCCCTCAACCTTGATTCCTACACCATCCAGCTTCCCTAGTTCGCCTGCTTTCTGGTCATTTCACTGAGCGGTCGCTTCCATTGTTGCCAAAGGCAGCCATTTTCAGTTTCGAGTGTTTTGTTCTTTCTGGTTGCCTGTCGTCGCCAGGCATTAAGGTGATCTCTGAGCTGGTCTCTTCTTGGAGATCTTCAGACCCCCTTCCGGTGATCTGTCTCCCTTTTAAAAGCGCCCTCTTGCAAAAGGCTCTTTGTTTACTCCGCGTTGCAGGGGCACTTTACGCGGCACCCTCCGTCACTCGTACCATTTCCTGCACGAACGTATTGTTGACGAAATCGCGCTATATTTTTCTTGCATTCTGATCTAACACGTGTGCGATGAAAAAGTATTCCCATTTGCTTGTGTAAAAATTTAGTGGTGAAGTTTGTAGAGGGCAATATTTATGTGATAATACATGCGCGACACGTACGGAAAAGAAGTTTCTTTTGCAAGTGAACCTTTGGATTTCGTTGCAATGGTCTGCTAGCAATTTTTTTAGGATCTTCTGACTTATTTAGTTTTAGATGTATTATTAATTTTACAATTTAAGTGCAGGAACTTGGTGTCAAATTATCTTTACTTTACATTCATTATGTCTTCATAGAAGTGTCAAAAAATACCTCAAAAATAATTTCTAATGATATATCGCATGCCTTTACAGCCCTCTATGTCACGCCACCTCATTTGACCACACTATAATTGAACTACAAAGTTACAGCTCACACGTTTCACTCCACTTCACAACACAGCGCTGCACATGAATAATAATAATAATAATAATAATAATAATAATAATAATAATAATAATAATAATAACAACAACAACAACAACTCCACCTAGGGAGTACACGACCTTGCAGTTGGTGGTGGAGCTTGAGTACCCCCATGGCCTGAGAGATATGTCAGTGGTAGCCTAGCTAACGGTAGGGTCTCCCTTGCTGAATAGGTTGAAGGTGAGGGGTCAGACGAAGAAGTACTCTATTTTGAGGAGAGTGGGAAGTAGAGAGGGAAGGGTCATGAACCTTTGGACTTCCTGTTGTCGGCCCATAGAGGGTACAGGAGAGAAACTGGGTTGGCACACCAGGCCACTGATTAGAAGTGGAGGCCCGAACCTTGCATTAGCCAGCGAAGGAGGCTGCCTTCAGCAGTCATTGAAAATCCCGTAGGGTTTAGTAATGCCGGCTGGCGATCGGAGGGACCCCTTGCTGGGCCCTGCGGGGGGATGGCCCGAGGCCACTGTGGGTCGCAGTAATGGATGGCAGGAATAAACCCGAGGGTTAAGTGTCATCAGTGAACTCGAACTCTGGTCCTGCGAATCTTCAAATCAAACCAATGAGCAAAATGGATAGGAACAAGAAATGTAATGAATCTTAACGTGCCTTGTTCTATCAATGTGCCATACCTGCTCACAAACCGAGCTAATGTCACCTTGTCGACATTTGGCCATCCCACAGGATGTTAGTCCCAGGGACCCAGAGCCGCAGTAGCTCGAAGCCAGCGTCAGAGATGGACCCGGGATGAATTAAAGGAGCGTGAGGTGGTGCATTTACTATGCAAAATCGAAAAATGGGGGCTCAGAAATAGAAGTTTTCAAGGTATAGAGAGAGCGGAACCCAGATATGAGACCTACCCTAGACTCAAAGAAGCTTGCCAGTCAACGACGATACATACTCAGCAGGGAAAAATTCACAGCAGAACAACTTGCTGACATTGAGAGAAATGCGGAGTATGTGCTTCGCTCGAACTATCCACATGACGAACATGTAGAACTTGAAAATGATGACCCCTTGGAAGGTTCATCTCTTTCCAGTGAAACACACGTCAGTGGTGAAAATTCATCTGGCAATGAATTACACAATAAGAACATGATGCGAAATCTCCTTCGGCGCGAGATAGAAAGAGTTAGTCAACTTACGTTTAAATCTCGCGAACCGTTGAGGAGAATATTCGAAAATGCCAAAGCTATAAGAGTGATAGAAACAGTGAATTCTGTCTTAAATGTGGTGATAGAGACCCCAGACAGAGATCTAGATATTACTGAAATCAATCACATCATATATGCAACTGGATATCTAGTATCTCAGATAATTTTGGGGCCAGCCAAGAACACCGACGGCCGACCGCAAAACGTAGTAAACAGCTCTGTATCCCCATGGATGAAGAGAATTATGAAACGGATAGCCGACACCCGGCGCGAAATATCACTCTTAGCTGAGGCATCTTCTAAATCAACGCACACCTCTAAAGTTCAACTGAAAAATATTCAGTGTTGAACAAAAATACAAAATTAAACATGACACTGGCAGCTAATGGTAGTTGAGAAGCTAAAGGAGAAAATTCAAGCATGGGCTCAACGAATAAGACGTTACAAAATAAATAAATTTCCAGTGTGAAGAATCGGTTGTTTGAAACAGACGCGAAGAAATTCTATCGCAATCTGACTCAGCAAACCGAATGGCAATGCTGTCACTCCTTCAAAAGATGAATGTCGAGGCATTTTGGGACAGCAGATCTGGGAAGAGAGCAGATTCTACAACAAAGATGCATCTTGGCTTCAATCTGAAGTTGATGCTGCAAATGAACTTGTGGAAACAGTGGAAGATGTTCACGAATTCTCGGAAGAGGACCTCTTCCAAGCAATTAAGAACATGGGAAACTGGAAGTCCCCTGGGATTGATAAGATCCAGATATATTGGATTAAGAAACTAACAGCATTACATCCGCATCGAACAAAGGCTATTAATAAAATTCTAGAAAATCCAAAGGAACTTCCGGAATGGCTCACACGCGGCATCACGTATCTGCTACCCAAAGAGGGAGACAGCTCTTTGGCGAAGAACTACAGGCCAATTACTTGTCTGCCAGTACTGTACAAAGTTATAACTTCAGCCATAGCTGACAAAATGTACAGGCATCTAGAGAAGAATCATCTAATGCCAGTTGAATAAAAGGATGTCGTAAAGGTTCTCATGGCTGTAAGGAAATCTTGATACTGAGTAAAGTAATCTTGAATGATGTAAAGAAACGAAAACGTAATTTGGCTTGATTGACTACCAAAAGGCCTTTGATAGATACCACACGATTGGATTTTGAGTCCTTGGAGATCTATGCAATTTCATCCTAGACTTATTGAATTTTGCAAGGCTAGCATGAAGTCGTGGTGTACCAGGTTACTAATACAGAGCAGAATGGAAGCAGTAGAAACCAGAAGTATTCAAATCAACAGGGGTATTTTTCAAAGGAGATTCACTATCCCCTCTGCTGTTTTGCATTAGTTTGATCCCACTATCTAGACAGTTGTCGCAAGCTGACTTTGGTTACAAGCTCCATGGTGATGAAAGGCCAGTATCACATTTGTTTTACATGGATGATCTGAAAGTGTTTGCTAAGAATGAAGCGATTCTCTCCCAAATGATGTCTGTCGTGAATGACTTTAAGCAATGACATCTGCATGAAATTTGGTCTTGACATGTGCAAAAATCAATTTAAGAAGAGGCAAACTGACAACGTCAGAGAGTATTGAAGTTGATATGCAGGCTGTGATACAAGATCTTGAGCCAGGTAAAACTTACAAATATCTGGGCATTGAATATGAGACTATCTAGAACGACACAATGAAAGAGAGAATTCGCAAGGAGTATTACAGAAGAGTGAGACTTGTCCTGCAGTCTGCTCTGAACTCCAGGAATAAAATATCTGCAATTGGTAGTCTGGCGGTGCTGTAGTAGAGTACAGTTCCGGACTAGTGGACTGAACTGAGCAAGAAATCCGCATCATGGATCGAGAAACCAGAAAACTGCTAACAATGCATCATGTCGCCCACCCTCGAGTTGATGTATATAGACTTTATGTGTCACGTAAGGAAGGAGGAAGAGGCCTCAGACAAATTGAAGCCTCCTGGCACAATGCAATAGTTGGAATGGGAAAATATGTAGTCAGTCATCAAGATGACCCTCTAATGAGGCAGGTCATGAAATCTGACAGAAGAATGGTAAACAGAGGCATTGTTACTGTAGCAAAAAGCATTGCAAAGAAAACTATGCAAGACACGTTAAATAACACAGAGACATAACTTCTGGTACCTACTAAACATGAAATGTGAGACACAAAAAATGTTAAAGAAGTCGTGGAGGGACAAACCCCTCCAAGGACAATATCTAAAAAGAATGGACAAGGTGCAGGTCAATAAAGATCAATCATTATGTGGCTTAAAAGGGGAAGAATGAAGCCAGAATCGGAAGCAGTTCTAGTAGCTGCTCAAGATCAGACGTTGAGAACACGACATTATGATAAAGCGGTTCTCAAAATTTCCCAAGATGACAAATGCCGAATTTGCCAGGAGCAAGTAGAAACCATTGATCATATTGTCTCAGCTTGTCCAATTCTAGCAAAGGCCGAATACTTAAAAAGACACGACAGGGTGTGTAGTTACCTCCACTGGCAGATCTGAACCGCCCTCGAAATTCCAAACACATGCCCCAAGTGGTACGAACACACAAAATCCGGTGACATCGGTTGGATTGTGTACAATATTATACGACCAAATTCAAGCGGATCGCACGATAGCAGCAAACAAACCGGATATTGTTATTCGGGATTTTGAGAAAAAATCATGTCTAACTTGTGGATGTTGCTCTTCCTTGCGATCAAAATGTCGTAACCAAGGAGGCAGAGAAACGTCTTAAATACAAGAGTTTGGAAATTGAGATCAACCGAATGTGGGGCAAAAAGCGCAGGTCGTCCCGATAGTTATCGGAGCTCTGGGATTTGTTCCGCTTGGCTAAACTTCCAGCTTATTTAAAGGACTGGGAAGTGCAAGAAATTGCTTTATTTGGCACAGCTCACATTTTGCGCAAAGTATTGTAGAGGCACCGACAGTCTCTAGATCTGCTCCTTAGGTAGCTGGTTGCAACCTGGAGTAGATTTTATACTCAGCCGACTCATAACATCTGTAATCGTGGTATGGTGCAATAATAATAATAATAATAATAATAATAATAATAATATAATGCAGACAGAGGTACCAATTAATCTAGTCAAAAGGTTTTCTAAAAAAATCTAAAAGAAGACCGGAGTCACCCACAGAAGAGAGAAATGAAAAACATCGGGAGAGAAGTAAAATAATTTTGGAGGAAGATGAAATTGGAAGGAAAGAAGGAACAACCTGTTGAAATAAACGTGGTCCAAAGTGACCTATTCGAAGAAGAAGAAGAATGTAATGCAACTTCCTCTATAAAATATTTGTACTTCAGCAATATAAAAAATAGCAGTAATATTATATTAATTTCTTACATGTAATCGGCTAGGAAACTTTTTTAAAAATTTTCTCAAGATTTCAGGAAAATACTTTCTTTCAGGAATAAATAATGTTAATTTTGGTGTGCGGATCTCATTGGCTGATCTACTGAGAGCATTAACAGACAATATCTCGATGCGAAGTGTCGTAAGGTTCCAATTCAACCACAGGATTCGATTTTAGTCTCTTTAACATCAAGTGTATTGGTTGCATCGCAGAGGACGTATTCTGCTGACCACAGATTCGAAGACTTTGCAAGTGTGTCACTGTCTGGTGTGTGGTTCATGATACATGTCATGGGGGGGTAGAGGGTGGCTGGCTTCTCTCCAAAAAAGACCTATGAAAGAAGAAATAATGTTGATGTAGAGCCTGAATGAAGCGTGATGGCTGAGCAATAGATTTCCATCTCTTTCAGTAGTACGACACAAATTCCATTCCCTACTGGGGAGGGGGTTGAGAAAGGATTTGAGACAGGAAATCTCGAGGTTTTCCTCCTTTGACGCTTATCATTCCGCATGATTACATGATGATGAATGTATTATTCTCTCCCATCAATATGATTTACCCATCATTGACCATCACTGTTTGGCTAATTAGTACCAAGAATTAATTATTATTATTATTATTATTATTATTATTATTATTATTATTATTATTAGAATTATCATATATTATTTATGAACATCTAACATTATTTCAGATTCATCATAGGCATTAATAAATAATGTTTATAAATAGTTTTTTGTTCTTCGTCACTCCATTTATATATACGTGTCTTCCAGCACCATTGAAGACGTCTCCGGGGCTCGTTCGTTTTGTGCACAAGAACTCTTCATTAACACGTCAGGAAAGGACATCTCTTGAAAGTATACGCAAAATAATCTTGTGAAGAAATAAAAAAAGTCGATTTTTCCGTGTTAATGCCCTTCACCTAACTATCGGTAGGAGTTCTTTTCGTTGTACTCCTTTATAATCACCTTGGAGAAAGAATAAATTATGTGGATTTTTCTCCTGTGGAGCGCTTCATTTTGACATCCAGACCGCTGACGAGAAATCTTAATTCGGGGCAAACTATTTAGCACGCATCCAGGAGAGCTTTACCGCGGTGAAATATGCGGAAGCCTTTTCTTTCGTGTCTCCAGGAAGTGGCGTAAAGCCCGCAATTTGTCTGGATTACAAACAATGCAACCCTCAAGTGCGATTTACGCAATAATTAATGAACTCGCGTCGCGGGGGTTTTAAGCGGTCCTCGGCGACTTCCGGTTGTGACGGTCGGGCGGCGGGTTTCGGCGGTACGGCGACCGCAGCCGGAAGAGGCTGAGAGGCGTCGAGTTCTTTGCCACCCGACCCTCCAGACCTTTCCTTGACCCCACCCTCGCCCCCGCCCGCCTCTCGCGTCTCGCTTCTCGGAACTTCCCCGCCCCTTTCATCTGCATAATTAAAATTCATAAAGCAAACACGGAACTTTGTTCAGAAATAAAGAAATATTAATATGCATGAAGGAAGGTTTTTGCGAATTAAATTTCGGCCCACCTTTTTTTAAAAATTATTTTTGCGTAATCTTAGGCGGTGAAGTTTTCTAAATGTCCGTAGACGAGAGGCTTTGCATAGAGGGTAGTGGTTGACACATCCAAGGGGACACTTGAATTCTGTGGCGGAAGGAGAACAAGGATTTATGATTCTGTTACAAAAATGAACAAGTTCATTACAATTCTAAAAGTTTTAATTAAAAAATTATTTTTTAAACTAATTTAAGGTCGCTTTTCAACTAGTAAGGTCATATGGCGAACACTGTAAGTAACATTGGGGATGAGGGGAACGATATAAGGACACACAGAACGATATACGGAAATACGGAACGATATACGGAAACCCATGCCCCGGGCGGGATTCGAACCCGCGACCCAACAGGCACAAGGCAGCTACGGTTCTTCGGGCTTGGGGATCTCAGTCAGGATGGTAAATAAAGGCCACAACTAAACCTTAATTTACCAATACACTAGTTAACGCTGGTTACTAGTCCTCTAAGGTATAAGATCCTAAGAGGCCATGTCACATGCAATGCATTATTTTATTGAATTTAAAATATATTATTGTGAAGTTCATAATAAACAGTTTGTTATTATAATTATAAAGAGTTTGAATGCCTTTGAATTGCCATGACTAGGGAAAGGAATTTTATGCCCTAAACAATCTTGAAATTTGCTTTTAAAATATGCATTTAAAACCTAAAAAATTCTGAAATGTGCACTTTAATATGCAATAAAAATTAACAATATTTCATTTCCTGCATAAACTGTTATATACTGCGCTACGATAAATGAAACGCAGCGCTCAAACAACATTACATTTATTCGTAGTCTCATAGAAAAATACACATTCATAGCCAGGTGGAAGACAATATGTAGTCTTCTGGGTACAGTGGACCGCTGCTTCCATTCCAGTCACGATCAGCTCCGCGGTTACTCCCAGAAACAGAGTCTTCTTTCACCACCTCCTAGAGTTACTCACCTCCTAGAGTAAACTATAGAAGGTGGTGCTCCATTGGCGACAGTGTCGCTCGGTGCTCGCGGTGGCTGTTTACGCCCCTCTGCTATACTGCGATTTTTCCAGTAGCTGCCTCTGGAGGCCCGTCTTACACGATGGAATATCTCTACATTTTCGCGGTCTTTCTCGGTCGTACCACTAGATATCGCATGATCCGCAACCGTATCAAGTACGGGTTGATCATACGACATTTAGCGGCACGACCAATTACGACGCGAAATTTCGTGATATATTCCATCGGGAAGACGGGCCTCCAGAGGCAGCTATGGAAAAACCATAGTGTAGGCGGGGGCCAGATGCCTCCGCCAGGGCCAGCAACTGTTGGCGTCCGTCACCTTGGCGAGCGCGTTCAGGAGTACCCCAGGGCCTTTTAACTCCCATGTAACGTGGTGGAAACCATTGCAGCGGCGCCCTCTCTTCTATCAGGAACGCCCTCTCTTCTATTTCTTACAGGAACTAAAAGACGAACTGCTGCCAACGATACGTGGCTACTGCGTGGGTTCGCGAGACGCAAACAGGCGCGTAATGTTACAAAAGAAAGCGTCGATGTTCGCAGTTGATTCAGGGATTTCTTATGCGTATATATTATTAATAATTGAATATTTAGACGGCACTTTTCGTACTTTCAGAACCTGGAGCTGTACCCGGCGACATTGGCGCCTCCTAGAGTAGTACCCTCAAGCTTGATCTCCGATTTTGAGGAACAGATAAACAGCAGTAACGTCACAATCGACACCTGCCGATCCCTTGATCCACTGTGCCGCCTCTGGCGGGGAAAAGGGGAACATCCCTCACTCGTGGTGTAGATACACCGCAAACCTTTCTTGATAAAATTTCAGGAAAAGCATGGTTGGAATGAAAATATATATTTTCGTGCAAATATAAATCGTAATATCATCCTACCTTATTTCGTTGGAGAAATAATTGAAGTAAATATTCACTTTAGTGAAGTACATTGTTCGCCTTTTCCATTTCTTCTGTCTCGTTTATAAAGTGTTATATCAAGAAATATACCTACATTTTCACAAGGTGTTTTTCATCTATCTACCAACGCAAGCTGTGACAAAACTATTTGTAATCAATAAACTCTCACAAATAAATATGTTCTATAAAAAATGAAACGTTTTGGAGACAAGTCATTTTAACGAAATTTACAAAATATGCGCCTGTAATTACACGAAATTTACAAAATATGCACTGGTATACACTAATATTTGTACAGATATACACTAATATATTCATCTACAAAGCATCCAATTCGAACCAAACGTCAAGAAATTTCACTTAGCTTTGCACTGAAGCAACGGACAAAAATGTGTAAAAGCATAGAAATCCGCTCCCTAGTCATGACTCATTAATTTGGAAGAAAGTAATGTACGAGTACTACCCCAAAATTCGCGGAAGAGTTGGAAGCCAGTCAAGTACTTAATTCTATGCGCTTTACGTCGCGTACCAAATGCTAAAATCCACATTTCATTATCTTAAACGGTTCAAAAAACAAGTGTAGTGCAAATAGTTTCGGAAGCTCGCCTTTACATTTCTGGTAGAGATGATATACGAGTATTTAGCAAAAATTGACATTGAATATTTGAAGCGTTTGTGTGTCTTCATGCAGTGCGCTACGTCACACACCAAAAATCCACATCACTGTCACACTATTTTCATTATAAGTATTAATAAGTTAATATTTAAGATGAAACGCAAGTTGAAACAGGTGCTATTGAATATTTGAGTGAGATGGAAAAAATATTAACAATTCTCAGCAATAGCAACCCCGCGGTATCTGAAGGGCTCAAATAAATTGCACGGAAATAAACTGCGTTTAAGATGTCTGGAGGGTTTATAGTGTACGGTTTATAGTATACCACGTAATGAACAGTACCGTGGAATGTTTTTCTTCTTCACAGTATTGCGCGGCCACACTACCTCAAATGCCGGGAGGCTGTTCAGGAGGTAGAGCTTGTCCCGGCTGGGGCGGTGCTCCGTCGGTGGGAGATACCTGGCTGGGAAAACAGGGCAAGCCGACCTGTAGGTGGGAGCCGGATCTCGCCATCCAACGAGAGTAGCCACCTCCCGCGATAAAACATGCACTACACGCACTTTGCACTCGCACACGCATGCAAAACATGCACTTTGTGGCGGCGGTGTTGTAGCGGTTAGCGTATCGGACTGTTATACCAAAGTTCGCGGGTTCAAACTCGATCGAAGCAGAATTTAAGGGCGAAAATATCCTTCGTACGCCTTTCTTCGGAGGGGAAGTAAAGCCGGCTGTCCCATGTTAGTAGAATTACTGAATGTAAAAGATCCTCAAGCCTAAATGACGCCTCTGAGCGTAAATTCAAAATCGCCTGTTTCGTCGCCCAAGGAATACCTTCTTTCTCCGCTAGTTGGTGAAAGGAGCGTAGCGAACTTTGCGTGATCAGACGTGGCCTGAGTCTCGCCACGTAAAATAAGGCATTAACTCAATTCAATTCAATACACTTACGGAACTAATGACCTCAGCAGTTGACGCGCCCGAAACCACGAAATAACCAGTCGGTATTGTGCGGCTACGCATTTCCCCGTTGTTTCCGAAACAGTAGCTGTGGACTGTGATGCTGCTGTCTTTCGCGTTTCCGCTCAATATCCCTTGAGCCGAGTAATGAAAGAGGCACACCCCGATACCCCGCCACGCGGTGGCTGCTTTTCGCCCTCCCGAGAAGAGAAGGAGCGAGCGCTTCTCCACAAAAGTGTTCACCGGGCTCCCTCAGTCATAAAGCAACGTGCGCCATATCGTGTTGGTAATTCTTGAAATATGAAGATAAAGTTCGCAGTTGAAGCTGCCGCTCCCGTCTCTTCATTCACGCCGACAAAGGAAGGTATTCAAGCGGATGAATGGTATTATTTCTAAGCATTCAAGCTGTCTCTGGAGGTTTTCGCGTCCTCTCTTTCGCTCTTTCACGGCGCTTCGCTGCCAGAGGACGGCATCCGCGCGGCTGGTTAGAGATATCGAATCCAAGGAAGGAGCCCTTTGAATATGGAGGAGAAGAAAGGATATTGTGGCGCCGCCGCAACGAATATAATGTGGCCGGGCCTGGTGCCTCTGTGCTCATTTTTAGTTTTGTTTGTGAGTAATTCTTGGGGATAAAATAGATTTTGAGTGAATGATTCTGTAAATTTGAGTTGTGTAAATGATTCTGTAAGTTCCGGAATTGAAAATATACAGAGAGCCAAGAAAGTATTTCTGCACTGAGCTGAGTCAGTGCCTCCTGTTAAAATTGCATTTATGTTGGTAGCAGCCAGAACACTGGAAAACAAGTGAAGGGGGCACATTCAGCATTTGTTGTTTTTGTGGTGAGTGCGAAATGGACGTTTTCTTTTGTTACACGCCGCATCTAGTGCTGCCAACATAATTTCTGTTACTAGCACACTTAGCATCAAGGTGCCACTGCGGAGGGTCTTTCCTGGCCCACTGTAGTATGCAATGTGAAGGAAGAAAGCCAGAACTGGGCAGTGGCGTAGCGTCAGGGGACGCTGAGATGCTGAGCATCCCCGTATATAAGAACCTTAAATACTGTATTGATAATCTTACAAATGGTCTGTTGAGCGAAACACGTTTTGTATTAATTTTAAATTGATTTCCTATGATTGAATTCGGCGGGCTGTTGAAGCTGGCCTCTGATTGGTTGGAAGCTAAAATACTTCAGCGTCTGCCGCCAGGTTGCGACGAGCAATGACGCATGCGCAGATGGCGAGGTCCCCCTCTCCCCTCTTCATCCCTGGCCCTGAGAAACCCGACTGCTTTACGCTAGCGTCCAGAGCGTCTACTGCGGAAAGAAGCTCGTTTGTGCACGAGAGCGCAGCACACTTCAGGCGTTCAGTAAATTATCTTTCTCTCTCTCTCACTCGGGAGTCCCCGCTTGGTCATGGGTACAAACTGTAGAAATAGTGCCTGACTACTATTTCTTAATTAATATCCAAGAAATTGTATTATCTCTTAAATAGATTACATATTATTTAAGTCTGCAATGTATAAATTAACAAATGGTCTTATTGCCATTCGCGTATAAGAATTAAAGCTGAGCCATTGTATAATTTGCTTTCAAGACATCGGCAGCCCTGACTGCTGTGAGGATTTTGTGGGAAGCGCCTACACCGTCGTAAGCAATCGAGATCGTGGAAGTAGTCCCAGTGTATCTGCCTTGTGTTACGTTCGACTGTTAGACGAAGTAGTTGATAGTGACATTTTGTGTGTTATTGTTGAGCATCCCCAAACGTGTGAGTCACGCTACGCCACTGGAACTGGGAAAGCTGTTAATCTATGAAATTACTTCCTATTTGAGAGTTTGCAAATAGGTTTGGGAGATAAGAATTGAGTGATTAACTCCAATGCTGTTTTTGTTCTCCTTTAGAATTAAACTGAAGGCCGTCCCGGTGGCCGGGATTGCTAAAGCAGTAGTACTGTAGCGATCTCGGACCGAAGGGTTGCGGGTTCGAGTCCTACCTCGGGCATGGTTGTATGTGTCTGTCCTTTCACTCCTCATCATCACCATATCTTTTCATTATCATAGATAACGTTAAAATCCAATAGTGATCACTAATAACCTAGAAGTTGATGCGATCTTAACAAAAAAAGAGACAAGGTTGGAGCAGAGAAAATATCTATGAAGGGAGCTGAAAGGAGACAAGAGTATTATTTAGTTGCAAACATTACATAAATAACAAGGATTACATTCTCTCTAAATAAGAGTGCGCATGTGTGCGTACGTGCGCTAACGAGCGTGGATGAATTGTGTGTAAAGTAGTGTGTGTGTGTGTGTATGTGAGAGAGAGAGAGAGAGAGAGCGAGAGCGAGGGAGAGGGAGGGAGAGAGAGCGAGGGAGTGGGAGGGAGAGAGAGCGAGGGAGTGGGAGGGAGAGAGAGCGAGGGAGTGGGAGGGAGAGAGAGCGAGGGAGTGGGAGGGAGAGAGAGCGAGGGAGTGGGAGGGAGAGAGAGCGAGGGAGTGGGAGGGAGAGAGAGCGAGGGAGTGGGAGGGAGAGAGAGCGAGGGAGTGGGAGGGAGGTTTCTAAATTCATATATGTGCTACTGGATTTTGCAATATGTGTACTAATTAGAACACAACTTGATTTCCATTCATAAAAAACATTCACACGGAAGCTTCTTGAGCACACACACGTTCTTGGGTTTCACGCCTTATAAAATGGTTCCAGTCTCCTGTCATATTGTGCAGTACAGCTATACGAATTTGGAGGTTTAATTGCATGCTTCTGTTTCGCATATACTGTTCTCCGTGCTAGTAGTTTGCGAGAGAAAACGTGCTGCAAGAAGCTATGCAACAATTTACGGCCGCTCTCGGAAGATACGGCTGCCTGTGCCTATTACATCGTGGCCCCTGATCTGAAGATAATTACACGCGTGGTACAACGTACAGAGTTCTTCCTCTCCAGCTCAACAGGGAGCACCTCTTCACGTGCAGATGTTTCGAAGGCAATATTAACGTAAGACAATTATTTTGTAATTATTCATCTCGTACTTTGCTGCCTTTGACAAATTGCATGATGATTCTTAGGATGCATTCTAAAGAAGAAAACATTCAGAAGAAAACCTTCAGTAGTCTGCATGTTACCTTTCGTGCACATTAGTATGAGCGTTATCTTGTTCGTCGACGTTTACTTAATTTTATCAATTATATTTATTAAAATATGCCCTTGAACAACAAAGCATATATACCATGTATTATTAATTATAAAGATATATTGACATTTGTCGAAAACATTATGTAGAACAAAGATTACTTGCTGAAATTGTTAGTACAATAATAGTATGTATTTGTATTCACTTCCTTGTATTATACTGAGATAATTTTATGGATCGCCGAAGAATATGAAAGCATTTGAAGTCTTGTCCGTAATCTGAGTGTATTCTTAACGTTGAGTGTTTGAAATATGCTAATAATTTCGAAGACAGAATGATATGTTTTGAATTCCTAGTTTATGGAAGGATACAATATGTATTCCTAGTTTATGGAAGGAGTTCATATTATTTGCCAGTATTTTTTTTCTTATAATTGCCGTCTAATGTTATACTATAAAAATAAAAAATCAGTACGTACACAAGTATATCTCATCACGAACCTGATTGATTTGCGGCTGATTGCAAATGTATACTTACTAAGCAACATTAGAAAATTTACATGTATGATCTTAGATTGTTTTACCCACTCCTCTTCTGATACCAGGCGAAGTAGTTTCTCTTCCCAGGACTCTATAACGTATGGCTTTCCTCTCCGTGCACTGTGTGCCGACTGATATGCAAATAATTACACACGTAGAACACGCTTGCAGACAGTCTTCCCTCTCTGCCTGTCGAGCGCCTTAGCTTGGCGGTATGCCGTGTTACAAGCCATGCGTTCCACGGTGGAGGTGACATGTGGCGATGGCGGTGGAGATAGCTAGTGGCGGTGGAGATAGCTAGTGGCGGTGGAGATAGCTAGTGGCGGTGGAGGTAGCTAGTGGCGGTGGAGGTAGCTAGTGGCGGTGGAGGTAGCTAGTGGCGGTGGAGGTAGCTAGTGGCGGTGGATATGGCTAGTGGCGGTGGATATGGCTAGTGGCGGTGGATATGGCTAGTGGCGGTGGATATGGCTAGTGGCGGTGAAGGAGGCTAGTTGCGGTAGAGATAATGTCGGTGGAGGTGGCGAGTTTCGGTGGAATTATCTGCAGAGATGATCGCTATAGGATTGGTATTGGATGAAGTTGGTGAAGATGGCGGTGTAAATAGCGGCAACGCCATTGGCGGTTACACTAGCATCGACGGTATTGATAGCGTTAGATGCTGTACGGGTGGCGCTGGTGGTGGTTACGAAGGAAGTGGTGGCACTGGTGGTAAGAGACAGTGGCGAGAAGTGGCACCTGCAGTAATTAGCGTCATACTTTACCGCGGTGGCGCAGGCGTCTGCGGTTTGCAATAAGCTCCTGGAGCGGAGCGGCGCGGGGCCGCGCTGGGAGGAGGAGGAGGAGGCGTGCGTGGTCTGGTGTCTTCACGCCCCTTGCGCTCCTCGGGGACGTGTTAGGGGCCCGCAGTCAACGCCGCAGCGGTGCCGCACCGCGGGGTGGGTGGGTGCGACCGCGCTCCAGCGAGGTGAGGTGCTTTGGATAGGGAAAACCTGGGCTTGGATAAATCTCTTTATTTGACTCTGCAGTAGAAGTAGTTCATTAGTTGCATTTTTTTCCGTCGTTTTCTAATTTCAGGATGTAGTCTTTTCTAGTTTTTGGTGTTGCCAGTTCTTTTCTGAGATCTGTGGAGGTCTTCTATACGTACGTGCTATATGTGTAATTTTTTAAGTAGGTTATTGTCGTACTCCGATCTGAAATGAGTATTTATCTCCGAAATCTTTTTATTTGCGTTAAGAACGTGCAACTTACACCTAATATTTTTTTCTTTCCGATTTTTATTCGTAGGAATTGAATAATATTCTGCCAAATAACTGTATTCATATTGTTTACCGCTATTGAATTCTATTCTGTATGTGTTCTATCTTGACATTTAATTTAATGCCGTACGTCCTGAAAAAAATTTCATTCAGTCTGTTTCTGTCGTGTTTGGAGTTACAAACTTGAAGCTCTAGTAATAAAACTGCGACTGCCATATTTCTAGAAGCAGAAACGACTCAAATTGTGAGTTCGTTTTCAGCAGATTCCAGATCTCATGAGCAGATTTGTTTTTAATGCGATATTTATGGACATTGGTATTAAAGGAAGTTTGGACGGAAGGGAACTCGATCGCGAACCCTGCCCCTTGCCCGCCCTCTTGCCCCGCTCCCTTGCCTCGACCCGTTGCCACACCTTCTTGCCCGCCTTCTTCTTCCCCTTTCCCGTTCCGCCCTCATCCTGTCACACCCTTCTTCGTCCCCCGCCTTCTTGATCCTTTTCCTCCGTCTCTCCCCACCCTTCTGCCCACTCACCTGCTCGCACATCCCCGCCATCTTTCCTGCCCCGCTCTCTTGCCTGCCCCAGCCTCTTGCCTGGCACGCCTTATCACTACCCTGCCTGTGTGCCTGGCCTGCCGTCTTGCCCTGCCGCTCTTTTGCTTACCCCACCCTTTTGACTGCCCCGCCCTTGCGCTTGCCCCACCTTTTTGCCTGCACCTCCTTTTTATTGCCTTACTCTATTGCCTGCCCCACTCTTTTGCTTGCCCGCCCTTTTACCTGCCACACCCTGGTGCTTGCCCCGCCGTCTCGTCTGCCCATCCCGCCATCCTGCTCACGCCGTCAGGCCGGCGCTTCATCGCGTATGCATGCCGTCCGCGAAGTTCCGGCAATTCCACTGGAGGGGGATCGTTATATTCCGCGCGGCCCTTGAAGTGGCGGCCGCTCTGGAGGAAAGCCGCGCCCGAAGGTAGAGACGGCAGCTTTGGGGGCGCGTTTAGCTGCCAGATTGCGACGCAAACGCAGGGGCGGACCCGCTGCTGTTTGTGAGAGAGACAGGGGATAGTACAAAAAAGCGTTGGGATTTGGAGACGAAAGGATGTAGGAGTACGCAGAAACAAAATCATGGTGATGACTAGACATCGGATGTTTAGTGTAATGGGTTATTCACGGTAGTATACTCCATGCCGTCTCGCCAAAATCACTACAATTTATTTATACTAAACGCAACGTCACGCCCCACTTTCTGGGCGCTACTGTAGCGGTGATTCTCTCTGTTTCATAGACTAGCTATCTTTCTAATTACTTGCTTTCAATTAATTACTTAGAAATGTCCGATATTTTGTTAAAACATTATATTACGTGGTTACAGAAAATTTCTTTGGTCGCAGGTCGTGGCTGGCCCCTACGCGAATTACCTGTAAACTAACGTTCAGTATTGCTGCATACCCAGGCTTCTATTTAATTCAAAATAATAACACATTTTCTGTGAGAGAAAGGAGAACTTCGGAAAAATTCCGTCCTCATTGGTTTTTTCTTTTCAAAAAATAAGTATTCACTTGGAAATTCTCTTCGCTTTCGTAAAGCCCTCACCCAGTAACTAGACAACATGTAAATACAACAATACGAAGACACACACATACACACTCGCTTTGCAACATCAACAGTACAATATGATACAATAACACTTAAAATCCAAGTGATAAAAACCAACTGACTATTTAATTTATGTAGGAATTCCTCTTTGTAAAAATATTTATCTAATTTTTTCGTACGTACGTTGACCATTTGTTAATAAGAACATTTATTTTTTATTACTTTGCCCAGCGACAATTCGCATGCATTATGTTTTAGAAAATACTTCACAACATCTCTCTCAAATAATTTGCAAAGAATTTAAATGATTTTGTTTTAAACATTCTTGGTCTTGTACAGGTTTTAACTGGAATTACTACACAACAAAATGCGGGCACTTCCCTTTGTCGAAATGCAGCCAGCACGTCGTCGTTGCCCTAAATACGGTCACCAGTTTTGCGTGCCCAATTGCACGCGCCGACAGATCAGCTTACACCAAAACTGCATTCACCAACTTCCAAAAGAAAACCATAGTCTCCAAGAATTTCTTAATTACTCACGACTGCGTTTTTG
The DNA here is from genome assembly GCA_031308135.1 of Acheta domesticus. Taxonomy (NCBI): domain Eukaryota; kingdom Metazoa; phylum Arthropoda; class Insecta; order Orthoptera; family Gryllidae; genus Acheta; species Acheta domesticus. The sequence continues at coordinate 87,887,526 of JAHLJT010003656.1, forward strand.
CGAAGCACATACAAAATAAACTTCTTTAAGTATTTGTCGCGTCAGTATCTAATTCTTGCGACAACAATGGACGCTGTCACTGCCTCGCGAAAATAAAGTTCACTATGTAAAAATGAAATTACAATTCGTTCGATAAAACTTTCGACCGTGTCTCACAGAAATAATTGCAGTTTGTTTTTTTTCACGTTCGTGTTAAATCATATTTGTCTATGCCGCGTCGACTAGCTGCGAATGTACTAAGTCCTAAAAACAAATTCTATGTCCACTAGCACTGCACTGTTCGATGAAAAATATTCTAAGTCCGGTTTGCACACACAATTTTAACACAGCCTAACGTAAATCCGGCGTCTTGCCTCCACGAGCTCTGACTCAAAAGTGATACAAAAATCAGCGTCGATTCACCACCTAAGTTCGTGTTGTCTACTGTTTTTACAACTGCCGGCGAATTCCATTCTTGCATCCTCTATTGTTGTTTCATAAAATTGTATAAAATCTAAAATATTAGTTCCTTTGACATGCCATTAAGTTTATTTATTACTATTTGTGCTCGTCCGAGTTTTATTGCTAAAATAGACGTTTCTAACGCTTAATATGCCGAAAATGATGAATTTCTATGTCGAAATTATGCATTGCTTCCGCAATTGTTTTTCGACATTATTAACACATACAAGATTTCTTCAAAATAAATAATTCCGATGTTCTATAAGTCTTTTAAGCATTCCATAATTTCGCTAATTTTAAATTATGCTGATTTGCAACGCCTTTCGTCGCCCACATAACGGTTTCTTCATAAAATCTTGACATTTATGTTATTGTATTTGAACATCTCACGTGAACTTTTCCTCCATTTCTACATATTCAAAATTTAAGCGAACCCGTTGTCCGATTGCGTCCAAACAAACACCAAAATGTTTATTTATTCCATCTCTAATTCGCTATTTTGTCAGACTTTATTTCTGTACGCGTTTCCAAAAATTATAAAATATGATTTTTCCGCGGCGCGTCATTCTTTTGTTTTGTCACTATCGATTCAAGTACGGGCCGGCCGCTTAGCTATGGTTCATGTATAGTTGGGCCGCTTCCTGCTATAGTCTATTCAATGTTTACATTTATTTCGAAAACTGTTTATGGGGGATTTCGTTTTTTTTATGCAACACATGAAATCATTACATTAGTCACTAAAAAATCGCCTTTTAGGCGCCTAAAAAGGCACTGAAAATGTCACGAATAAGGAGAAAAAGGCAGTCATAAATTACATTCACAAAAAAATTAAAAATTATTTGTAAAACTCCATACATATTTACAACTCTTTTACATTTTATTCTTAATAGTTTCCATTGCAATATATAACAAGTAACTTTTCAAGGATCGCAATTTCAAATCTGCAACGATTGGGAGACAAAATCAGTTTGAATACAGAGAAGGATTTCTAAACATCTACTGATGTGTCTGGCATATATTTTAGAAGTCCAAATTAGCAACACCGAAATTTTCTGGGAATTTACATTTACTTCCGCTCAAAAGGTGCCCTCAGTGTATTGTCAATCGACCATTTTCTCCGAACTTGGCTAGTATTTATGAAATAGGGAAATGGAGAAAAATATGTTGATATACTTTCAGGAATTCTCTCGTATTTCAAAATACAAATACGTGAATTGAAGGCTTCGTAATGAATGGTCAGATTGGAACATGGCCGATTTTCTGATATCTTAGTATTGTATATAAAAATAATACATACAAGGGAAAACGAGGAATAATTCTAAAGAAAAGGCATTTATGCAAAAAAAGGCATTTATGCAAAAAAAGGCATTTATGCTAAGATAAGCAAAAATAAGCATTATAAAACTTTGTCATATGTCATCATTTGTTATGATTCGTGCACATATATTATCAGCCTTTAAATAAGCTAGAAAAAAAATTGGCATTTCCCTAAACATCCGATGACTAGTGATGACTTAAAGGGTTGAGGAACGCGAGAGGGTAAGGACACGTGATTTGAGATAGAATGTGGGTGGAGGACCATAGGAGGGAGGGTATCTGATGGAACTTCGAGGATCAGGAGCGTAAAGATGGCCATTTCATGTCAGAGGGGCAAGCACTTCAAAGCCTTGAGTAGAAGGGTGGGCTAGTGCGGGAGGGTGGTGGTGTAGTTAGGAGATATGGTGGTGGCATACGAGAGCGGAAAGCGTGGAGAGAAGTACATACGAAGAGGCACAGGGTTTTGGATATGGAGGAGAAAAGAGGAAAGAGAACACGCGGACCAAAAGGGTGGGTGCAAAGAGGTACGTGCAAATGAAGGAATCCGAGGACATGGAATTCGAGGGTTAAGCCACGCGAACTGCCACGCGAACCAACAGGGAAGTCTTCGGACAGGAGGAGCGCAGTGGGCTGGAGGTGGGCATTATTGGAGAAAGCGATGGGAGGAGTAGAGAGTGATAGTCCACGAGGTGGAGAACCATCGCAACGTTTGAGAAGTGAAGAAACTTTAGGGCCTTGGATGGAAACGAGGAAAGGGACCCGTAGGAAGAGAATAGGTGAGTAGAAGTGGGAATGGAGGGATCAAAGGTAAAATAGGAGAAACTTGGTAATAGGAAGAATAAGATTAGAAAGAGTTCGAATGTAAAAGTAAAACAATTTCACAGTGTTTTAGAGCGCGGTCTGCGAGAAATGAGCGATCGCATCATGAAAAGATAAAGGATTGAGGAATCATAGGAGATGCTTTATTGTGTAACGGGACGCTGGAGAAGAGGGGAATGTAGTGACGTCGCTACAGTAGGCAATGCAATTGTGCGACATTCAGGGTAGTTGCCCGCCCTCACTTGCCAATTCGCTCTCGCTTGCCCGCTCGGTCGCCCGCTCTGTCGCCCGCTCGGTCGCCCGCTCTGTCGCCCGCTCGGTCGCCCGCTCGGTCGCCCGCTCGGTCGCCCGCTCGGTCGCCCGCTCGGTCGCCCGCTCGGTCGCCCGCTCGCCAGCCATCCAACCCACTCACCCATCCAACCAACCCTACTCGCCCAACGTCTGCCTCAGATCCAATCACTCTCCTACGGACTCATCGCCCAACCACAGTTCACCGTATACGCGAACGAACGTTGGGAGAGCGGGCAGGCAGGCATTGCTGAGGGGTGTGGGACGGGACGGTGTTGTTGGTGGCGTCGGGGAGAGGGAGGGCGAGAGTTGTGAGGGCGACGGGCGCGCGGGCGGACTCGTTTTAACGAGGCGGGCGACGAACGCGGCGACAAGTGCTCTTGGCAGCTTCCAGCTGCGCTGCCGATACGCGCCAGCGGCGGACACTAAGCCCAGCCACCCTCGCCACCCTCCCCCTCCATCCCCTTCCCCCCTCCTTCCACACCCCCTCCCACGCGTCCGCCGGCGCTCGTATTGTCCCGCCCGGCGGCGAGAATCCAATTATTCAGCAGAAAGGTACACGAGGAGCAACACGAGCGCGCGTCGGATATGAAGGAAGGCGTCGCTGGACGGCGCTGCGCTATCTCTTCCGGCCTCAATTTGACTCCCTTCCTCTTGCTCGACCTCGAAGGCGTTTCACTAGAGAAGCGAGAAGCCATCCCTTATTTTACTCCCTCGTCTCTTCGCGTCTTCCTTCCTTCGTTTCGTCCTCACCCTAAGATGTTTCTGGTGTCGTTTTCTTAATACCCAGCATCCACATTCCGGCGTTTTTTAATATCTTCGTTTCTTCAACTTTCTGATCTATTTTGTCATTCAGGCGCTATATGATCCCTTCCTCATAATAAAAGGAAGTTCTAAATTTTTAGACACAGACTACGTTTGCACAATAAATTTAGAAAATACAATTACATTTATCTAAAAAATGACTTTAATTTTAACAGATTAACGTATCGGCGTATTTTGAGTTGTGTAACTAATTAGCCAGAAATTGATTTTATCCCACGTTTTATTACATTCGTCTCATTCAATAAAAGTTTAAGATTATGGTCCTTAGAAACGAAAGCATTGTTAAAAATTTAAAATTTCATATTTTTTAGATCGAGAAAGCAAAATGTTATTTACATTCCTTTCAAATATAAAATGAAATATTAAAAAGTTTACTACGTAAATTCCTTTAAAGATAATTCTCTGAATATATCTGAAAAACTGATCCGGTCCCTCTGGGCATATTGGTTGATACGGAGCTGGCAGCATTTTCCACGTTCCTTCAACCCTCCCGGATTTCCCTAAATCCTTCCTCTTCCCTCCACCGTCCATGATCCGCGATCGGGCAGAGCATGCACTCGCCCTTTCGCCCTCTCATCCCTTTTGGACAAACAGAATAATTAATATCCTTTCAATCAGAAGCGAGCGCCCCGCACTTTCCATTCCTCCTCCTCTTCCTGCCGCCGTCACCCTTCCTCCTTCCTGTCCTAGCCCACCCAGATTCTCCTCTCCGGCGAACGACCAACCCGCCTCCGCTGCGCTTTCACCCTTCCTGCCGCCGCCCCGCCTTCACCCCGCATCCCGCCCCTGCGCCGCCCCAACCCGCCACCGACACGCCACGCCTCCTGTTATCATCGTCTCCGCCTCCCCGTCTTCTCCGCCCCGCCTCGCCCCACCCCGCCTCCGCTCATCGCCCCTCCACCGCCAACCTCCACTTCCACCTTCACCTGCATCCTGCCGGACACCGCCCCCGCCCAGCCTCTATCCCTCCGAGTCTCTGTCCCTCCTACCTCTCTCCCGCCCAGCCTCTGCCCCTCTCAGCCTCTGTCCCATCCAGAGTGTCCCGCCCAGCCTTTCCCACCCAGCGTCTATCCCGCCCACCTGCATCCCGCCCAACCTCTGTCCCACCTAGCCTCTGTCTCACCCAGCCTCTGTCCTACCCATCATCTTTCCCACCCATCCTCTGTCCAGCCCAACATCTAAACCTCTCTATCTCCATCCCGACCAAACCCTGTCCCTCTGAGTCTCTGTAAAAACCCAGCCTCTGTGCTATCCAGCCTCTGTCCCACCAAGTCCCTGTCCTATCCATCTTGTGTCTCATCCAGCCTCTGTACCATCCAACCTCTGTCCTACCCATTCTCTGCCCCACCCATCCTCTGTCCCGCCTAACATCTACACCTCCCAACCTCCATCTCGACCAAACCCTGTCGTTTGAGCCTCTGTCCCAGCCATCCTCCATCCCGCCCAGCCTCTTCCCCGCCCGCAGCTTCCGCCCCCTTCCGCCCGAAGTTTCCGCTCCGCCCAGCCTCCACTCCGCTTCCGCCCCGACTGCATCCTCCCCGTCCCGTCCCCTCCACGCCCCCACCCTGGCCTCCTCGGCGTCCGTCCTCGTTTCCGAATTGGTCGTCGCCCGCCGTCGCCGTCATTACTGTTAAAGGGGACGTGGCCGAAGCCGGGGCTGGGGCCGGGGCCGGCTGCGCGGTGAGCGCCACCCTTGCCGGATTAATTCACTTCGTTACGGGCCGCGGGGCGTGGAAGTCGGGGTGGGGAGGGGCAGGAAAGGGGCGGGGCCGCCGCGCGTATTTATCTCGCATGCCGCGCGTGCTCTGCGCGCTCGCACCGCCGCTCGGCCGGCGAACCGTGAGCCCCCTGCCACCACCCACCCCTGCGCGTTGGGTGGAAGGGTGGAGGTGGCGAAATAAAGAAATTAAAAATAATAACAGGTTGATAAAGCCGTTTAAATCCCTTGGTACTGTTCCTGCATTTGATTGATTACTCCTATGGTCGTTACTTCCGAAATTATAGTGCATGTTTGCATCACGGAAAGTAGTGGTGTTCTTTTCCCGTTGAATGGTGACGTCCGGCGACGGCCTATACGCCGGTTTGCTGTGTTTTCTCCAAACGGGTATCCCCACCAACGGAACACCGCCCCAGCCGGAGCAACCTTTCATCTCCTCGCTTCTTTCCTGGCATGTGTGGAAGTGTAGTGGCGAGTGTTTAAGAAAGTGTTTAAGTCGGGTGAGGATAGGATAAGGAAAATGAAAGAAAGATCGCGCGTGGTCCGTGGCCCGTTTGTGAGGGTAATACACCGGCATTTTCCTGAAGTTAATCGGAGAAACCACGGAAAACTATCGATCAGAGCAGCCGGCCGCTAGAAATATCCACCAGCCAGCAGCTGAATTCGATCTAGATGTCTGGCTGGTGTGAAAATCCTTCCTCCGCTGGCACTCAAACACTAAGATCGCAGGGTCAGAGGTACTGCAGTAGCATCGGTTGATTCTCTGAGCAACCTGAGTCAGTTTGTGCATTGAACTTCGGTGCCATTCTCTTGGAAACTGTGTAATATCTTCTGAAAGATGTCCATTTGACTACCCGCCAACTGCGGTAATCACTCTTAAGAAATACCTTATTCTCAACAAACCGCACGTCATCAAAAGTCCGTCGAAATCCAAAAAGGATGATTTTTAGGTAAGCACACCATAAATATAGTTTTTAATGCTTCATAATAATAACAACAATAACAATAATAACAACAATAATAACAACACCGTAATTGTAATGCGTAAAATGTCACTAGATGGAGTGCGTGGCAGTTCTTAATACAGAATCAATATGCACAAGAAAATCTTCTAACACCTATTTCTGAAAACTGCTTTTTCTGTATCATGGCATTTTCTTTAGAGAACGTTGGAAATAGCATATTTATTATGTTTATTTTCTCGCCTTATATTTCATATATTGTTTCTCAAATATGATATTACACTGTACTGAAATATTCCACTGTTCATGGAAACTTCACCTTTCAAAACCAAATCCCTACTCATAGATCTGTGAAGCTATTTGCGCCACACTTTGTAGTCTACTCGACTTTTCAACGGTTGTTTATTTAGATCTTATACCAAATTCATCTCGTTGCTAGGCAGGGAACAGGTGAGTATGTTGCAGTAAGAAACGTCCTCCCAATTTTCTGATACCCATGCTCGTGTGGTGTAACAAGAACCCTGTACCTTCCACAATACCCGCATCCTTAGTGCTCAGGTGAGTGCAGTGTGGAGGCATTTCTTCGTGGGTCAGCTATCACTTAACCCTTAACACCCCGCATGCTGGAGGGGCGGATCTCACGCTACTTTGGTTTGCTTTCGATATTTCCTTCCTTCTTCCTCCCTCCCTTCCTTCCTTCCTTCCATTCTTTCTTTCTTTCTTTCTTTGTTCTTTTAATGCTCTCGTAAGGGCTTTTATTCGTTTTCTGGCCTCTTTTGGATCTTGATTCGTATCCTGCGTTTAAGAGGATACCCGCTGACGCATTACTGCTCTAAAACGCAACTGAGTATCTCTCATTTGAATGATGAGGTTCTCTCAAATGAATCATTTTAATTTGATCCATTAATTTTATCTCATCTGATGATACATCTAACACAAAAAATGGTGGGATCGGAGGGAACATAAATTAAGATTCCAAGCAGAAATCAAGATTGATTTGATCTTAATAACACAGCAACATCTTTTCAACGAGCAATTTTCAACTTTTAGGCGTTCATTAAGAAGAAAATTTTAAATAAAAGTCAATTCATACTAATTAAACGTCATGTTAATGTAAATGCCTTTATTCTTTGTATGAAAGTGAAATATCCACACTGTTTGACATTGAAATATCCCTCACTAACACGTAAGCCGTAAACTCGAAAAGAAACTTTAATAATTTATATCAGAAAGAGGCACCTTATGTTTGTTCAAGTATATTTACACAGTCTCAAAATTTGGTTTCGAATGTTTGAAACGTGAGCTTGGAAATCGCATCAAAACCATTGCGTGCGGATGAATTTGGACCACTGTGCCGAATCTGCTTTGTTTAGGCTTTTATTTTCTTCGTGCGATTCCAGTGTAGACGTTTCCCAGAAGCCACTTCATTTAAAAATTATTCCAGGGTTCTGCCTCACCCTGGAGTTCTGCCTATCCCCGTGTGCTCGCGTGATGTAAATGCGAGAAGTTTGGCCATAACTCCATTCCGCAGTCATACGCGGTCGGTTGCTTTTTCATCACAAATGAGAACGCTCACCTGCAGCCCTGCCGCTTGGAGCGCTGTACACGCCACAATTTGAATGTATATGGCATCGTTTCGGAAGAAGAAGAAAAAGGTCGCACGAAATCCAGAAACTTTTTTGCTGAATACGTTATTTCGATTATCTCGCGTTATTGAACATATTTGAGTGTATGTGACGTCGTTCCATAAGGAGAGAGACATCACACACAATTCTCAAACTTTCTGCTGAATACTTTATTTTGATTATCTCGCGTTTTTCAACGTACTTGAGTGATTATGGTCTGGATTGACAACAAACATTTGCTGTGGTACGTTTTAGAGGAAATATACGTTATTGCGTTGTAAATATCCGAATATAATTTGTGGATGTGTTCAAACAGGACACGAATGAAAAAGGAGTCAAGTTTCAGAATATTTTGTGAATTTCACTTCAGTGATGCTGGCAAAAAAAAGTATGAAATAAAATGGCGTGGAATCTCTATCTCCCGATTCCCAAGAATCAAAATCACTTAGTTTTGTTCGTTAGAGACGCAGTAAAAAAATGAAATGTATCTCTACGATACGGTCATTCACCACTGTACTGTTACACTAAATTGCTTGTATGATTATCTCTGATTATTTTGTGTAAATAGGTTGTAAGTTTACTTTAGTGAAAATGTAATAATTCTTAACCAAACTTCGGATAAATATGTGGCGAGTGCACTAAGTATCAATTTAATTTGTTTTGAAAATAAAATGACACCTAATAGTTTGGTTTACTTGTGTTCATTCTGAATTTTTTTTGCTTTCTGAGGATTCTGTACTGAAGTGGATAACTTACAGGTGTCGTTAGTACAACACAGTAGTCTACTGGTACACGATTGAGTCTCAGGTGTATTCTATATTCTTATAAAGGTATTAATGAATTAAATTTAAATATTGGGAATGTAGATCAAAGAAATGCTGCTTTAAGTATTACGATATAATCCATATCCCCTACACTAATAACACTGGGCAACAAAAAAAACAATTTTTGAATGCTTCGAGCACTTCATGAGTCAATTCCTACTAATTTTGGGTTGAGAAAAACAAATATGACAATGAAAAATTTTTCTTAGCTCTAGTTTCTATGATATACACTAGGTGGAAGTATTACATATTAACGGATTGAGAGAAAAAGATGCATTTTAATTACAATATATGCTACCAACAATGAAAGTGCATTCGATTTTTTTAACTTGTAATTACATGCTAAGAGTTCAAAATTGCTGGAATAATACTTCGCAGATGGTCGTGTCTGAAGAGAATCATGTGGTGGCTTCTTGAGATCGTCGTCTTTTAGCTTTCCTCTTGTAATGGAGTTCCGCAGAATCCCTACACAAAGACCAACAGTAATCCGCAAGCATTACTTCATTCCAACGGCCCTGATATCTTTGTTCTATAACAGAAATGTCCTGATGGAATCTTTCGCCATGTTCATCACTAACAGCTCCACAACTAGGAGGGAAAAATTCTAGGTGGGAGTGGAGAAAATGGATCTTAAGGGACATGTTGCATCCAAGGTTACGGTATTTTTGCAGGAGCACTGTCACCAAATGCTTGTAGTTATCATCTCTTTTGTTGCCTAAAAATCCATGAACAACTCCCTTGAAGGCTTCCCAAGCTTCCTTTTCTTTCCCCTCCAAAACTTGGTCAAATGCAGGATCCCTTACAAGTTCTCTAATTTGTGGTCCGACAAAAATGCCTTCTTTAACTTTTGCATCACTTAATTTCGAAAATTTCTCTCTTATGTACTTAAAGGCCTGCCCCTCTCGGTTCATAGCTTTGACAAAGTTTTTCATCAAACCCAGCTTGATATGCAGGGGTGGAAGAAGAACGTCTTTTGGGTCCACAAGAGGCTTGGCAACGACATTTTTCTCGCTAGGGTTAAGATTTCTTGCAGGCCAGTCTCCTTTAATATAATGCAATTTCCTATCTCTACTGTCCCACATACATAAGAAGCAGCAATGCTTTGTGTACCCCAGTTGCATTCCTAAGAGTATGGCAATGACTTTTAGATCACCACAGATTTTCCATTTGTGTTCATGGTATTTAATTGAGTCCAAGAGAGCTGTCATATTTGCATATGTCTCCTTCATGTGAACAGCATGACCAACAGGAATAGATGAAAGAAGGTTGCCGTTGTGAAGTAACACAGCTTTCAAACTAAGCTTGGAGGAGTCTATGAATAGCCTCCATTCAGTTGGATCATGGTTCAAATTCAAAGATTTCATCAAGCCATTAATGTCGCAGCAAACAACAAGATTGTTTTTCTTCTCAAAAAAGGGAAGCAGTTCCATGTGACGTTTTCTATACTGTGAGATTCTGACATCACTTTCGAGAAGATTCCATTGCTGTAGTCGAGACCCAAGAATTTCTGCCTTCTCCTTTGACAGGCCGAGGTCTCTAATGAGATCACTCAATTCCGCTTGACTCAGTCTGTGCGGTTTATCATCTTTTCCCTCAAAATCAGGGTCATGGGATGTGGAAGGCTTTTTTGGTTCTTCTTGTTCCACACTGTCTTCATTTTCTACTTCAAACACACAATTTTCGGGTGGAGTAGGAACTGGTAAACTATCCGAATGTGGAATGGGTCGAATAGCAGATGGAAGATTCGGGTACTGAACTGTTCTTATTTTCTTCATAGACAATCCTGCCTTTATAGGTGGAGTCAAGCAGAAATAGCAGTCATCTGTATGGTTTGTAGGCTCCCGCCAAACCATAGGCGCAGCGAAAGCCATAGATCGTTTCTTCTTTTTCAGCCATTGTCGCAGTGTAACTGAACATGCGTTGCAACATATATGTGGAGCCCAAGACTTATCCTGGTCCCCTACTTTCATACCGAAATAATGCTGATAGGCAGTCTTTACAAGAGGCGTCAGATTGCGTTTCTGTGAGCAAAATGTTATTTCACCACAAATATAACAAAAGTTATTCACCATATTTACACATTTTCGTGGCATTTTTACAAATTTTACACTCAAAAAGCACTCCCAAACCAGAAATTTTGCATTAGTTTGAGCAGAAACTATATGTAATTCACAGTCACAGCAACAATATCTATGTTTATGACTTACAAACAGCTGAAGAGCATTGGTGTTTTGTTATTTGACAGGTGTGCCAACTCCCCCAAAAAAATTCCCCCAAATTTAAAATCTTAACTCTAAAAAATGAAATGTCACTTTATCTTCAAAATAAGAGCTAATCTGTCATTTTTATGGCGATTTTTGAATTCAGCAGATGGAAATACATGTAAATTGACTATTTTTAAGCCCGAAGCATTTTCATTGTTGCCCAGTGTAATCAAATAAATTTATAACCAATTGTTTAGTGCAAGTTCGCAAACGTTTTAAATGAATGCTCTTACGATACAATTGCGATGCGTGTCATTTATCCAGAGGTATTTATGAAATGTGGCTTGAAGTAACGTATCCGTTCAGTGGCGGACCCAAAATACTAGTTCAGTTGGCACGAGTGATCACAAACACTTCATCAGAATGGCAATTTCCGCACATTTGCTTGATGAGAGCATATTAACTTGACTAATTCACTGGAGTAATAATCCTTCAATTCAGGTTCAACCTAGTAGTTTGGAGGAAAGTTAATCCACCATTGCTATTACACTCATCAATAGTTGTATTTTTTAACACATATACATATGTATATAAAATGAAAAAGTGATAGGGAAGTTAAACAATAATTTCCTCAAGAGAACTTAAGAAATGTAAGTAGAACGGAAGGAGGTAGAACGGTTCATGCTTTCTTCATTTTCCACTTTATTTACGAGTATAATTTAGATTATGAAGAAAAGTTAATTTAAAAAATTGCATTCAATAATTGAAATGCTACCTGAAGAGTCGCACAAATAAAAGTACAGGACATTCACGTCTCAGGTTGTCTAATGTATTGGCTTCAACATGGCACTTGAGGTGACCGAGGACTGTTCCCTTCACTTTTTAAAATCCTATTGGTGAGGAATATCTCCCTCTGTAATTTTACATACTACAAACGTAGTATCAAGAAAGTAGCGTAATTTGGCAGCAAAAACATGGCGATTTTTTGGCAGAAAAAATCGTATTATAGGTTCCCAATATCCAAAAAGTAGATAGTTCTTGTTCCTATAATAAACGAAAAAATTATTTCATCTAACTCGTGTAGTGAAACTGAATAATTGGTTTATGGTAAAATGTCTGGACGAACGGACGGACAGACAGACAGACAGACTGACTTGTATTAGGGGACCAAAAATTGTGAAAAATAGCATGAATTCTAGCGAGAATTCTCGCATGCTATACCCCACCATCTTCCTTATTTTTCCATTTCCATATTAAGCCTGTAATACATATTTTTCTTCAAGACCCACTTATCCCTCGTTACTTGTTCTGTATATCACCTTTTAATTAATAACAACTTGTCAATACACACTATTTTTATTTAACTTTGTGATCGAGCAAAGAGGAACACCCGAGTAATTCAATGGCATAGATTATCAAGTAATTAGTAATTTAATATACAGCTGCAGATTCTATAGGCTTTGAACATGTGGTGTCGAGACAGCAAAAATGTAATAGAATAGTCGAGAAGATCTCATCCTGTAGATTACAGTGTGAGGACAGTTTCTTTGAGGGCTTTAACTTTAAAAATTTAGTTTTTGAGGCCCTAGAACGCTTCGTTTAGGAGTGTTTTAGCGATGTAGATTAAAAAAATCCAGACGTGTCTTGCGGGTAGCATTTTACTTGAATATTTAGATGTGTTTTTTAAACCTATCCTTCATATTTTTAAAGTCAAAGTGGAATTCTCTTTCTTTAGAGACCTCATTTATAAAGATTGATTTCGTGTGATAAGCCGCAAAGGGGAGGTACACTACTGGAACAATACAGGAGACGATGTGAAAAATTGTAATTTAGGTGCCGATAGTTATCAGCTGGGAAGAGGGAGACAAGACCAAAAAGATAGCCTAGACGAAAAAGGGATTAAAAACTAACTAGTGCAAAAAAGTCTGTGCCATTATTTAGCACCACTAGTTTCTGTTCCTGAGATGTCTATGTCGCATATTTTACTTATATTAACGGTTTTTAGATGTTTTGCAGTTGCGTTTTTTATATCTTGTTTTAAAAGTTCAGAAAGAAAATGTTGCTGAAGAGAAAACTGATGGATGTGGTGGAGGCAACAAAAGCGGAACTTTAAAAATCACTTAACGTTGTTGCAAGACTGCAAAAAAGATTAACTCCATATTTCGTGTTGAATTTAAATATGAAATTCACTTTCTTGTAGGCAGAACAATTGTATTTAAAAACCTTCACCCACGCCTCGAATCCTGTTCAAAATTCGGTTTCACTTAGCATAGAATTCATTACTAATTCAATTTAAATGACCGGTAGTTTCAGTGTTTCAGGGCGTTTCTGATTTAATGATTTTTCGATTTATGATGGGAAAGCTTGTAGTTTCTTACTACAGTACTCTCCAGAAATACCAGGCGCTTATTTTCTGAACCACCACCATTTCGTCATGAACTCTTACAGAGAATTATAAATCATGTTCGTCATTATTTGGATGGAATTTGTTTCTGTTAACTTCTTAATGATGAACTCTTATGATACTGCGGTCCAGACATTCTTCTGAATTGGCAGGAGGCGGGTATTCTAACAAATTAGAGAGTAAGGTATCTCCTCGGAAGATGAATTTTGAATTACAATTACTGTTGCAAGCTGTGGATGTTAATTATAGAAAATGAAAGAGGATTACGAAAGGCAAATGATCAAGAATAAACCAGGCTGGCCAAGGTGGGTATTGAACCAACGAATTTCGAAACAAAGGCAGCAATAGGGCTCCCACCTTAGCGTCCTCACTGTCCAAGTTACTATTTACGTTTTTTAATTTTTTTATTTTAAATGTAATTACTACCCATATAAAATAATTGATACTTCGAGAGGTGGTCAGAAAATAAGTTTACAAACTCGATATTACTGGAGGTGCGTTTGTTTCAGAGACATTTGTAGTGTGCTATAAATCTGTACGTGTGGTTGTCAACTACGCAGACTTTCAGCCACTCATTACCTACAGCGCTAGTTGCAAGTTAATGCTAGAGTCAGTTACGCGCGCTCCTTTGCGCTGCCGATTCCGCGATTTTATATCCTGTTGTCAGGAAAATTTAAACTGTGCAATATAATGTGTGTTAGGAGCCATCAGTTTATCGAAAATCAATATTAATATGTTCGGAAAGCTTCATCATGCCTCCAATTGTCATTTCTCCTCAATTCCTGAATTCTGCCTGGCAGCGCTAACCGGTGAGGGGACATTAAATGGCAGCGGTTGCGCTACTCTCTCAATCTAGGGACTTCACGCAAAACTTGTCGCGTTTGGGAAAATGGTCTCGAAAATAATTCTGCTCCCTTATTCGCTTTCTATATCCAAAACATGAAATCGCGACTGAAATTTACTGGCAGCTGGTAGAGGTGTACGGAGAGACATCTTCCTTCATGACAATGAGCGACTTCATACCGCCCAGAAGACCACTACGCTATTGAAGCAGATTGCTGGGACATCATCAACCATCTTTTCTGCAGCCTGGACTACGTTCCAAGCGACTTTCACCTTTTTCTTGTCTTGAAAGAGCATCTAGGAAGCCGACGATTCGCTTCAGACGAGGTGAAACACTTCGCGACAACGTGCCTGAACACCCAAAAATAGGACTTTAACCAGGTGAGAATATTCAAACTCATCCCACGAAGCGACAAGTGCCTAAACCGATATGGAGACTATGTATGCCGAAAAATAATGTAATGTATGAACGATCAGATGGCTGTATTTTTTCTCCTGGGGCTTCCTGGGGCTATGTAAGCGAAATTAGTGCAATGTGTTTGCATTATATGCTGATTTACCTAAAAACCCTTCTAACGGATTAATTTTAATGACGTTTCGTGCGAGAATTCAAATGGAGAGGGAATGCTCATATCTCTCTCTCTCTCTCTCTCTCTCTCTCTCCCCGAAATCCTTCTCTAAACAACACTTCTACCGCTATTGGTTCAGCTGCAACTGAGCCGAGAGCCGTCGCCCGGGGGCCGAACCCTGGCCTAGGCAAAGGCGGAAAGTGTTACCAATTCCCCAAGCTGCATGTTCCAGGATTGGCGGGTGGGCACGGAGAAGCTTTCGCTCTCACCGCAAGGATTCGCCATTGCCGGGCGGCTGTCGCGTGCTACACAGCTCCGGTGGCTGGTTGCTATGGTTACGCGAAAGCAAAGCACGCGAAAGCAAATATGGGCATGTTAATTAGCAAACCTCGTAACTCTGTATTCCCTTCTCTATTTTCTGTTTACTTCATGAACAAATATAATTATGAAAGAAGATTAATAAATAAAAGTAAATAACAAATCGAGCATCTTACATTCCCAGTATCTATAAGTTCCCAGTTGTTATATGTTCAACGAGAAAGGAAACTAAAATTCTGCTTCCCGGCTATGTTTATTCTTTCCGATGTAAAACTGTCCAATCTGGAGTTACAAGGTCTGCTAATTAACATCACGATATATTCCCTCGCGTAGTGCTTGGCGTAACTATCTCTACAAGCGACACATCTGTGATTGAGTAATTGATTCTTGCCTTTACACAATGATACCGAAGTGAGATTTGCAGGGAGTACGGTTGCTGAAATATGTTCTTGATGTTTGTGAATCATGTTTTAGTTGTGCTGTTTTAACTAGAGATCCTTTCTAGGGATTGATTTTATAATTCGTCATTATTGTTTATCATTTGACTGATAAACGAAAATTTGTGTTCACGGCTGTGTATTGTTCAATGTTTTTTACAATATCCTGCAATAAAAAAATACGTAAACAAATATTTCTCATAATAAATTTACTCATCCGCCACTTTACAACTGATTTGGTTTGATTGTTCGTATCGATCGGTGGATCAGTTTTCAATTCAGTGATACTTTTTTCGTGGGTCGCTCAGGCCACCGGGCCTGCCCTTCCGCCTGACCATGCAAAGTTCACTGCGCTTTCTCCGTCATCATGCAGAGAGAAAAGGTATCACACGAGACACGAATCAGGCGATTTTAATCTAACTCAGACGCTTCTTTGAGTCTTCAGAATATTTTACACTCAATAAATCTACAACATGGGACAGTCGGCTTTACTTCTCCAAATTAGGGCGTACGAAGGACTTTTTGTCCTTAAAAGTCCACAGCTTTGATCGTGTTTCAACCTTCAAACTGTGATATACCAAAATATTATATATTTTTTTCAATAACATTTGCTGTAAATGGGTTGGATAAAAGGGTCTGCAAATGGCGATATACAGCCCTAGCAACGCCGGCGTAGTGGTTGGCAAGGTCAATAAACTGCATTCAGGCGTTGAATAGGTGGGGGCACTGGCTAGACAGATAAAATAACGTGGGATTGGTCTGAAAATGAATGACTGTCGAGGGCGTGGCTACTTGGTTTGATAAAAGATGAATGGATTGGCTAAGGGAGAATAGTCTGTCAAATTTTGTCGTTTTGTTTTAAAAAAAGAGGAACGAAGGACGGATACCGAAGCGTTGAGGACGGAAAAAAGGGTGGAGAACTGGACATTCTGATAGAGGTCGTCGAGTAGTACAGATCGCTCACGAGATTAACATAAGGGGAGTAGGACTTGTAAGTTTTGAGTGAGACTCAATAGTTTTTCGGACTCTGAAAGTTAATGTGCAGAAGTGAATGCGCGTAGGATTTGGAAAGTTTCTTTTTTATTGCGGTGTTGGATTTTAATGTTTTACCACTAGTTGGGGAAGACTAGGAACACTAAATATCACGTAAGAACCAATAGATATTCTAGGCAGTGAGGACTGGATTCGTCGACAGAGTCGCAAGATCACAAGAAAGAAGCAGGACTTGGGATCATCTGCATTCAAGTAGGAAGATACTGCGGACCGTCGTCGATCAAGACGTTAGATAAGTACTGCAGTACAAAAGTTTTATTTAAAAAGGTCATGACCTAGAACAATTGTCAAAATTGTTAAATAAATTGTTGAATTTTTCTTTTGGAAATTAAAAGATTTTCATTTGGTCAATCACAATTGTTAAGTAGTTAGAGATATATAATTATTTACTTTCAGATTCCTCGCCATACTGTACAGTTGGCAGATCAAGTAATCGGCTATCTAGACGATAGCGATTATCTATAACGGGACCCATTGACCCAGATAGCCGGACATTTATCAATTTGTTAAAATTAGCTGTGGAAGCATTGTTTTAATTAATGTAACCTGTTCCTGGCGCCCAGAATTTTACTATAAATTCGGAACGGGTCACGATTATAACCGTCCCAAGGTGAATGATATCAACGATCTCGTATTAGTGTATGACGAGACATTGTTGGTACATTTCAAAACGTATATCTTAATGGGACCCTTAAGAAATCGGAAATCTTAACGAACACCAACCGTTAAGAGTAGCTTTTCGTCTGTTTGCATTAAGACGATAGCGACAATACAGTATTACGAAAAAGACATTTCAAGTCAAAATTCAAATGGAAGGGAAACGTTAATCTCTGTCTCTCTCTCTCTCTCTCTCTCTAGTATTTACATATCTGTGTGTCTCCTCTCTCTTTCCTCTCTCTCCTCTTTCTTCTCTTTCTCCTCTCTCTCCGATCTTCCTCCCCTCTCTTCTCTCTTTTTCAAACAACACCTCTTCTGTTGCTTCAGCTGCACAAGAGCAGAGACCGGCCACCTGGGGGCCGAATCCTGGCCTGGGCAAAGGCGGGCAGTGTTACCAATGCACCAAGCCGCATGTTCCCGGGCGGGCGCGGACAGCTTCCGCTCCCACCGGAAGGAAGTCCCCATTAGCGCCCGAGCGGCTGCCGCTGGGTACACAGAAAGCAATTTAGTGCCGAGCCGTCGGGGGGGGGGGCGGCGATTCCTTCTTCGGAGCCCCCTCCCACCCCCCACTCCCGCAATTTGGCGCATCAATATTTGCTCGAGCGCCGCCCAGCGCCGCTCGGACTCGCGGCCGCCGGTCACCGGACAACTCGGGAGGGCGCGCTGGGGACGCGACGCTGGATGGCGGCTTCGCTGGTGTAGCGGTTAACGGCTCGAACTGTATATCCCTGTTCGCGGATTCAAACCCCAACGAGGATTTTGAAAGAAGAAAAATCCTTTGTATACCTTCCTTGGGAAGGGAGGTAAATCCGGCTGTCCCATGTTGTAGATTTACTACATGTAAAATATCAAGTCTCAAACAATAGTAAATTCCAATCTTCTGTTTCGTCGTCCTAGGGTACCTTATTTCGCTGGTAGATGGCGAAAGGAGCGTAGCGAAATATGTGATCTGGAGGAGGTTGAGGCCTCATGGCCTGAGCCTCGCCACGTAAAATAAGTTATAATTGAATTGAATTAACATCAAATAAAGGGAATTGGAGGGGAGCGCCATGGGGGAAGAACGGACTGAAACACTTAAATATTGCTCGGAGAACTAAGATCAGCGCCTCTACCTTAGAGCCGATGGGGTGTCACCCCTAGAATAAAGCGTAGAAATATTTTTTAATGATAGTACAGTTATTGTTAAATTAAATTTGTCGATGACACTGGTTTCTTACGCTGCAGCTCCGAACAGCTGTGGCGGTTGGTGGCTAGGGATGCGACATTGCCAGCAAGACATACAGGTTTTTAAACGTCGATGCTGAAATTTAATACATCGATTTTCATAAAACATCGGCCGAAAACCGTTGATGTCAATAAACATCGATATTTTAAAAAATGGATTAGTAAGCATTGAATGGAAGGGATTTAATTTGAAAGAGGTCTCGTTTATTAATTTTTAATTGAACTTTAACGGACAAATGAAAATCAAAAAAATCTTGAAGACAATAAACGAAACATGGATTATGTGGTTCAATAATACATAAATAATACTGTTTTTTGACGTAATTGTATTTATTTTTCGCCCTTTATTTTAGTGTGATGAAGATTCAATGTATGAGTATATGAAAATTATAGAATTGTATTATGATGGACTTTTTTTATTAAAAAGTATCGACCACGTAAAAATATCGAAGAGAAAATATCGGCTTCAAAAATCGACATTAAATACGTCGAATATTTTATTAAAAACATCCATCTTTTGAAACATTGATATCGATGTCGCATCCCTACTATACTGCGATTTTCTTAAATGTGCCCCGGACAGGAATCAGCTGTTTCGCTGCCATCCAGTCGGGAGCTTGTATGTCGCCACAATGACGTCACTATCGTGACGATCAAGGACCCGATTGGATGAAACCGTCAACAGCTGATTTCTGTCAGGGTACAGTTGAGAAAATTGCAGTATAGTGATATATCAGGGCGGCGCATGGGGGCAGGGCGCGGTGGCATGTCAGGGTACCAGTAGCGCCGGTCACTGTTTTATTACACTCCAGTTAAAACATGAAGCCCTCTCAAGGTCACGAGCTGGCAGGAGTGAGGGGGACACTATTATCGAATAGCGAGCTTCGTTGCGACGTTTAATCACTCTTAAATTGCAATATATAAAACCATCGTTAGACCGTTACTACTGTATGCCTGCCCATCTGGATAAATGCTGCAAAAATCAATCTAAAGAAATTCCAAATCTTTCAGAACCAATTTCTTAGAACAATGTCCAATGCACCATGGTTTGTCAGCGATCGTCAGCTTCGTAAAGAACTCAGCCTAGAACTCATTGAATGTCACGTCACATACCTAGCCACTAACGTTTACCGTTATTTACCCCCAATCCCTGCCTTTGCAACCTTCAGTCTCGCAAAAAATCCTAACCACACCAGAATAAAAAGCAGATATCCGTACAATATATTCCTAAAAACCTTCTCCGAATTCGAACCTGAATAGAGGACCCAATGGGGCATCCTTAACCTTGTTAGATTTTAGTGTTAAAAGTAAGATTTAAATATAAGTTAGCACGTAAGCCTTTCAGACATAAGTGATGTTATAATTTAAACTGAACTATATACAACCAACATAAATCAAAATAAAAAAAACAAAGCGTTTAAAATGTTGGTATTGAAGCTCCCGATTCGATGACAAGACACCGCTCTTTTCAGTGCATGACTTTGCAAGACCTTCCCGTTTCAATCGAAGTACGTGTCTTTCAGACCACAGTGCAGCTGCTGCGGCAGCGCGACCTGCGCCAGCTGTTGTTCTGTCCTGTCCTGCGTGTTCTGCCCTCTTTCCCGGCGCCGTGTTTGCTCTCGATCTCGTCGGCGCCGCCGTGAGAGGACTCGAATAAATATTTTGCCGCAGTTTCGGATGGTCCTGCGGATCTTCGATGATGCTCACCGCAGTGCTTCTTCCAGAGTTTTTTTTTAAATTTATTTTGTCCTCGATGTGTTTTCGAGGATTTTCTGCACCGGCCATTCGTGCCAGCTTTTTCTGGAACCTCCATTTCGCCAATTAACTGTTCCATTTTGGGTGGAAAAATGTTTTAATGAACCTTCGTATGTAAATTAATTTGTGTTAATTCTATATCTTAAAATATTAGCAACTTTCTATATCTTTTTTGTGTTAAAATTAATTTTAAGAATTTGAGTTGCATATCTTTTCTCTCATTGTATTTTTTGTTCATTGCTAGTTTTACCCAATCAACCGAATTTTCGGAGGCTTACACATTGATGAACGTAATCGTTTGTTTGGTGTAATAAGAAATCTACTGTATTCCGATAACGCGCGTTAACCATTGGGGACTGTCATGCTGGCCTACCTCTCGAGAGTGGATGAGAACAAAAATTTCTCGAGTGGACCCGCTTGTGTTTTGTGTATAAACATAAGCCAGCGGGCTTCCATAAACATTAGAATCTCTCGGGCAAAGAATTCATTTGTTATTTGTTGATATATAGCTTTTTATTTGTTGGGACTATATTTGTTGTCTTCTCATTTTATTTCCTACAAAAAGGAATACGTCGTGCTTAGTGTTGATATTTATTTATTGGTTTTATATAAAAAAGGCTGAATAATTCCCGAGTCCCAAATCGTTTCACTTATATACCTGCCGAAAAAGGGAGACTTGTGCTAGTTATCAAAATCTTTCATGTCATATTAATTCTGCATTTTTGTAACCTTGGAACGTCTCGTTCTGGTTTTCATTTATCTAATCTAAAGCAAGATTAATGTGTATTTAGAAACAGAAAAAAGAGTCACACATACGGGACTTTCTACGACAACAAAGGCCTTTTCAATTAATGCTAATTTCAAGAGTTACTTTTTCTTCAAAAACTGAGCGTCGTTCTACTGAAATTGAACCATCGTTGCATAGCCACAGCACCCGCAAAGACTTGTCAAATGACGAGAAGACGTGACGACCGTCGGCCAAACGACCTATCGATCTTTGTTCATTTCCATGCAGCGCGCGGCGTCTGGGCCCTGCGCTCGCCGGCTGTCCGCCCCCGCAGCCGCAGCCGCACCGCTCGCAAAAACGAGACGGATCGCCGCGCCGCGCCGCGCCGCGCCCGCCCGCCCTTCATCATCTCCAATGGGCGACGCCCCAGCGCTGGCGTCGCCGTAGTGCTACGCTTTCTCATCCTACTCCTCGTTCTCCATTTCTTTCTCATTGTCCATTTAATTATTCTCCACCTCTTCTTCCGTTTCTCTATTTCTTCTCCTCTTCTTTCATTTCTTCTTCTTTCTCTACATCTTCCTCTTTCTCCACTTCTTCTGCCTTTTTCTCCTCTCCTCCGTTTCTTCTTCCTCTTTCTCCGTTTCTTCTTTTTCTCCATTTATTCTTCCTCTTTCTCCACCTCTTCTCGATCTCTTCTTTTCTTTCTCCGTGTTCTCATTTCACCTCCGTGTCGTCTATCCTATTTCTCCTATGTTTGTTTCCTCTTTCTGCATCCCTTCTTCCTCTTTTTCCATATCTTTTTTTTCTTTCTCATCCATCTCTTCCTTAAGTTTCTTCTCCACCTCTTCCTCCTTTTCCTTCACCTCTTATTCTCATTTCTGTTCCTTCTTCTCACACAACCGGAAGTCTTCACTTCTGCTCGATTCAGAAATGCAACTGAGCACTGATACGCAAGCCCCGCTTTCTAGAGTTCAGATTTTGAACCTTCGTGCGTGATTTACCATTTGCGACAGGTATTCCCAGAGCAGTTCCACTTCTCCTGTTAATTCTTCAAACTTCGTGCATTCGCGTTTCCACATCTCTCAGTTCAATGCATACGATCAACGTGCGGAGACTGCGCAAGTTGGCGCCCCTCTTCCGCCATGCGCACCATTTCGGTATTGGTCATATCCTGCAGCAATGGTAGGAAATGGTGCGGTGTTTACGATGCTTCTATCATCGAAATCTATATGAGGTGTTGGCTCCCCATCGTAACTATTTATTCTTGCATAAAGCTTTTTCGGCCGCATTGCGGCCATCTTCAGTGCCATAGGACCACAGCCGCCTGTAATGGCACTGAAGATTGCCGCAATGCGGCCGAAAAAGCTTTATGCAAGAATAAATAGTTACGATGGAAAGCCAACACCTCATACACATTTCGATCCTGCAGCAAATTACGCCAGCTTCTCTAGCTCTTCTAACCGGCTGAGGTGGCTCAGGGCATCAACTGCTGTCATTGCAGGACCTCTGGCCGGAAGGTTCAGGGGGTCGAGTCGATGATGGCAGAATTTTCGACACTAGTTACATAGCTATGTCGAATATATCCACTGTCAGGAGGAGAATTCTAGCATTCGGCTGCTCTAATAGGTAGTTTTCCGCTGGTTCTCTGATAATCACCAGGCGAATGCTGGAGCAGTACCCTAATAAACGGGCCACTATTTACCATCCTCGTCCTTGTCCTACACTCACCCCTTGGGCTTATACCCACACGTACTACACTACTTTACATGTCGGGAGATCAGTTAGGAAATAGAGCTGGTATGGTGGAACGGTGCTGGGTGGTAGGGCGGGGCTGGCAGGAAATACCTGGATGAAGAAAACCTTGCACGGCGACGTGTATGTCGGCATCGGATCTCAACATCCAGCTAGTGACGAACACCGCCATCTCCCGCGATAAGACATATTTTATACTCACGGGACGAATAACCATAACAGTCAACGCGCCTGGAAACACGTAATAATCAATCATCAATCTGACCTTCGTTTGCATTGGTCCAAGCATTGGTTTGCGTGGAGTCCAAGTTCTTGACGTCTGCTCCACCGTTCGCAATTTCTCTCAAGAACACCAATTGCATTATTTGGAAACATTACGAGAGACATCCCAAACCTTTACTACACCCTTCACTTATATCGTTCCGTGAGACATCCATTGTCACTCTCTGCCACTATTTGCTCCTCCTATTCTCTCTAACCCCGTGATCGCGCTTATATATAACCATTGCCACTGCGCTGCCTTTGAGTTTGATCCCGGTCCGATGTTCGAGTTTAGTGCCCACGTGATGGCCATACGGGAGGGAGAAGCAGAAAGCGATGGGTAAGTGGAATCGGCGAGTGGGGGTTGATTGGTGTGAGCGCGAGGGAGTTCTGGTGGAGAGCTGGGTGCCGAGATGTGTGGAATCACGGATTCGACGCACGTACGACGTAAAAGGGGGCGTATGAACCCAGTGTGGAACACTACCGACCTCCCTGACAGCGCTGCGGAGTTCGGAAACTTAACGTTGTGATGGAGATTTATGAGAGGCTGCATAGTAGAGATGAAGTGCAGAGAAGGGGGTTGTTACATACGCCTGACTTTCCCAAAAGTTTGTGTTACAATGTAACGAGAAAGAGGAATAGAAATAGATCGATGTTAAATAAAGGTAGAGATTTGAAATAAATGAATGATTGAGCATGAAATGAATAAGAGTATGTAAATATTGGTAATCAATAATAGGCCAAAAGCACAAAAGATTTTATTTTTGAGTAACTGTATTCTTATTGGTTTGACGTATTGTTCATTATTTCAGTAATTGACCATTACATCTAGCACACAATATTTTCATTCACAACCCAGTAAGATCTTACTTGTCTTAGAACCTAAAAACATCAATGACTTAACTATTGAGAACAAATTTAAATTCATTTATTGGTAAACATTTAACCATTTGTATGAGTTTCATTAATAAAGAACATAATAAACATTTCAATTTCAATGATAAAAATTAATAAACAAAAATAAACTATTTCTAATTGAAATTTTTAAATTGTTAAAAGACAATTGTACGAAATGTAATAAAAAATGTTAATTTCATTATAATGTAAATTTGTAAGAGATTTTGAGCCCTTATGCAGTTGCACAGCGATTTAAAATAAATTTAATAAAAAACATACGTGCACGTATCGCTTTTTGCCTTATTGTTCAAAAATTCATCAAAGTGACCAAAAACGAATCCCCATTGTTACAATAGTAAGCCATGATTAAGGTAAAATTTACAACAAATTGAAAATGAACTCTACTACTTTGCTACGATTATGCTGATCAAAGTAATCGAACATCATACTAACCTTTCGAACTAGTTGTGCTATTAACTTCCATTGCTGGATGTTAGTAATAAATTTGTTTGGAAGGTCAGTGAATTAATATTAAGTTCTGTTGTATTACCCTGAAAATGAGAAATAGATATAACTTTCGTCTATATTTTTGTGTGGTAATTTTTTTCAAAAATGTAAGATCTAATTTTAAAATGTTAAAGAATTTCATGATTTTTAATTAGTTATCAAAATACAGTTTTGTTGAAAAAATATTGGGGGCACTTGTGACCGTCACTGTCACTGTCACAGCCGCTGTTTCCGCCACTGTCGCCATCACTGTCGCCGCCACTATCGCCGCCACTGTCGCCGCCACTGTCGCCGCCACTGTCTCCGCCACTGTCGCCGCCACTGTCGCCGCCACTGTTGCCGCCACTGTCGCCGTCACCGTGTGTTCCAATCTTGTTCAGCTCCAGGCTCCGCTGTCAATTCGACCTCATCCTGCCGGACACTCGCAAAAAATCCCTAGACTGGTCCACCTAAATTGAATGTACGGATTTCCTTATGAATATTTGATCAGGTCGCCTTTTGCGTGCCTAATTTATTGTTCAGATATATCATTTGCCGATTATTGTTATATACTAGTGTTGAATTCAATTTAGTTTGGCAAGCGATTGAATGTATTCTCGTAGTTTGCTTTCGAAGCTGCTGGCCGACGATCCATTTATCAAGTTGATTGGCTATTCCGAGCATGTTCGGCATGGAGTTACGACACTGGCATTTCTGTAAAGAATGTTCATCCGATAATTTTTTGTCCAATAACATTTGAATCATCTCATTGCAGTCACTTAGAATAATCGTTTTATAACAGCAGACAGAGATGTTTCCCATCGATCAAATTCTGTTTTTATTTCTTTGAATCCATACGAAAGCCCTATAAGTTATAAGAGTGCACTTGAATCTTGCCAATATTTTCTACACTATTTCCGCTGTAAAGGGTGTTCATTCAAGGAAATAATGGAAGTGTCCCCAGTCCTATGCTGTCATTATTACGAATGACTCATGGTACTTCTGCTATAGTCCAGTTGGGGTGCATGTCAATAGGCAAACAGCTTAGAATGATTCTGTTGGACCCTTTCCTTGTACGTCCAGTCAAGATTTGTGACATCCGTTATAACCCCTTTACATTTCTTGATTGCATTAGTTTGTCAATCGGGAAAAAATGTTCCCAATTTCCCAATTGAAATCACTTCAGGACTTTGGAATATAGAGAACAAATGCGATGAAATGTTTTGTGTAAAATTGTAATACCATTATGAAACATATTTGTATACTAATATTTTCATCTTCTTAAAAAAAACTCAGCAAACGAATTAAGCGACTGTACTGGAGTACATGGTAGTTGTAGAATGTCCTCGGTGCCTACAGAAAGCTCATGTGTGATTATAGGGCGACTAATAGAAAGGAATGGTAATGGACCAGCATTTTCTAGCAAATTCAGTATAACTGCGGTATTCTGCATGTTGTCGCAAGTTGCATACAATTTTATTCTCGGACGACGAGATGATATGAGGAAGATCTTCAGATGAACTGGCAATAATATTTTGAAAATTAGGTTTCAGAGTACTCAAAAAAATGTAAATCCCCTTAAAATCCTGATACTGATTTTCCCGCAACATTGCGTAACTTTCTCTTTGTTATGAATTTCTATAATGGAATTCCATATAAGGGTACAAGAAAGTAAAATATAATATGAAAATGTTTCGTTTCTATGAACACACAAGTTAAAAAGAAGTACTGGGCTCTCCTATTCAGCATGGTCCGAGACACGTGCTTTGTTTGTGCACTTCTGGCTATTACATATCTTCGTGTAATTTCCAAAGAAATGTGAAAAAGTTTGCTTCTTGTTATTATCGTTATCCAAAAGCTTTTTGGCAGGTGTTTCAAAGGCAATATGCACAATGACTTTTCTTGGCGCGAATATGTTACCATTTTAGAAAGCCCTAAATCCCAACTTTAAACTATTGAATACGATGGTGAAAACTGATCTTATAGCCATGTTTATATCAACTAATTGAGACGTAAAAATGGGGATTTTTCACTTTGATACTTAAGAGTCAACACGAAAAATGTTTGACGCTTTTGCAAAATTAGTCAAAAAAAAAGGCACCGCGAGGACGAAGCCGTAGTGCTCCTTTACACGGCGCAACTTAACAGAACTCCGATTAGCGCATGTGCTGGCTAAGCGTTGGTTTGTATGTATGGCGCGACAGTTCCTCAACGGGCTCAGGCCTACCGGCAACGTCCTTGCCTCGCGGCCATGGGTTAAGGGGGTACGTGTGGTTAGCACGAAGACATCCCCACGCCGTATTCCGGTCTTCTCAACCTGAGAAGTGAATTTTCTCATCGTCACACAACATATACTAGGACATTGCAAGGAAAACGCACACTTTAGTCTTGCCTCGACCGGGAGTCGAACCCGTGGCCGTGTAGTGGAAGGCGAGTACGCTGATCAAGAGCTAGACGTGAGGCTGAAGCATTGGTTTAAATGGAGGTATTCACACGGGTGGCGCTGTCGCGTGGCTCGCGAACACCAGAAGCACAGACGCGCATCCACGCTAGCGCCAGCAGATCAGAGTTCTAAATGGCAGCCTTCACACTAGACTTCTTGGACGCGCCACTGAACAGTTTTTTTTTTACCTTCTGGCAGCTTTTCGGCCACCGGAGCACACAGCGGTGCGACTCACGTATCCTTCCTTTCTCACGGTCAGTAGCAGTGGCAGTGGCTGCGAGTGAAAGGCTCTGCCGCTTCTCGGTGGCGCCGCCGAGAGTGGCTCCGTGTGAAGGCAGCCGCAGGATGCATAAAAAAGCAGTTATGCGCACCCTTCGCCTCTGCGATTTCAAGTGCGGGTGCGTGGGCGATTGGCAGCGTCGACGTCTTCCGCGCGACGCGGCCGGCCTTTGTGAGTGGGTGGGGCGGAAAGAGGCCGCGAGCACAAAGCTTCCCGTGGGCAGCGCGCGACGACTAATGGGCCGCACCCACAGCCACGCCCCCCCGGCCCCTCGCGCGATGACTTTCTGCTTCATTTCATTGGCCTGCTGCTTCATTTCCTGCTGCGTCGTCAATGGTGACGTATGACTGTAAAGCTGCCCACTCTCGGGCAAGCCAGGCTTGACGATCCTGCGAAATTACTCTATTAGAGTTTGCTTATTAGGACATGTCCTTTGACATCGATTTTGTTTTAAAAATGTTGGATTTCCGGATTTTACATTAGTATTAAATATATAATTACGTAATCCGTTTTAAATATAATTAATTTTAAATTAGATTTATTCCGATAATGCATAAGAACATAGCTTGAAACATGATTTTAGAAAATAAAACACTGGTTGTAGTTTACTCTGATCATCAAACCTTGGATGTTTTAATATTTTATCGTGCCATTTATAAGTGGTTCATAAATTGGACAGAAAGTTATTACATGTTCTAATACTCCCATTATGCAAGTAATATGTCGGTAGCAGTAACGAGTTTTACAACTGGCGCCCTGGTTCGTGAAGCCTGGCTTGCCTATGCAAAGGTCATTCATAGTTAAGGAGATATTGCTGTTGAAGATTACTACATAGAGTCTTCCATAACACTGAAGTTTTCTGAAGGTGGGCTCACACCAGCAAGAACGGATTGTAAGCCTCTCATGCTCTGTTGTTCATCAAACGTTTGCATTGAGGAATCAGCGGGGTGGCAAAAGATTTAGAACCGGCATATGCATGTCTATGGGTTCATGGTGTCTTTTGACCTACCTTCTAACTTTGGCTTGTCCTGATCACTCTCCTAACACAGACACATAGATGATCGACTGATACATGAAATCTCCTTGACTCCGTCAGAACGTGACCTGCCCAACATCGTGCAAACGTTACCTAAAATTCAGGCAAAAATGTCACGTATGTAATTTCCTTACATATTTGTCACAAAGCTGTCATTTTCGACCTCTCTACATGAAGTAGAAATTTGTAACATTTATTGAGACACCTGAACACATAATCGTACATATACTCTTGCAATGCGCGACTACGCATTTTAGGATTCTAATTGGGAGCTCATTGCTTGCCCCGGCCGGGGTGGTGCCTCTCTGGGAGCGAGAAGCCTTCAGGGAATAAACCTGCACTCCGAAGTGTGTGTGCATCGGCACCGAATATCATGTTCAGTGGGGATAAAGATCTCCACATCTTAACTATAACATACACTTCCCTCACGGGACTAGTGAGCGAAGAAGACTACGCGTCCTGAAACACTAAATACTCACTCGCTTTCAGCTATGTAATATAAATAATTCACAACTTTAGGTGGACGTGAAACACATAATAGCTTGATTGCTAATAGGTTCCCCTGAATAAGATAATAAAACGTTCCCTGAAAGTCTTTTTCGTCAACTTAAATTATTTTATGTTTATAGTTTAACTATTCATATACGATTTGGTTTCAGGGAACTTTTTACCATCTTATCCGGGGGTACACTTTGCCTGTCGCAATGGTGAATCGCGAACCTCATATGGATCTACGCTTTTAAATGGCCTGTTGCACTGCCCGGACACCGCTTTTGATGAGGTCTGTCCATCGGGCCGTTGGTAAAAGGCTCGGTCAATGGATCTATTGTTTCGTGAAATGCACTGTGTGATTTAATTTGCTTTGCATTTTTATCACGTTTCTATTTTTCTCTCCAATATCATGGATTGAATTTTGCTGTCCGTAATTGGTTTCGAACGTATCCTGGATCAAATACTAAATGGTGCATTTCA
The DNA here is from genome assembly GCA_031308135.1 of Acheta domesticus. NCBI lineage: Eukaryota > Metazoa > Arthropoda > Insecta > Orthoptera > Gryllidae > Acheta > Acheta domesticus. The sequence goes on from JAHLJT010003656.1 coordinate 87,916,662, forward strand.
GCCGGTATTGAACCTGGTCGTTATGGAAACTATAACACCTCTTCTTTAATACAATAGCTGTAAATGTTTGAAGTGTGTAATGTTGATAGAAAAGATTGGCACACTCAAGTTTATTCAACAATATATTCAACATTAATTACTTATTTAAACAATTCTATATATTGTCGTGTTATCAATTTTGAATCGTGTATTTTAGGTTTCCAGAGATTTGATGATCTTGCGTCATTCATTTATTAAAATAATTCAGTACTATAAGATAATAGCACAGAATCAAGAATCAATTAAGACTCTAAGTCAATCGCGATGACCTCATGGTGGGTATCTACAGATTTCATGTAATATATTACTCGCAGTATGCTTCACGATATGAGATCGCATCCCTCATCTAATGAACTTTATAAAAAATCTTCATTCAGTCAATATTATATTATAGCCACGATAGGTGAATTTGTATTAAGAATCTTCGATATGTATCTGAAATACACAACCGATAATTGGAAATTATCATTGCGTTTAAATATATTTAATTATTGATTTTGATTAAATGAAGTTTGAGAAACGACGTGAGAACAACAACTTCCATCAGTGCTATTAAATAATGTAAATTGGAGAAGGTTTTTCAGGAATAGTACATGAGAGTTAACAGCATTAGTACTTAGCAGTCTTGTCCCATCTCTACCTAAATATGTCTATTGATTGTATACTCCCGACAAGCGAGTTGAGGTAAGTTGGCTTACAACAAACCACTTGGTACTTTGCACCTTACATATCGACATTGAAGATTTCGTCAGGAATTTTGGAGATTCCAACTATTTCTCATGATTTCTCAAGTTATTTTTCAAATCTCGAATTCTTTTCACGATTCATGGAATTCGAAAATGAAAATGGTTAATTCTCGTGATTGAGTCAAAGAGGGCATTGAGATGCACCAAGACTTACGGAGCGCCACTAGGGCTGTGACTAGAACGCGTCGACATAAAGATTTAACGTTTTGTCAGATTTCGTTAGGATTTGAAGGTTTCGAGTCGTTTTTACGATTCATGGGGATCGATGATTTGAATGGTAGGCCCTGAGTACTGAGTTGTGGCTGACCTGAAGTACACGTTCACCGACAAAATGTACACTGTGGCATGCGGCGCACCAAGATTTGTGGAATTAAACGATTTGAATGTCCCCACCTCGAGATTGAGTAAGTAACTGCATGGACAGAATATTGAGTTTCTTCGTGACTTATCGAGTGCCAAATGATTTGCAGTGACTAGCAAATTCCCGACATCGAAGATTAAATACTTCGTCAGAATTGGTTCGGATAGAAAGGATTCGTCAGGATTTGAAAATTTAAGTTTTCCAATTACAAGTAGCTTTCGCGATTCATGCAATTCAAGTGTTTGGATGATTCATTTTCGAAATTGAGTTGTGACTGTCTCTAAGTGTCTCTTCTTGTATGGACATACAAGAAGCGATGATGTTCGATGTCCATCAGGGTGCATTGCATTGCACTGTGCTATGTGGCGCGTCAAGTGGCTTGCGGGAATCAACAAATCGTTGACTTCGGATATTTAGTTGTTTTTTTTTTCTTTTTTTCTTTTCTTTATTCTTTTTTCTTTTTTTCTTCAGATTTTATTGAAATTGGCAGGATTCATCTGAATGTGAAGGTGTAAGTTTTCAAACCTGAAATTGTTTTGACGTTTAATGGAGTTATAAGATTCGAATCCTCGTTATTGAGACGAGAAAGAATATAGATTTGCACCGTGTATATTGAGAAACGCCAGGTGATGCGTGGAGACTAATCAATCGCCGACTTCAAATTTTGTTCTTGGTCATAATTCGTTGGGATTGGCAGGATTCATAAGGATTTGAAGATTTAAGTTTTCAAGTATCGAGTAGTTTTCACGATTTATGGAATTCCGAGATTTCAATGCCTGAAATTCGATATGGAATTGCGGTAGTCCTTAGGTGGGCGTCAACAGGATGTATCGAATTTCATGGGTGGCGTGTAATGATTATGGAGCGGATTTACATGATTTTGCGTATTTTTGTCCGTTGCTTCAGGGTATAGCTAAGTGAAATTTCAAGATATTTGGTTAAAATTAGATGCTCTGTAGATTAATATGTTAGTGCGTATTTGTGTATATTTGACCTATTTTTATCTGTTGGTGCATATTCATGTATTTACATGGAACATATTTTGCATGTTTCTTTAAAATAGAGACTTATCTCTAAAACGTTTCAAGTTTTATAGAATGTATTTACTTTTCAACGTTCATTGATTAGAAAGATCTTGTCACAATTCGCTGATAGATGATAAAATAATTTGTGCAAATGTAGGATATTTCTTGATATCATATGTTTTTAAACAAGCAGAAAAAGTGGAAGAAGACATTTAATGTACTAAGGTGCATATTTACTTCAATTATTTCTGCCGTGAAGTAAGCTAGGTTATATGCGTTTGCACAAAAAATGTACATATTTTCATTTCAAGCATGCTGCTCTGAATTATATCCAGAATGGTTTATACAGGAAATGAAATACTGTTAATTTATATTGCATATTACAGGGCATGTTTCAGAATAAATGCGTATTTTAAGAGCATATTTCAAGATTTTTCAGGGCATAAAAATCCTCTCCCTAGTAATGACTAATAAATCTTGGACGTAAAATATTTAATACTGCGCCAGCATTCATTTCTTCGGCAGGATTGAAAGACAGAAAGTCTTCGAATTTAGAATCTTTTTCGACAAACATTAGTCGCAAGCTTTGAAAGTCCCATCCTCATTATTGCGGCGGGGCCGTTCAGAGGGCACATCTATGGAGTTGTGATACGGCGTAGCTTACAGCAATCGACTGTAATTTTAGCCTCTGCCCATACGCCAACTCGAAATCGAACACGACATGATAGCGAAGCCTGCTATCCTGCCGAATTTAGCGGACGACTTACATCGCGTGCTAATCGGTCATGCTATATCAAATTTGTTCCCAACTCTGGCGCCAGAGTGTGCTGCGAGCTGTACGAGTATATTCCCAAAATGCAACATGAAGTTAGTGACACTAATCTGCATACATAATGATCTGTACATGTACTATTATTACTTATGTTTATTTAAGAATATAATATACTTATATATTATAATATTATATACTTATATATTAATATACTTATATATTTTAAGATACACAGATCAGTGGTTGAAGGGCAGCTGCAGCTCTAGTGGAACAAGAGACTGTGGCATTACGGGAATTTAGCACACTTTGTCTCCACAGTTCGGAATTTCTTCCACTTCTACCTAAACGTTTGTGCAAAACCTCTTTCTCGACTTCACCTCGCTATTGATATCGACGTTGCTGTCAATTGCTGTTACACTTCGCCGTGCCAATTCTCACTATTATTGAGTCGTGGCAGTCCAGAGGGGGCATTGAATCGCGACCTGACTTGCGGGCCGCCGGGTGGCGCGGTGACTAATAAGCCTTCCGCACCCCCGGCCGGCAGCCGCTGACCCTGTTTCTGCATGTGCCCCGCGGCCCCTCCCATCGCGGGCGGAGTCCCCTTCGGCGCCGCGCCGCCTTTGTTCGGCCCCCGCGGTCAACACTTGCCGCTCCGAGCCGTCGCGGCGCCCGCGCGCCCGATGGCTTGATTTATCGTTTCTCGCGCTCCGCCCGCCCGCCTCCGCCCCGCCCATCCTGCCGCGTCCCTCCCCCGCCCGCGCTCTGCCACGCTCGCACCCCGCCTCCCTCTCGCATCTCCTTTCTCGTGCCCCGCCCGCTGCCTAGTCCGTACGCCGTCTGCGTCCCGCCCGGGGCCGCGTCTCGCCCCGCTCTCGTCCTGCTCTCTCCCATGCCCCGCCCCGCCCCCACTCACGCCCTTCCCGGCCCGCGTCAGCTCGCTTGCCGCCCGCTTCCCGCCCACTACCCGCTCGCTTCTCGTTCGCTTCCCGCTCACTTCACGCTCTCTTCCCGTCCACTTCCCGCCCTCTTCCGTCCACCTCTCGCTCGCTTGCCGCCCACTTCCCTCTCTCTTCCCGCCTCACGTCTCGCCCGCTTCCCGTCCACTTCCCGTCCACTTTCCGTTCGCTTCCCGCCCGATTTCTGCCTGAACCGCCGTCCTTCCCGCCGTTCTTCCCGCCGTCTTCCCGCCGTCTTCCCGCCGTCTTCCCCGCCGTCTTCCCGCCCTCTTCCCGCCGTCTTCCCGCCCTCTTCCCGCCCTCTTCCCGCCCTCTTCCCGCCCTCTTCCCGCCCTCTTCCCCCCCCCTTCCCGCCCTCTTCCCGCCCTCTTCCCGCCCTCTTCCCGCCCTCTTCCCGCCATCTTCCCGCCCTCTTCCCACCCTTTCCCGCTCGCACCCTGCCCGCGCTTTTGTCTGCACCCTCCCCCGCGCTATGCCGCACCCGCGCCCCGCCCTCGCCCCGCCCCCACCCCCGCCCGCGACAGCCGCGCGCGCGGGCGCTAATGCAATTTCATCGCTCATCCCGTTGTCGTTGGGAATTAAAGCCTCCGTCCTTTCCGCCGGCGGCGCGCAGCCGGGCCGCACTTGCCGCCGCGGCCCTCGCTGTCGGAGTCGCCGTCAGCCCCGCCCCCTGCGCAACCATCATTCAGTGGCCCCCGTTCCCCGCCGATCGCCGCACCGACGCCATCCGCGTTCTCACACTCGGCCCCCTCCCCACACTCGCCTGCGTCCATCCCTAATTTCCACCCAGTGCTTCCGCGCCTCTCTTCTCGCCTTTCCTACATTTCTCGGCGAATTCTCCCTGTGCCCTGGACGGTAGGAAGAGAAATGAATTATTTATCCTCGCGTCCAATATAACTCTCTTTCTGTTTCTGACACTTCTCCTTTTTCTTTTTCTACTTTGTCTGCTACTTCTAATTGTTTATTTTACTACTTCTGCTTCTTCCATTTTGTTTTCTTGTGTTTCTTCTTCTACTTCGTCCACTTTTACTGCGTTTTCTACTTTTTTTCTATTTCGACTTCTTCGGTTTCATCTTCTACTTTTTTGACTTCTATTACTTCGTCTTCTTTTATCTCTTCTTTTACTTGGTCATTAACTTTTTCTTTTACTTCTACCTCTTTTCTTCAGGGCTTTCCCACAGGAAACAATTGGGGATTAGTCTTTCTTCTCCTTTTCCTTTCCCCAGAATTGCCTCAATCTTCGATTAACATCCTCTTCTTGATTTTCTGACACGTTAGTTGCACTTATTCCTATTTCTGGGAATTGGTTGAATTGAAATTCAAATGAAGAAAAACGTAAGATTAATTTTTGAAAGTTCTTTTTGTTTTTTGGGATTTCAACCTTCTAGGACTCAAATGTTCTATCCCTAATGTAGTGAATTATAAGCGTTCGTTTCTGCATGACTCATGATTTTCCTTTTCCCTCTGCTTTCCATCACATCACTGCGTTGCTCAGGCAAGGATGAATAAAGTGCCTCTAAGCAGAAGCAGAATTCGTTACCCCTACTGTGGGACTCTTCTTCCACAAATCCATTTATTTTCCCTCGAATGCTCTTTCTTTGTTGTTTCATTACCATACATTTCTCCTCCAGTGTTCCTGTTTATCCTACTCCTTCATTATCTCCGTTTCATCTGTTATCTCCCTCGTACAATATATTTAGCATCTTCTAATTCATTATCCTATATAACCAAACTCCACTAATGCAATCTCCATTTCTCTCGCTTTCCTCATAATTGTAGACTTTCAAGTTCTCCTTATTTTCTTCTGTAATGAATGTAGCAAACTTTTATTTCTCGGAGCGTCCTCTCTTATTCCGTCCTATTACTCTCCCCAGCATATTCCACTTCTCCAAATTTTTCGTCGCCAAAATTCTCTCATTTCCTCAATGTTTTCCGACCTGCGTCCCTCCCTCTATCCTTCTCTCTCTGCCCCGGCGCGAGGGCACGATCGTTGTCCGTACGCGGCGGAGGAAAGGGAAAGAAGTGTGATCTTAATTAAATCTGAGTTTTGCTTCGTGCTACCAGCACGTTTCGCGCAGTTTTAAAATGGATTTCCCTGAGAGAGTTTTAAAGATGCTGCGGTCTCTACTTAAAAGGACGTTGTAATAAGGATATTAAACAGAAACCAGCTGTGTGGGTTTCGATATACTGTTATTCCCTGACAGACGAGGCGAGTTAAAAATGCCTCTCCATAATCTGGTTTCGCGTTACGTATTAGAGTTTTGGGCAACCTGTACTTTTCAGAAAATACCTTAGCCTGCTGGATATTTTATATTGATCGTGGAAAATATGTATTAATGAAGATACTGTTTTAAAACAGGACAAAAAGGGGATGAAAATGAAAATTGACTATTTTAAGCTTAATAGGTTTTTTGGTAAAATATTTAAACATTGGCTTCTATTAATTTCACTTTGTTTTTATTTTTATTTTTAAAGGTATTCAAATGAAACATCACCACTATTACTTTAAAGGATTTCTTTATGCGATATTTATGGGCTGTTTCTTATTTCTTTATCTTATAAATTGTATTTCTTCATTGTAAGACCATTTCCCCCTGAAAGTCAAAATAAGAAGGCTTCCAAGCAATCAGGATTTTCTAGCCATGCTTCAGTATATGAAAATACTGTACATTCAAATAAAGAAATAGAATGAATATTTTAGAAAATGTGTGGTATTTTTGCACATGTTCAGAATTAGAAAATTTAAAAAAAACGTAAGAATTTTTTGCTTTAAGACTTTTGGAAAAGACAATTTGCTTTCCATTGTTTTGAGTGAATTTATAATAAATTTTTACACTTTTAAAAGGCAGTTGATGCGAGAAAAATTTTCATTATCATGGTTAGGATAAATTTCTCTGTAAAATCACAAACTCCCCCGCATTTGACCAAAAGAACCAATTCTCTGCAATCTTCGTTTTCAATCTCTGATATCATTCATGAAACAATTAAACCGCAAATTCTTCCTAGAGCCCCTTTTGCCCCAAATGTAAAAGCCATTCCTCTAGGGAAAAAAAACATGCTTTCCGAGACTTTAAGAAACAGGTCATAAAATAATAATTCCTCTCTTCTGTGTCCCACTCTAACATCGCCAACCAAAAGATACATAAAATTAACAAAATTCTGAAAACAAAATAGGAACCCAATAGAGTTAAGCTCAGGAGTAAATGGTGAAATTAATGTTACGTATTGAAAGTGTTGTTTTCTGAAACCTTCACATGTAAAGCCTAATGGCTGACCAGTGAATGAAAACGAAAGTAAATTTTTAAAAAAATGAGAAGTTCGGGAGAATGAATAGAAATGCATTGCCATTCGCTTGATCTTTCTCCTAATTAGTGAAACTTCACTACAGTGATGTGCGAAATAAACTACTTTTCTTACATTTAATTCTCTTTACGAGATATTCATACTCAGCCTTACTAATAGAGGTTTGGTTTAAGCCAGGAGTAACACGTTTACTTTGGAATTAACTACTTCCAGAGTAAGCGTGAAGTAAGGGAAGAGTAACTTTCTACTAATAAACGCGGAGTAAGCGAGGAGTATCTACACCGGCGTTACTTCACAAACATCGTTTGGCAACGCCTAAAAACCTCGTGTCGACTTCGTAAGTCGGATGTTCCATCGATAGTTACGTTTATGTATCGATCATATTGCGTATCATTATAACCTATTAATAAATTAAATCATTAATAAATCATCGCAAAGACGTCTTTGCATCAGGTTTCGGCGTCCAGCATCCGCCCTTTGCTGTAAACAAGGAGGTTAGAAATATGAATATACGGAGAAGACATTCTTCACAGCCGAAAATGAAGCCTGTTAAGCGATAGGATAATTGACCATTTGCCAGAAATCTATCTTTCGTAATATATTTTTTATTTAACATACATTGATATTTCGCTAAGGAACGTGTTGCAAATATAATTCTTGGTTTGAATGAATAGATAGAAAGAGGAACGCGATAAAGCAAAACAAACATGTAAAGAATATTAGGCCTCCCAAGAGTTCAATAAGTGACGGTAAATAAAAAAAATTGCTTAATTTCTGTCTGAAGTTGAACTGAATTTTCCTCATGAGCTTCAAGCCAAGTATTATTACAATTGTACCTGTAATTTAATGTCATTGAGAAATTATGATAGCTTCAAAAATAATAATAAAAGGTATTTTCAATGAATCCAATGGAAAATTGTGAGTACATAACTCTATAAAGAAATGGAAATGTAATGCTTTAGAGAATCTAACTATAAGATTTAATTCCAATTTTTTGAACAGAAGTATTAACAATGTTTTTTTAATGGATCTGAGAAGAAGAAATTCTCTGACAAGGAATAGATGAAAACTGTTCTGTCTATAGTTGTAGTGATACAGTCAACAACAAAATTAAAAACGTGAGTGAGGCCAAAAACTTGACCGCAAATTAATCATTGCAGTGTTATTTAGGGAATATGCTTAAAGGAAATCTTCAATAAAATTTTTGCAAAGATTGCATCAACCAATATATGACTTCAACATGAATTCCTCTACCACAATAATTGCAAAAAAAATTCAGTTAAAAACATGCCACCAACAGCAGCTTCGTAAAAGTTGAATCCCATGCAGGATCAATGGCGACTGAAGACAAAATTAGGTGGGGAAAATAAGAGAAGTGCAAGTTGATACAGCTTAGTTTTCAAAGTGACTTAAGAATATACTTTAAAATCATCTATCTAAAAAATGGTTTTCACACCAAATTTTTAAATTAAAAAACTCATACATCTTTTTGGAATATTATTGTGAAACTGTTGCAGTAACAGTAACAGCAGGAAGCAGTAACTTGCCACAGAGAATTACAGAAAATACCTGCTCAAATGTAACTCTCTGTCTAAAGCCACATAAATTGGTACATATTTTAAAAATAATTAAAGTTTTTTTAATATCAATTTAATATTTTTTTAAAAACCAATGATGATATATAATTAATATAAACATTTCTTAAGGTCTGAGGAAGATTCAATTCCAAGATGGCACAAATTTTTAATTTTTAAAATGTTTTCCAAAGGATAATAAATAATAAAAATATTTTTTAATGGACTATTCCTTCTATTTCAGTTTTTAAACCTTTGACTTTACTATTAGGTACCTTTACTGCAAAATCATTTCATGAAAATGTTACTTTTGTTGTCTCTCTATGGAACAGTGGATTTACCATTTTCAAGGCACCAAACTAAAATATTTTTGAGACCCCCTCCTTTTTACAGTGACAATAACATTTTTCAAAGAGGATATTTTACCCTTTCTATTAAAAATTAATTAAACAAATACAACATGCCTCAAATAATAGTTTTATTCAAATATTTACTTTAAAAATTGATGACAATTATCTTATAATATAATGTCTGTATGTCAAATTAGCTGCAATATCAACACCATAACTGACAAAATCTTACTAAAAATGCTGTTAATGTAATATTTTGTTTATAAAATCAGAAATAGTATTCTTGAAAGATAAACCTCAGAGCTTATAATTTTCACTGAACCTTATTGTTAGTGAATTGAGTTTGTCTTGTCCTATAGTAAACTCAATACTTGTTTTTAACTCTTGAATTTACTAAATAAAGAACACACTGGACTGAATTGTCTGTCCCATTTGATTATTTTAAATTGTTTGTACTTAAAAAGCTAAATGTTGGGTGTATGAAAAGAAACCATTTGAGTCAGCTGCTGTGATGGATTTTGGCATGAAAAATGTTGTCATCTACTTAAGAAGTTGAAGTAGATGAGAATGAATATGGTGATCTTCGAATAAATCTGTTTTCAACTCTAACAGGTGTTTATCAAATTTAATTAATTTGTATTTCTGTACTGCAACTAAATAAAAATTTGCATATTTTCATAACCTTTTTTAGCTTTGCCACTTTCTTTAAGACTTTTTTTAGACCTCTTGGGCTCTGAGGCTCCAACCTGTAGCTTATTTACCTTAATGCTAAATAAAAACTCGGATTTATGCCACAAAATTCTTAGAACACCAGTGCTGCAATGGATGAATGCCATCGAAATGCAGTGTGATAATAGTATGAAAAAACCAATGAAAAACTTCGCCATTTCATTACATTCTAGATAAGAGCATTCTCCCATGAACTGGAACAGAATTGGATTTATCTACTAAATTTAGGCCTACATGTAATGAGAGGTGCACTAAAAAACACTCATGTTGGAGAAAAATGTTCCAATTCTGAATCTTTTGTTTGTTTTGAAGAAAAACGTTAATATTAAATGTTATAAATTAACATTTATTCCCAAGAAAATAAAATTCAAAAATAAATAACCCCAAACACTATTTCACATTGGCACAAAGCCGTAAACTGGGCGTACTGGAAAGCTTGCGAGACGAGTTAATTGAGATGTTTTGTCAACAAAACATCGCGCCCGACCGGAGAGCTCTCATCAAAAGACCTTCACTTTCTGAGGATAATGTCATCTCCATATATTCTAACCTCCTTCGCTGTGAATTGCCACGGACTTGCGCTACTTCACGCTTACTCCGAGCTTAAACTAGGGGTCGACTGGGAACAGCGGTTGCCATGGTAACTACGCCGCCCTTACTCCAAGCTTACGCTACTCCATGTTTATTAGTAAAGATTTTGGCTACTTCAAGCTTACTCTAGAAGTAAATTTTACTCAACGTTTATTAGTAAGGCGGACTATGTCTAGTGTTCTACCCGTGAGGCGGCACAAGTTTTGTAATTTTTAAGCTCCCCAATATTGGATTTAAAGGGGACGTAATTTCTATAATTTTATATTATACTATAATTTTAATATGAATGACTATAATTTTAATTGGAATTAAAATAAAATCAGACTGCGTCTGGGCATTGGAACATTTGATTCATTCTAATATTATCTCCAAGGTCGAGTGTTTAGATTCACGGGATCTCTGCGACTTCTTTACAAGAATGTGGTATTTAGAAACAATGCACTTGAAATGTGTATTATTTTATTCCCCAACTGCTTTATAATTGTAATTGTATTGAAGATTTCATGGGTTTGATGACGTAGGTGATACTTTTTTTTCAGAGTTAGCCGCCGATATGAGTGACGTAATGTGAATGAAAATATCAATCTCTAGACGCTCCCGTTGCCATGATAAACACAACAACAGTTCATAATTTAGCCTTGAACCTCGAATAGCCGAAAATAAACTGAGCAAATACACGGAAGATCTGGTCCCGTCAAACTGTCACCGTTGACGTGCCGCGTGAATAGAAAAGCAAGCGGGAACACTGTGTAAGGGGGATCCGCGCCATAAACGGAAGATTGAACGATAAGCCACCAGCAGACAAGGCCCCCGTGTTCTGTGACCCCAAAACGGTGCGGGTGGGTCAGCGACCCCTGTGATACGCCCGCCTTTGTGGGCAGCTGGCATCTGCTCCGCTCCGTATTGAGACATCGTGGGCCCCTGGACTACGGGCACCGGAAGTTCGTTGCCAAAAAGTCACTGGCGAACAGAACCTGCCGTAAGGCACTTCTGAAAAATTGTTATTAAAGAGTCGCTTCACAAACACTCTTCACTATTTCGTAATTATATTCTTGCTGAATATAATAATTTGATGAATGGTTCAATTTATATTTTTATGGAGTTTACTAGTTAAATCATTAGCATGATCTGACCGACACGCATGAACGAACTCCACACGTGGTCTCAGGTTCATACACCCAGAACCTTCTACCGCCACTAAATGTCCGTTTTAATCCCTTCTAAAGATAACGAATTTTATTTGCAGAAAATATCTCTACTTTCCGTAATTGTTAAAAAAAATCTTCTGGCTTTCCAGGATTTAGGACTGTGGCCTGTTCTTTTCTTACCTGATCTACAGTTTTCCCAGTAATCTTTTGTTCAGTAGATTACATTACATTTCTAAACGTTTCTCTAGTATTACATAGTAAGGACATGCTTTTCTTTCAAACGGATTCCCTTCAAATGGAATTTTTACTTACCTAAGCGTTGTATTTTATTGTATCGAATTAATCGATAAATTATAATTATATAGAATTATGTTGAAGCGACTCCACAGCAAGTTATATATATGGATGAATTACTTAAGTGCTCGCATCCCTTGCCCTTAAGTTGAACTATTCTACACGCACGCTCTTTGCACACCGAAAAGCTAAATTTAAAAGAGTACTCCTAAACAATATGAAAAACATTGCGGATTCGACTGACCGACAACGAAATTAGGAAGTTTTAACAGAATCGCTGCTGAAATAAGAAAAATACTACTGGCAAATAAATTCACTATTCATTGAAAGAAGATAGAGGATAAAGTTGAGAAACAATGAAAGAAACACTTAGCAACCAGTGGAACCATACACAAATCACATCAATTTTTGAAATTTTGTCTCAATATTGCGTCTACGTTTACTACCGAGTAGCAGCTCAAAGCAAACATTTAATAAAATCTATTGTAAAATGATTGTGCAAAGATGCAACTGAGCCAGCATTCTCCCTTCACCGAAAAAACAAAAGAAACAGGACATGCACACGCGAAGGCGGCTGTTAGCGCATTCTCCCAGTGCCTCCCCCTTCCACTCACGGCCGTTCTCATCATTCACGCCCCCGATTGATAAGTATTTCCAGGCACGTGTACAGCTTCGGTTATTAGTCCCGTACGTGTAGCGCACGTTTTATCGAGGGAGGTGGAGATGAACTTCCTCAGCTGGATGGCGACATCTGCATGTCATCTGTACGTCAGCTTCCGGGTTTTCCGCAACCAGGTATCTTTCACAAACGGGGCACCTCCCCAGCCGGGAAATGCTCTAACCTCCTGACTGGTATCCCGACATGTGTGGTAATGTAGTGCATGTGAGTGTGTGTGTTTGAGAGTAGGAGAAGGAATGAGTATAGGAGAAGGAAGGGGGAGGAAATATTGTTTGCGATCCGTGCTCCCGTTTGTTAGAATATTGCTCCGGCATTCGCCTGGTTTCGATCGGAGGATCCACGGAAAACTGCCGATGATTTCAGCCGGTCGCTAAAATTCTCCTCCAGACAGCGGCTGAACTCAACCTAATAGCTATAGAGCCAATGTCGAAAATCCTGCCACCGTCGGGTCTCAAGCCGCAAGACCTCCCGGTCAGAGGCGCTACAGTGACATCAGTTGCTGCCCTGAGCCACCTCAGCAGGTTCCTCGCTCCGACAAATTCCTCACAGCCCGGCGCGCACGGGCGCTGGTAATGGGCGTCTAACAAGGGCTATTAGAAAACACATCTCTCTTGCCTTTGGAAGCGCGGGCCTGCAAGACTCTCGCTATCGTTAAACGGTAGCGTCATTACGCACAGCGCGCTCCGTCCGCCCGCCGGTCCGTCCGAGGCGATTATTAAGAAACCTTTTATGGAAGGGCTTTTTTACGCTTTGACGAAGACAGCGCAGTGCTGCGCTCCACGGCGAGGACCGCGGGATAATCGACTTGGGGGAGGGGAGTGTTGCGCTGGGAATGAGAGAGGAACAGAGGGCATTGCGCCGTTGCGACGGCCGGCGATGAAAGACCGCGTTCAGAAATTCGCGCCGTGAAGCCCGCTTCGCCTTTGCTGTTGCAACGACCCCGCCAGTCACGTTTCGCGAACGTACATGTGACAGACTGAGGAGAATGGAAATGGACATTTATGTATAATTACGTTTATTATTATGTAATTATCAGATATGTTTCATCAATGGACAAATTCCTGATATTATGATGACTGATTTGTTGTATCAGTCGTTTGATACATTTTCTTCTTTCAGTACTATATCCTTTTTGGGGGTGCTTCTCTATTTGAAAAATAATGGAATGAGTGAAGAATTAGATTTTGTATGCGATACATGATAATTTGTTTCTGCGCATCAAACGCACACGGGATCACGCCCGAGGCGGGATTCGAAGCAAAGGTGTGCGTGGTTCGAATTTTGTAAGAAATGATTTTGATTATTTGGATCCATGCGAATATTCGGGGTTTTTAATATAATTGTTTCAAAATTGAAAATGACTTCATACTGCAACCCTACTGTTTCTTGGCTACGGAGTAGGGATTTCCCCCCAAACACTAATAGAATGTCCATAAAATTTTTGTTTTGTAGACCACTGCGTAAGCCCCATCCGTATGCGAAAAACTAGCTTTAAGATCCTAGCCCACATTGTTTTGGAGTAATTCACAATGGTATTGTGTATAAAAAGTAACTTGTGTTGCTGGTTTTGCGCACGCTATTCCCCTTTTTAATGTTGTGCGTACTTCTTATTTTTCAACATTAAATCTGTTTGATGTTGTGTTGGAGAGTAATTCCTTATCCAGCTTCAGTACAATTACGGGCTTTCGTAAGGATGATTTCTGAAAGACGATACAATAAGTCATATTTCCGTATCGTGTTACAAATAAAGAAGGGATAGGGGTTAAAGTAGAAATAGTTTTATTCAAATCTATTCAATATCTAAACGTCACCCCCTCTGGACGTTATTCTGGCCATCTCAAAACCGCTGCCGGCGTAACGTAGAATCAAAAGATTAGCGTTGTAAACTATTGTTTTACTGTTCAGAATCAAGGTAATGATATTTACGTAAGCGAACCTGCTCCGAGTTGCGACTTGTGTGATGCACTCTTGGAAAGCGCTCATTCTGGCACAATGCAAGTTACGGAAGCGACGCAAATGCCTTCCGTCTCAGATGCGGTGGGCAATTTGCAGCTGGGAGCTCAAGGTGCTCAAGGACGAGAAGGACCAGGAAACGAGCAAATTGCCTTCCGCGATGCTTCTTTATTTCATCGTCTTGACCTGAGCTGCTCGACGAAACTAGTTGAGGCAGGTTTATTCCCTCTCTGCTCCGTTATTTTTCGTAGGGTATCATCAATCCTTCATAAAAAATCAATTGATTAAGTCATTTGTTTATTACGTCTTGGATCATTTGGGTACGAGTTGAGACAGGTTTCCTCGGAGTTACTCCATTTCTCGAGCGTCTTATTCCCTTGCTGCTCCGTTATTTTTCGTACCATTTCATCAATCCTTCATAAAAAAATCAATTCATTAAATCATTTGTTCATTCCGTCTTGGATCATTGGGGTACTGGATCCATAATACACAAAGGCGAAGTGAACTCCCACCTTGCAAATCTCAAGCACAGTAGGATTCAGTAGGATCTTATTAGTAATTTTGTAAAATATGAGTGTGTGGATATTTGATAATGGCGCATGCGAACCTGCTCTGGTTCTGGTTCACCTGCTCTGCGAAGCAGCCATCATAACGAAAGGTTCGAGGTGAGTCATGGGTGTGTCGCTGTTCCTATTAGAAGGCCGGCTGCGAGCGCCAGGACGGGTAGGTAATCCAATTCAGGAAGATGGCATCCTGAATGGAGAAATGATTAGATCCCGTGTCTGGAGTGAAGTAGCTTCTGCTTAAGTTAGAGTGCCCGGTTTTGTTTAGTCTGTGGAGAGTGTTGTGCTGTAAATATGAACGTACACTAGGTACGCAGACTGTGCTGCAAACACTGTGTTTTCAATAGTGTGATGATTGAACTGGCTTGTAATGGCATATGTTGATCTGGTTATTGGGTTATTGTAAACAGATGCTTAATAAACTCTTGTTGTATACATTGGTGTACCTGTTATTTCTGCATACTTCAGTTTTGGTTAGTAATACGTTACGGAGATTTAATTCTTTTGTTTATTAAACTATTTATTTAGTTTTCAAATTACATGAATTTCGGAGGGACGGCGTAAATGTATTGCATCTCGCCCTATTCCAAAGCGAAATATCATCACATAGCGTCAATGAGTCTCCTTGATACGGTGTTTATGTTGGGATATGATGATGGTGATAATGATGATGATGAATGACGTGATGAGTATGCAAATAAAGTTGCAAAAGAAGGTATAATGAGATGGAGAGGAAACATGTGACCCCAGAGTAAACTTACTCGAAACCTGTTATGTCTGACGCATATATACCATATTGAGTTTTGGGATGTGAACCTCGACACCTAGAAATTTATGATTCCTCGATGGCTAATCTAGCGCGTCAGTCGCTATCATTATTCGTCTGCATGAGATAATGGTGCAATACATTTGTTGAAAAATAGTTAACAGCAAGTGTTATGTTAACAAGTTTCTTTTTGATGTGATTATTTGCCTTTTTAGTGCATTCCAATGCGATAAGACAAGTAAATTTTCTATATTATCGCAAATATCGAAATAAATGCATCGAATATATGTTATACATGTACTGAAGAGTAAAGCGATTCGATCCGTAAAGGCAGGTTCCTGTAATAATTAAGAAAGGATGTCTTGACATTAATATTAATTTCATCCAACACTATTGCACGTTTAACGTAACACACCTGTACAATGATTTAGAACGTATCGTTTTCGACAAGTTATAAAGAACGTTCCCTTGTATTTAACACCTTCATAAAAATTAACTTCGTAAACTCAAGTCTTCAAGAGATTAAAAGCTACACATTCTTTAAAAAACGTTATGAACTATAAACCAAACTCAAGCTAGCGAGATGAACACCTTAAATCTTTCAGAAAATGAAATCCTAAAGTTGGTAAATTTGTGGGTCAATATTGATAATAGAAGTATTAAAAAGTTGGTAATTTATGGGGGAAAGTTGGCAAATTGAGGAAATTTTTCTCCCCTTTCTTCGTTGCCTGTTCGGCCCCTGCCTCTGTTCCTTATCGCAGTCGCTAGCTTTATCTCGAAGCTTCTGCGGGCAGAGCGGCCAGTAATTCATTGGCCGAGGAAGCGAGGAGAGAGCACCATCCATTTTCGATCGATCATGATGAAATTTACTGTTGGTGTACTTTAAGACTCCTCATCGGAATATAAATTAGATAAATTTGCTAACAGTGCTGAATCACGGAATGGAATTTCGTATTGAGATATAACTTTCTCCGTTGCGTAAACCTCGTCGTTGGGTATTAATTATTGAAAAAATTCTCGTATATTTCAGAAAATAGATTAGAAAATAAATCCTAATAGTACATCGTATTTCCGTCGAACAATATTTCCTCATTTTTATTTTTCTTCATTTTTTCCCATAGTTTTGTTCCTGTTAGTTCCTCCTTAGAAGTTTAAATCTTTCTTAAAGTTTTTTTTCTTTCATAAATTTCTATATTTTATTTGATACCTAATTAATATTTGCTCCACCGTCGTCTTCATCTTGTTCATTTTTGGTCGTCATTCTCCTTCCTTTCTCTCTTACGGTGGTCATACTCCACTCACATTCTCATCCCTTAGTTGTCATGAGCGAATTGTGTGTATTCATTATTCATCAGCGTTCTGCTCCTCGTGAGTTTTCCTTCCGTGATCCATCCTTAGAATCAACACCACCGTCCTTCCGTTTCCTGCCGCTGGGGGGGGGGGGGGCTGTCACGACCGCGTTGCGCTCGTCGCTTCGTTCCCGAAGCGGCGCTGCCGTCGAAGAACAAAGCGTATCTCGCCCAGGCAGCGGCTGTGGCGGCGGCGGCGGCGGTGGCGGAGCCGTAGCGAATGGGTTTTGCGATTGAGAACGAATATATTTTGCGGCTGCGCACGCGGCTTCGGCAGCGCTCATAACTCTCCGGCTGCTCTCCTAAAAGCGAGCCCGCCGCGCCACGCCGCGTTGAGCGGAGCGGAGCGCGGTTGGGCGCTGCGCTGTTTTCCTCCACCCCCACTCGCGCTGCCGAGCGCCCTTCGCCCGCAGTGCCCTATCCGTTACCCAGTGCCCTAAATCGGCCAACTTCTTTCTGGATCCTGATTTCGTCTTCCTTCGCTGCTGCTTTCTTAACTTTTCATTGTCCATCGGTCTCGATTCGCTGTCTATCCCACTTAATCGCCACTCCTTTGTCCACTCTCTACTCTGTACTTCAACTCTCCAACCTCCACTCTCCATCCTCCACGCTCCACACTCCACTCTCTACCCTCCGCTGCGCAGCACATGCTGGGAGACCTGTCCGGAGCTTGGGTTAGAGCTTGTCCAACCTGCGGCGGTGCCCCACTGGTGGGAGATACCTAGTTGAGGAAAACCCCGTTAGCCGACGGTAGGTCGGCGCCGGATCTCAACATCCAGCGGGGGATGATCACCGCCATCTAGCTCTAAAGCATGCACTGCACTTACGGTACAAATTACTTTAGCAGTTGACGCGCCCGGGGTCACTAATCAACCATCCAATCAAATTCACTCTCAACCCCCGCTATCCATTCTCCACTCTCAACTATCCACCCTCCTTCCGCCACCCTCCACTTTCCACTATTCACCCTCCACTTTTCACTCTCCCTTTCCACCTGCGTATCCACGCCCTTCCATCTCCATGCGTCTACACCAAATTTGGTTACTGCAGCCGTCTTCCCATTTGGTTACTGTTTTATCCTTCGTATGTTTTCCTTCCTGTGCCAGCCAACTTCCTTCCATTTTCCACTTTTGACTTCCTTCGCTGCTTTTACCTGCGTTTTCACCATCCAGATTCTCTGTACAGGTACTTGGGATCATCCACGTCCATCAGTTTCTGCCCTCTCACACCAATATCAAGCCCCTATTCTGCGGACCTCCAACAGCCTCAACGCAACGTAACTTTCTTTACTCCTCCTACATTGGCCATCTTTCTACTCATCACTCTCTTCCTTCACCTCACAGTAATGTGAGTTCTTTTGATATTCTCTATCCTTCAACTTAATCATCACACACCAATCGTCACTCAACTGTTATACTCTAGCTACCTTTCCCCATCTTAAACACACCACCTTCAACTTACCAACTTTCTCGGAGGAAGGGTCAATCGTCTTTCTCGTTCGTTCTCTTCATTCCCTATTCTCCTCTGTCAACGTTTATCTTTCTATCCTCTTCCACTCTTTCTCCTTCCACCCGCTTTGCTAACCTTCCCTTCTCTACCCCAATCCTCCATCCTTCATCCTACATTCTCTACCCTCCACTTATCCACCCTTCATTCTCCAAGCTCCACTTTCCGCAATCTACTCTCAGCTTCCCAACCATCACTCGCCAGACTCCACCCTCCACCCTCCACCTTCCACTTACAAGCCGTACTCTCTCCCCTCTCAACCAACCTTCCGCCCTCCTCCCTCCACCATCGCAGCCGCGCCGCGCGCTCCGAGCGTCGCGTATTATCCGCGAATTTCCGCGCGAGAATTCCCGAATAATAATGATGTCTATGACGTTAAATCCCCATGACAAATGATGGCGGTCCGCGGAGAGCGCGGCAAGCGGGCGGGCGGACGCTCCCGAAGGGAGAGTGCAATGGATGTTCGCGCGCATTTCCGCGTCCAATCGGTTCTTTTGTGCGGGAGAGACCTGTCATAAATTAGGCTAACTGCCGGAGCAATGCGGGTAGCCCGCCTACTTGCGGTTGTATGAATGCTGTGTGTCACGGCCGATTTCGGAGCTCGTGATTGCTTTATTCGCCTCTCCCCCCGCGCCCGTTGGCTGCTGATAGCATCTCCGGTTGTCAGTGCGCCCCCAGGGCCCATTGTACTTATTTCGAGTATTGCTGCTGGGTGTTTGCTCCCGTGTTGGGGGAAATGGTCTTGCGCGGCGTGGGGGTGATCGTGAAACTTGGTCTGGTTATGTTTCCGCGCCATCTGTTGGCGGGGGGGGGGGGGAAGGCGATGACGGTGTAAAGAGTTGCTGTTGCACTGAAATAGTTAGCACGTGTGGTTATCTTTATTGTGCGTTGGAGAGTTCAAACTCTCTGTGAACTCTCGGCTGATACGAGAAAACAGTCAGGACTCTGCGCTGTTGTCGGTTGAGTGAGTTACTCAAGAAGAGTTCTGGAGACTGGGCGGAGGGAAAGCTGGGTGTGCACATGAAAAATTCTAATAGAAAGAGTGTGATTAGGGACTTTTATTGGTACATCATACCCAACCACCATTATTTCCTTACTCTCTGGTGATGGACGAAATGTGTTTTGTTCTTCTGCAAGTCCTTTAATGTTTTTGACTCTTTCTTAAAGAGTTTAGTTTGTGCATTGCGTTTTATTTGAGTAATATTGAATAATAACGGATAATATAATTATTTATGTTCATGTTTACAGTTTTCTTTTCATCTCTATATCATAAGTACGTAACGTGCTCATCTAAGTTACGTTGTTATGTAGGAACAAAATAAATATTGATAAAGTCTACCCAACACTTCACAGGAGTTTCCTGTCGTAACAGGTTCGCGTCTATCGGTTGGTGTACAGTGGTAGATACTTTTGCGAGTTTCGTCATTCATCACCAAAAGTCGAAATGAGTTGATTGATGCACTGTTGTTGATTTAATACACGCCGAAAATCGTAGAAAATCATCGCCCGGAAATAATCTCGAGTCAACTCCATTCCTTGACCGACAAGAAACTTTCAAATTACAGAACAAGCACAATTCGCATCTGTAACACACCACGTTTTCGGTTTGTATAACCATTAAAAAGGTCAAACTTTACGATAAGTACGACATATTTTGCCTAACAACATCAGTATTGCCAATTCCGGAAGCATAAAGAACTACCTACGTACACTGCGGTTTTTCTAACTTTGTCCCTCAAGGTGCTGTCTTCAAGATGGAATATGTCACGGTATTTCGCGACGTTCTCAATTGTGCTGCCAGATACAGCATAATCGCGACCGTATCAAGCAGTTCTTGCGATCATGCGACATCTAGTGGATCGACGGAGAAAGATGCGAAATGCCGTGTGATATATTCCATCGTGGCCTTAGGGGCTTGAGGGACAGAGTTAGAAAAATCCCACTATAGTGGGGTGATCTCCTGACTGTGCACCTCTCCGACGTCGCCCATTGGAGGACCAACCGCCCGCGTCTCCTGCGACGGCCGCAATCGCCCTCCCCGGAGTCCGCCGGTCGCCCCGGGCGGCCCTTCAAATCCCGCAGCCCGTGTACCGCGCCCTTGGGAATGGGCACTGCCCCCGCCCGCGCACACCCTAATCGCCGCCGTGCGGCGCCCGGCACGGCCCTCCCCGCGGGTTCCGGCGCGCTGCTGGATAGGCCCCGAATCCAGGGGGCTTTTTCTTCCACCGACAAGGCGGAGCTGTTAATGAGACGTCCAGTTCGCTAGTTGGGCCTTAATACACATGTTTTGTTAGTCGATTTTCAATGGATTCTCCCAAAACTCTGAATCAGGGGGCATTTTCTTCCATGAAAATGGCGGCGCTGTTATTATGGTGCCCATTTTATTGGAGGAGTTTTCATGGTGATGTTTTTTATTCATCGTTTGTCTATAGTTTCAGGCGCATCTCGATTCCAAGATATTTTCATTGTTTCAGACAAATCTCTTATGTAGGGGGCTTTGGCTTCCACTGAGATGGCGGAGCTCTTAATGAGACTCCAATCCGCTGGTTGGGCTGTAATCCCATGTTTTGTTAGCCGAATTGCTATGGATTCAGTCCAAACTCTGATTGAGGGGGCATTGGCTTCTATCAAAATGGTGGCGCTGTTCATAAGCTGCCCATTTTGCTGGTTGGGTCTTCATGTTGGTGTTTTGTGTTAAACGTTTTTCTGTGCTTTCAGAAGCATCTCGATTCCAGGATATTTTGACTTTGGGTTTTATCAAGATGGCGGTGCTCTTAATTAGATGCCTGTTCGGCTGATTGGGCCTTCATGCCGATGTTTATTTAAGCAACGTTTCAGATGAAACCTGGTTACAAGAGCTTTGGATTCCATCAAGATGGCGGCTATTGAGTGAGACGAATTGAATGAGACACTGAAACTCCCTCGTTGGGCTTCTGTAGGAATGTTCTGTTAGTCAAAATTCGATGTTCAAAGTCTCCCTCTTTTTAGGATGTATTCATATTTCGATATAGCTGGGACTACCTTTTCGATTTTGCTCGACTCCCCCACCAGTAGTGATCTTTCGTCACCTCATGGATCTTCCATGAGCATTGTGCGGAACATAACAGCTCAATTACCCGGGAGAGATGGCTCAATGCATAAACTTGAATTCACTGTAGTCCCTCTGACGGGGAGGTCCTAGATTCGAGTCCCGATGGCGGTAGGATTTTCGACACTAGCTTGTCGGCTAGGTCGAATTCGGTCGCTATCTGGAGGAGACTTCTAGCGGCCGGCTGCTCTGATCAGTAGTTTTCCGTGGTTTCTCCGATGAACAACAGGCGAATGCTGGAGCAGTACCCTAACAAACGGGCCATGGACCGCGCGCGATCTTTCCTTCCTCTTCCTTGTCCTATCCTCTCCTCTTACACACACATTTACACTAACATTCACTATAGTACCACGCATGCCGGGAGACCGGTCGGGAGCTTACAGCTTGTCGCGGCTGGGGCGGTGCCCCGCTGGTGGGAGATAACTGGTTAAGGGGAAAACCCTGCTAGTCGACGGTAGGTCCAGCCGGGGAAAAGATCATCGCCACCTCCCGAGAGGAAAAAACTACGCACTACACTTACGGGACTAAGGACCTAAGTAGTTGACGCGCCCGGAAACACGAATCAATCAAATAGCTCAATTGACGTGACGTACCCAGTGCTAAAGAGTCCACGATAGTCCCCCATTCCTAGCCTTACACTATATATCCATTCAAAAAAGTAGTGTCTACAATTGTTACGTTAATATTTATCAAGAATTCATATCAAAATGAGTTGCCAAGAAAATCTTTTTAAGCATCTAAATGGTATTATAAATGTTCTGGGGTAGTATGGTATTATTATTTAATATAATTAACTTCTCCGAAAAGCATTGCTTTGGCTTATTGGTGGCATGGGTATCAAATGAAACTTGATTTAATAAATGCAGAGTACTAACGTAACCAATTAACCTAGAATTCATTTTGTAAGATGATATTCATACATTATCGCAAATGTCATATCTGTGCCTATGATAACTTTACGCAATCGTATGAACTGAAAACTGCAATATGTACCCATTGCTGGAATAATTTTTAAGAATAAAAGTATGGAAGTTTCCCTGCTACATACGATTCTTTGACAGAATGGCAGTTGACTACAATCTTTCAAACTGTTAGTGGAATCTCACCATCTCTATCGTTAATCCAAGAGATCGAATATTCAGTGTGCTGTATGAAGCGGCAACTCAACATCCGTTTACTATTCATAAAATGTCACGTATTCTGAGCACCAGTGACCTTCCAAGAACATCGGAACGCTTCGGAGGAAGACATAAAGACAAAAGAGGTCATCTGAACGCTCCACGCGGTCGAGGGGAAGCGGCGACGACGTAATAGAGATCTTAATATTCTTCCCGGAGCAGCAGAGGCTGCCGCGAAGAATGTCCCATCGCTCCGGCTGCAGCCAGTGGCCTTCTGGCAATAGGGGCGGCAATTTCTCCTTCATAATGTGAATTCGAGTGAATGAGATGAGAGAAGTAGGTGAGGTACGCGAGTGAATGAGTGAGGTAGGTGAGTGAGTGAGAGAGATGAGTGAGTGAGGTAGATAAGTGAGCGAGGTAGATGAGTGAGGCGAGGTAGATGAGTGAGTGAGGTAGATGAGTGAGTGAGGTAGATGAGTGAGTGAGGTAGATGAGTGAGTGAGGTAGATGAGTGAGTGAGGTAGATGAGTGAGTGAGGTAGATGAGTGAGTGAGGTAGATGAGTGAGTGAGGTAGATGAGTGAGTGAGGTAGATGAGTGAGTGAGGTAGATGAGTGAGTGAGGTAGATGAGTGAGTGAGGTAGATGAGTGAGTGAGGTAGATGAGTGAGTGAGTGAGGTAGATGAGTGAGTGAGTGAGGTAGATGAGTGAGTGAGGTAGATGAGTGAGTGAGTGAGTGAGGTAGATGAGTGAGTGAGGTGGATGAGTGAGTGAGTGAGGTGGACGAGTGAGTGAATGAGGTGGACGAGTGAGTGAGGTGGACGAGTGAGTGAGGTGGACGAGTGAGTGAGGTGGACGAGTGAGTGAGGTGGACGAGTGAGTGAGGTGGACGAGTGAGTGAGGTGGACGAGTGAGTGAGGTGGACGAGTGAGTGAGGTGGACGAGTGAGTGAGGTGGACGAGTGAGTGAGGTGGACGAGTGAGTGAGGTGGACGAGTGAGTGAGGTGGACGAGTGAGTGAGGTGGACGAGTGAGTGAGGTGGACGAGTGAGTGAGGTGGACGAGTGAGTGAGGTGGACGAGTGAGTGAGGTGGACGAGTGAGTGAGGTGGACGAGTGAGTGAGGTGGACGAGTGAGTGAGGTGGACGAGTGAGTGAGGTGGACGAGTGAGTGAGGTGGACGAGTGAGTGAGGTGGACGAGTGAGTGAGGTGGGCGAGTGAGTGAGGTGGGCGAGTGAGTGAGGTGGGCGAGTGAGTGAGGTGGGCGAGTGAGTGAGGTAGACGAGTGAGTGAGGTAGACGAGTGAGTGAGTGAGTGAGGTAGGTGAATGAGGTATCCCTCTTCAGGTATCTCTCCCAGAGGTACCGCAGCATTTGGGATAGTGTCTAAGCTCTCGGTAGTCCCCCGATATGTGTGGTTGTATTGTACATGTGTTGGTGTAAGGGGGCGAGGAGGGGGCAAGGAAGGATGAGGAAGGAAAGATCGCACGCCGTCCGTGGCCCGTTTGTTAGGGTTCTCCTCCGGCATTCGCCTAAAATTAATCTAAGAAGCCATAGAAAACTATTGGCCAGAGTAGCCAGTTGCTGGAATTTTAGTAGTCTTTACAGTCGAAAATTCGCCTATGATGCTTCAAATCCTTGGACTTTCCGATCAGAGACGCTACTGCGACAAAAGTTGCTGATACATTTCAGTCAGTATATTTCGACCTATTGGCAAATCGATGCATCAAAAATCCATATTTCGGTATGTTACAGTATCCCCATATTTACGTATTTAAAAAAAATTTCCATTGCGAATACTCCACATTTTTTGTCATTCATTTAAAAGGCTAAGTAGCTTCATAATGTGAATGAATTTGAATGTCCAGGCACTGAACTGTGTGTTACATCATTCTGTGTGTGCGTAAACATTCACATATTGTTAGTTCATTAACTAGTAGAAAGTCTTAGATCCATTCAATTAAATTACATAGAATTGTCAAATAGTCAATTTAAGTTACATAATATTTTGAGATAATGAATGTGTTTCACCAGCTGTGTTATATAGAGGGATTTCAGTTCAGCGAAATCTTAAAAAATGGCATAGGACTTTAAAAAAGTCTCATTTTGTGGAATACGGTCCACTAAACGTCTCGATTATGGTCAGACAGATTCAATCTAAGGTATGAATTTTTGACTGCAGATAAAAGTAACGACGACCGGTGGTAACAGAATACATACTTTAGTTGACATTATTTCACAGTGATAAATAAGAATTACTCTGAGCTCGCGAATGGCAGACAAAGTTCTGAACTGAACTCTAGTGCCATTGGAGAAGAAAACAAGTTTAAATAGAACGAGGGAAGAAAAAGTGGGGGAAAGAAAGGTGGATGGGAGAAAGGGGGAAAGGAGGTGGAGGGGTGCAAGGGGATGGAGGTGAAGAAGTGAAGAAGAGGGGTGAGAAAAGTAGGAGGAGGAGAGGAGAAAAGCTAGGAGAAGGAGAGGAGAAAAGTAGGAGGACGAGAGGGGAAAAGTAGGAGGAGGAGAGGAGAAACGTAGAAGGAGGAGAGGAGAAAAGGAGGAGGAGGAGAGGAGAAGAGTAGGAAGAGAAATAGAAAAATAATAGAAGCTTGTAAGTGTGTATTGCTTCCTAAAATATGACATCTTTGGGATTTTGCTCGTTAATATATTTTTCTTTGCTTCTGCATGTTGCTGGTTCATGTTTCGTGCAAAGCATTCCTCGATATGGCTGCAATGAAATTGCGCGCAGTGTATAGGCGAAGGTAAACGCAATTGCAAGCAATGCGTCGTTATTCGATTGCGGCTCGCGGTTTTGTCAATGCATAGCGACCCCAGGGCAATATTATTTTGAACCTCGCAGTGAGTTCAGTTGTTGCTCCTCTAAAACGCTCTCCAGTGTCGCTTTTGACGATTCGCTTACATCGTTCTTGCTGCTCGAACAGTGCTGCCGAGGACTGTTTCTTTCTCTCAAGTACATTCTTCTGGTTGTGCTACCATTAGCTTTCACTGTAATAGTATATTGTATCTTCAAGATTTTTTAACGTCTCATCTCAATGCTGAAATATGTACGTCAGCCCAATACTGACATCTCCATGCTGACATATGTACTTAGCCCTAATAAGTTATTGTGCAGAGTTAAGATTTGACACTTTAGTGGCTTTTTGAGAGAGTTGGTACGAAGTCTTATTAAGGTCTGCCATTTTTTATATACTGTGCTAAATTGACCAAATTCAAAACGAACTTTTTTTTGTTGTTGTTGAAAGGATTACACTTACTAGATCGGTGTGTATCCTTTTTTATCTGAAATTTATTTTATTTATTTATTTATCGTTTTATGACTTTTATTTTCCGATAAATATATTTTTACAAGTTCTGCGTAATCTTCCACTATTCAATTCTTCTAATGACGTATGACACATGTACTAGGTATTCATTTTTTCTCAAATTCTTTATGCATTTTTTTAGCAAAATATTAATTCCTTTCCTCTCCTCAGTATTGTTTCGTGCCTCCGCTCAACTTCATGCGTTGATGACCCTCGTAAGACCGCTGCTATCTCCGTTGTCTCCTCCATTGGCAGCGCTTCCGCTATACGAGCTCCGTGCCCGTTCCCCTCGCTCCGCCGTGGCCGCAGCCGCGCCGCTCAGCCAGTCGGGCCGCGTCCGGTTTTAGCTATTGTCTCTGTAACGAGCGGCCGAAACTCAATAACGCGGGCCGCGGTCGTTGCTGGTCGCTCCGCCGCGGGCCCGGCGCGCGCCCATCGCCGCGTTGGTATTCGCCGCGACTCCCGACGCCGGACGTGCTGCGGGCCCCGCCGCCGCTCACGCTTTCGTCCCGCCCCGCCCCCACACCGCCCCTGCCCTCACTCCCCCTGACCCTCACTCACCCCGCCATCGCGCTCTGTCTGCCCTCATCCCACATCGCTCCCGGCCACATCCCGCCCCGGTCCTGTCCCCGTCCCCGCCTCAACTCGTCCCCCGCCCTCGCCTCGTCTCCGCTCTCACCTGGCTCCCACGCCGCCCTCACCCCGCCTCGTCCTCGCCATGACTCCGCCTTCACCCAGCCCCCACCCTGCCGCCGCCCTCGACCGTCTCCACCCTCACCTCGCTAGCACATTGCCCCCACCTCACCCCCGGCCTTACCACCTCCGGTCCTCACCCCGCCCCTTCACTCTCTCTACCCCCACACCACAACGCCCCCAGCCACAGTCCGCCCCGGTCCTGTCCCCGTCCCCGCCCTCGCCTCATCCCCGCTCTCACTTCTCCCCCACACCGCCCTCACCCCGTACCCACTCTCAGCCCGCCGCCCTCACCCGCCTCGTCCTCACCATGACTCTACCTTCACCCAGCCCCCACCCTGCCGCCGCCGTCGACCATCTCCACCCTCACCATGCAACCACATTGCTCCCACAACACCCCAAACCTCTCAGTGTCTCCTCCACCACGCCTTCATCTCGCCTCGCTGCGACCTCGCTGCCCCGTCCCTCGCCGCTTCCCCTCCGCCGTCTTGCTCCGTCCCCGCTCCACCTCGCCTCTACTCCCCCGAGCCCGTCAGTGCGACCCTGCCACACACCACTCCTCCCAAATCCGATGCCTCCCCGCCACTGCCCGTACGTGCCTCCCTGCCCTCACTGGCCCGGCCAACCCCTCCCCCGCCTCACCATCACGAGGTCACCCTCGTCCCTTCATTTCTCAACCACCCCCGCTACGCCGAGACACCTTCCAAGCCCACCTTTTTCCTGGAACCCATTCTCCCCGACCCCGCCTAACATCGGCTCGTCTCATTCCATCCCATCCCATCCCATCTCATCCCATCCCATCCATCCCATCCCATCCCATCCCATCTCATCCCATCCCATCCCATCTCATCCCATCTTATCCCATCCCAAACCATCCCATCTCATCCCATTCCATCCCATCCCATCTCATCCCATATTATCCCACCCCAAACCATTCCATCTCATGCCATCCCATCTCATCCCATCTCATCTCATCCCATCCCATTTCATCCCATCTTATCCCATCCCATCCCATCCCATCCCATCCAATCCCATCCCATCCCATCTTATCCCATCCAATCCCATCCCATCCCATCCCATTCCATCCCATCCTCCAATTACCCTCCACCCGGCCCCGTCCTCGCCGACCGCACTGACCTAACTCCACCTCCGCTCATGTCAGAGTTTCCACACCTGCTACACTCTTCCTTGCGCCCTCTTCTCTTTCCGCGCCCATCCCTCCCGCAACTGCATTGCCTACGTCTCCGTATTTTATCACCTAGCCCTACTTTCCCCATCTCGCTGCCTACTCGACCTCTTGCTTCCCCTCCACCCCCCGCCCGCGGAATCGCTGCTCATCCCCCTCCTCCTTGCCTACGCCCCTTCAACTGCGCTCCTCCCCACGGCACCACCTCACTGCCGCTTCCGCACCGTTTGCTCCCCGCCTCTTTCTCCTGTCCCCGCTGCACTGCCAGCATCACGCTTCAAGCTGCCCGTTACAAGTGCTTGTCCACTGTTCGGTTAGCCGTGGCTTCCGCTGGACCGTTTATTTGGTTTTCGGAGTTCACTCTGCGCTAGTGGTCACCTCATTTTCACTGTTGAGTTTACATCCTCATCAACATTGCTTTCTCGATTTTCAGTACGTGGCTTCATTGGATTCCTTTAGAGTCTTTAAGGGCGAGGGAGAAACTTTCTCTTTCCCTGTATGGCAGTTCTCGGTGTTCTGACTCCAATCTTTGCGACATTCCCAACCCACCAACTCTGCCCTCTGCCCCCGCTTTTCTTGTGGAGAGCTCACGTGCACCGTCTCAATTTGCCCTTCTTTCGTAATCTTCTGACCATATCCAGGGTGTTCGACCTATCGACTGCCTGAGTTTAGCTTAGAGCTAGCATTATCGCTCTTTGCAGCGGTTTTGACCGCGAGGTCCTAGGGATCGACTCCCAACATTGGCGGATTTTCAACACTAGCTTCATTGCTTGTCGAATTTACCCACTGTCTAAATGTGGTACTCTTAGCGGTCGGCTGCGCTGATTGATAGTTTTCCATGGTATCTCTGATGAATACCAGCAAATTGCCGGAGCAGTACCGCAACAAACTGGCCACTGCGTGCGATCTTTCCTTCCTCTTCCTTGTCCTCTCCTCTGCCCTTACACGCACAAAAACACATACACCTTACATTCACTACACTACCACACATCTGGGGATCAGCGCTTGTTCCGGCTGGGGCGGTGCCCCACTGGTGGGAGATACCTGGTCGGGGAAACCCCGCCAACTGACGGTAGGTCGGCGTCGGATCTCATCTTCTAGCGGGGAACCGCCACATGCCGTGGAAAAACATGCACTACACTTACGAAGACTATTGACCTTAGCAGTTGTCGCGTCTGGCGACGCTAGTAAATCATCCAACCATAGCTGATGACGTAAACGGAAACAAGCGATGAAGCTGACCTACCCCCATGATCTTTACATTATTTTCTCAGTTGCTTTTTCAGGCCCTTCCGACTCCCTCTGTCACACTTTTTCATATTTTCGGCTGCTCCACTCTTCTGCCTGCCGAAGGCCTGTCCTTAATTCTGGCCATCGTCGCCTTGTACTTCTTCTGGACGTCCGCAACCCAACCCCTTTCTTTCTTTGAAACAGTACCTCTAAACTCGTTTGAGCTGCCAATCTTTCCCCTTCGTTCTTGCCGTCGCCACTCCCGCTGCTCCGCGCCGCGCCGTTGCCAATTGAGGAGTCAGGACGCGAAGCCAACTCACATTACCTCCCCCGCCGAAGATTTTAACAAGCTTACAGCCGGAGCGTCGGCGTTCGCTCGACCTCGGACTTCACAATTTTGTTTGCAAGTTTGCTACTCTTCGATTTCTAATTTCCTGAAAATGGAGGATCCGGAGATTTCTTTTTTGGAAGTTAACTAGGAGAATCGAGTAATCCGGAGGTTGCATCAGAGACCCAACACGCGTTTTACTGCTAATTGTTGTGTTGGGTACTAACGCTGCGGTGGTGTCTGCGTTCTGTGGACATGTTTGGCAAATTATCTACAGTCGAACTCTATTCGAGGCAAACAACAAACATCTCTTTTGGTTTGAAGTTTTGTTCAGTAATGATATTCGCTCTACCGTTTGGAATTTAATGTGTTTTTCGATGGCAACAAGATCATGCAATAGCTCACATGTTTGGAGGAAATGATGTTAAGGGAGATTTATCTCCATTCTATCGCAGCTGGTCATAAATATAGGCAAATTATCTCACAGCAACTGTCAGCTGACTCTTCGTGTGATACGCACAGACGTATTTCCGTGTAAGGGAGGAAATGGATATTCACGAGATTAAAAGTTATATTCATATCTGACTAGGAAACACATTGCGGCGAGTATTGCGAACAATCCAGTTATATCAGCTTTATACATGTGGGTGCGCGTTAAAAGAAATGGCTGTAAAAAATTGTTCAATTCGCAAGTTGCAACCATATTTTTTTCCCTAATTTCTTCTGAAGAATGTAACATGGATGATTATTCAGGAATGGTATCAAAGTTAATTTCTTTATATTACGTAATGATATTAATTGCAATAAAATATAATTATGTTACAAAAATTGAAGCCTAGTAGTACTTTGTTTCACAAAGGTAACAAAATGACATCTTTTGCTAAAAAACAATATTTTTAAATAAAAATAGATATTCGTTAACTTCTTTACAATATTTTTATTACAAGCTCTACGAGAGAAAATATAAATATACATTATAAATAATTTGTCAGAAATTTAATTTCGTTGATATAAACAGTTAATCTTTTGTTTGCTATTTCCGTAATCAAGTAGAGCGGAAATCTATGTTCAGTATTCAGTTTGATGAAATACCAGTAGAGACCTTAGTTCGTTAAGATAGCTTCAATTGAAGCAAGTGCAGTAGCTCAAGAGCGGATTAAAAGTAAATATTGTATTGTATTTCGAGTCTCAGGAAATAGCATTTGAGTACTTGCGGTTACAGTTGAGGCATTTGGGCGTAAACAATCACAGCTGTCATTTCATATATCATAGAAAAATGCAAGTAAATCTGTCTACATGAAATTAGGTAACCCATATCTGAATTATCATTGACACTTCTTATTTTCTTGAAACCTCTTGTGATGTAAAGAGAATAAATATCTCTCGCTCATAACAGTAACAAAAATGTCAAAATTCATTGATGTAGATTTCGCAAAATGTCAGAGATCAGCATTTACACCCTAATGCCTCAGTTGTAAACAATTTGCAAAGTAAGGGGGATGGACGGATTTTAGTTTTAATTGAATTTAGACAATTTAATTTGGATTTGGACAATTTAAGTTGGATTTGGTCAATTTGATTTGGATTTAGTTCACCATTGACTCACATTTGAACTCACATTTGAATACTATTTGAAACATTTCCGTACAATGAATTCTGGAGATGACTTGTTGGCACTTAATAGAGTTGATTGCACTTCCATATGAAATTAATATTGTAATTATTTCTCACAATTTTAGCATCCGAAGATACCCAGCTTGTTCTCTAGCTTTGCACCCAAGCTGCATACGCTTTCATATGGCAGCTCGAAAGCAGTCTGTGAAAAAAATTAGCTCTGTATGGAAATGCCGCCGGGGGATCTTCGTGTGCATTGCTTTGGGGCAGAAGATTCTTCTGCGTACCTCTCATCACGCCGAATCTTTCTTTCCTTTTTTTCCCTTTCACGTCATCCCCTCTCCGCCAGCCTCTCTAGAGCGCTGCGCTTTCTGGATGCTTTGGCACAGTCCTCTTAGACGCTCCCTGTTCCGAGCGTCGTCGGATAAAATCTGACCTCCCCCTCTCCATCTCTCCGACGCACAGTGATCCCGAGTGCACCATTCGGGTAACGCCTATACATTTACGTTTGTACGTTTGCGCCTATAAATTTTGAACCACCTGTACATATATGTTCTTGTATGTTTGCGCCTGAACTTTTTCGTCTGTACGCTTGTGCCTGTATGATTACGCCTATGCGTGTAGGCTTACACGTTTACGCATTCACGTTTGCGCAGAGTGATGGATTTATAAACTTTTAGGACGGAACGCGAACCAAATTACTTACAATTTGTAATTGAAATAATTATATATTTATTGTATAATTTAATGATAACTGCGGAGGTGCCGGATCGCCGTTCCATCACAATCCGCCTGAAATCAAGTCCTGTTTACCTATACGTTTACACCAATACGTTTGCGCCAATGTGTTTGGGCCTGTACGTTTGCGTCTACGTTTACTTGTTGAATTGTACTGGGCCTGAAACGGGCTGGGCCTGTACGTTTACTTGTTGAATTATGATGTCCATATCAAACTTGCTTCTGCAGCTGCGTTAGCTCAGCGGAAAAAAGTTTCTTCTATCGCATTGTTGAGCGGAAGTGGCGGATTTTCGACTCTGGTTACAGTGCTGGGGCGAATTCAACCAATGCTGGAGGTGAATTCTAGCAGCCAGCTACTCTGATCGGTAGTTTTTTCACGATTTCTCCAATCAACACCAGGCGAATACCGAAGCAATACCTTAACGGGCCATGGAGAGCTCGAGATATATCCTTACTTATCCTTGTCCGCTCATCCACACTTACAAACACAAATCACCCACACGTTCACTACCCTCCCTTACACATGTCGGAAGTTCAATCGGGTGCTGAGGTCTTCGTGGCTGGGGCGGCGCCTCACTGAAGGTCATTCCTGGAGGGGGAAAAGCCGCAAGCTGACGTGTTGGTCGGCGCCGGATCTCACGTTCCAGTGGGGGAAGAACATCACCACCTCCTCCTGGGATATAACTTGCACTGTTCTTACCTGGCTAATGACCTAAGTAGTTCACGCACCCCAAGCAATATTCACTCACCCTCACTCAAATTTGTTACATTAATAACTATTAAATAATTGTGAAAATCAGTTGAGTCTCGAACATTGGGGAAATGTATCTGTTCCTTCTTCGACCTCCTTCTACGTCGGATACCAGACGAATGCCAGAGCAGTTCATTAACAAACGGGCCATGAACCGCGCGCCATGTTTCCTTCCTCTTCCTTATCCTATCCTCTCTCCTTACACACACACACACACTAACATGCACTGCACTACCACACATGACGGGAGACCGGTCGGGAGCTTAGAACTTGTCCCAAATGGGCGGTGCCCCGCTGGTGGGAGATATCTGGTTGAGGAAAACCGCTCTAGCCGACAGGTAGGTTGACGCTGGGTCTCACCATCCAGCGGGAGAAAGAACACTATCACATCCTGAGGGAAAAAAAATGCATTACACTCACGGGGCAATTGACCTTAGCAGTTGGGGCGCCCAGAATCACTAAACAACCATTCAATGTATGAACCCTAAGTTGTTTGTAAGTCGTGACCCTATGGGCCTGCTCTTGCTCTGGACCACTGCGTTCCGGCGCCAGCCTTGGGGCACTCCGCGCCGTCACAAAGGGGCGGAGGCCTCTGCGTGCACGATTGCGCCGGAGGGCGTGGGCGTGCATGTAACGTGAGCGGGGGCGTCTTGCTTCCCTGCGAACGCGTTCGAATGCGAATGCGAATGAAACACACGGGCGCTGTCTGTTGACGGAATGAATACTCAACTCTATATTTTTACTTTCTCGCCTTACGAATACTTCGTAAGAAGAGAAAGTTATGCAATCGTGCGCCGGAAAACGAGGAATTTTCGCCAGAAAAACTCTTATAACAGGGGTCTGGTAACAAAAAAGTGGATAAAACCTGTTGCTAAATTTAGAAAAGAAACCTCTATCTCGTGGTGTAGTCAAA
This sequence comes from Acheta domesticus, assembly GCA_031308135.1. Taxonomy (NCBI): domain Eukaryota; kingdom Metazoa; phylum Arthropoda; class Insecta; order Orthoptera; family Gryllidae; genus Acheta; species Acheta domesticus. The sequence goes on from JAHLJT010003656.1 coordinate 87,950,345, forward strand.
ATCCATGAGTTGTTGCTTCTTCATACTGCAAAATCGATTGATGGCAAAACGTCCGTCTGTCCGTCTGTCCGTCTGTGGTCAACGCTGGCGCCTAAACCGTTCGGACGATTTTCTTCAAAATTGATATTCACCAATCGTTTTTACTCGTCTCAAGGCCTCTGGAATTTGAAACTGATATTTTAGTATTTGAGGGTACTTTACATGAAGCCCATTTTGAGATTTTCAAAGCTAAAAGAAAATGGCTCCAAATTTTTTGATTATATTTTGTTGTTGAATAGTGCGAAGAACGTTGAAGGGAATGACGAAGGTATCATTTTCGTTGATAGGTCCAATTTTTCGAAAATTGCAAAAAACTGTTTAAAAACTGGAAAATTGAAGATAGAGATTTTTTCCCTCAGACAAAGTCGGTTGTACAAAATTAGCACTCCAAATAAGGTCATGAACCCTTTTTTGGAAAAACGAGTAGTTTTTGCGCAAATTGCGATTCAAATTTACAAAAAATTTATCTCAAAAACCGTTCCAAACTTTTTCTTTAAATTTTCCTCACGTGTGTAAGGAACGGTAAATATATAAATAAATTAGTGGTGCTATAGAATGGTACATACTTTCTCGCAGTAGTTATTTTTCAAATGCCGATCAGCGGATAAATTATTTGGAGTAAGCCGTTCACCGCTGTCTTTCTTGGTCATGTTTGAAAGACATGTTTTTTCGCATGTTGACAATTACCGGCTTCCTAATGATAAAACTGATACAATTACGTTTCGTTAAAATATAAGTAATTGCGATAAATATACTGGAAATATCTGTATATATTTGTTCAAATTTTAACTTTTAACAATTTTTTAATTCTCTTCTTGGATATGTAAAGCGTATGTACAATCGTATCAATTGTTTCTTAATCATGCATTTACCATTGTATTGGTCGGTTCTATTCTTTCATGGCTCTGTTCGACACAGGCGGTGTTGGTGTGACGTTGTGGTGGTATAAGTGGCCGGTTCGTTGACTTTGAGTATCGTATGTCGGGTGACGGTACGGAAAACTTTTTCTGGTATAATACACTTTTGCTGGTTTATGAAGTAGTGGAATAGCAATAAGGACCGTATAGAAGCAGAGCGAGAATGTATGTGCGTTGGAAGCACCACTAGTTTTTTTTTAAATTTGGTGGTCCCAATGGTTGCGGTGGTTCAATTAGGGCTTTGAATATGCTGAGTTCTTTGATTCAAACTCGGCTGAGGGCGATGGATTTTGGAAGTGGCGGTGATAGCGGAAAAGCCTCGATGAGCTGTGTCACACTTCTGAATTCCAAACCTAATCAGATTCCATAATCGCTCAAACACGAGATGATGCAAGGACGAATACATAAATATTTATTATATTACATTTCTTGGCCTACATCTTTTTTTTAGCAAAGATGTACTTCACACTCGATTCAGCTGAAGACTTCTATTTTCTCGTTTTCTGCGCTAAATGTCGCTAATTGGTAATGAACAAGAGAGATAAAAAGAGTCATTGGGACGAGTCTATTAAACACTCAGTATTCGAAACGTTCCGGAAGATCGTATATTTTTATTTTTCTGACGATTCTTCACAAGAAAGGAAACGCTAAAGGAAGAAAGAAAAAATATGACCTATTAGTTTTGAATGCTGAATGTTTAGTTTACTCGATCCGTTGGTTCTTTTCATCTTTCTTGTACATACATTTTTGAGTCAATCAGCAGCCACATCCACTTCTAGTTGGTAATTTTTACTTCGAAAAGGACTCATTAACAGTAATAAAAAAAGAAAGGTAAATTTCATAGCTGATTAATTTTAAAAGTGTAATATTAAGAAAAATCTATCATTAAATTTCGAAAAGAAGAAGTTTGATTGAAGTATCATAAACAATGGGTATGAAAGATATGTTTTCGGCGCGATATAATGAGTATTAAACTCTATTGACGTACGGGTGAGTGTGTAGGTATTTTATGAGAAATTGAAGTTCATAATATTATAGTAAACCATTTTTTATTGATTTGATTAAAAGACGATAATTTGTCCATCACTCGATGTGCTGCGGGAATGTAAAATTGTCCGTCCGAGACTTTCCGGACTTCTCATCGAATACATTTCTGTATTTCACTTTATCTGCGCAAAACACATCCCCTTCAATGTCATCTGCCTCAGATGAAACTTCTCTTGAATCTTCAAGGCGTTCCTCCATACTTCCTGTTTTACAAATTTGGAAGCTCGATTCAAACTTCATACAATTTTCTACAGAAAGGAAAACAATCAGTTTTTTCCTTTGCCGTTGGAATGATTGGTTTGCTGCAAAATTTCTCCTTTGGTTTCGCATCAGTGCAATCGCGAAGCCTCCTTCGATTTATTTCTCAATTTTTCTTTTTTGAAGGAGAACCTCCGAATATTTTCAAGCGGTTTCTGATCAACGGCGAAAGAGGATAAAACAAACTCCAGGTGAATTTGTTTTCCGTGCCTTCGGGTATGAAATTTCCTTCCATTTACTTTCTTGGTGTCACAGCGACTGAGTATATAAAGAAACTGAGTGAGAAGGTTGAGGAAACATCTCTTGTGCGACAAAAAAAGAGCACGTGAAATGCGATTGTCGATCTATTGCCATCGCTTTCTCGGATTAGTTCCGGAGTGGAGCGTCATATTTCGAGACAACGCAACGCGCTGGGAATCGATCGATTGGAGGGAAAGATGCCTCGTTCCAGATCTTTTTGTCTCTCTTTGCGATGCTTTTCGTTTGCGATATTCTCCTTTGTCACCTTTGCGCGTTCCTGAGGTTCCTGAGACCCTGCCAGAAAGACACGTTCCGAATAAAATGAATCTAAAAGAGAGCGTGACCAAGAATATGTCGTGAAGACATGATGGGAGAATGTAATGGGAGAAAATGAACACCGGGTTGGTTATTAAAAGTGGTTTATTATGAGCCCTTGTGGCAAGTACACGATTACATCCTAAAAGCGGCTACGCAGCCCAGCAATCGTCTCCGTCCGTCTAAGGAGGGTAGGGGAGGTATGTCAGGCAGTGGCGGCTGCGAAGGCAGATAGGGTGGCGGAGGGTTGCTCGGGTTTTGGCACAGCGTCGATTCCCGCCATAGTCAACCCGAGGGCAACAGTAGAGTTGGACGCCGACGATCCCTACCGCACTCACGAAGAGCAGGAAAGAAGCGACGACTGGTGGCCGTACGCGCTCCATATCCCTTAGACTCTGTTCGGGGTCTTTTTTTAACCCAGGGACTAACAATGTTTTGCAACATTCTGAAAATTATTCACATGAACTTCTCCTTTTAGATATGCTATTTACGTCCAGTTTCACATACGATCGTGTATTGTAATCTTTTCAGTTTTGTAAGTTTGTTCCTTTTTTGGAAATAATTTGATATTTATGCGGGTGGAGTAAAACATACCACATTTGACATCTAAATTACAAGAAATATTTCGAAAACCTGTCCATTTCCGGTTTTGTAATGTTATGTTCGGGATTCTGAGTGATAATTTGCTGTAATTGTCTATTACGATTTCGTATCCCTGTTTCAAACATTCTCATGCTGATAAGACAGACCACCTATGTATAGCAATGAAGTAATGCTAGAATTTTTTTTCTGGAAATAACAATATTCTTTGTTATTTAGTACAATATAGTAAATAAAGCAAATAAATAGCATCGTTTTGTCAATTAATAATTCCAAATAACATTCCTGTATCAAATACTGCATTCAAATACCAAATAATGGTGTAAAGTAAAAAAATACCCCAAACAGAGTAAGTACTTGAGGAACAAAGTTGAAGGGTTTAAAACCGTCCATCATGGCGTCAGCGGGGGTGGTGTTGCTCTCATTTCGGGACACACACAGGAGTGCAGGGTGGTGAGTGGTCAGCCAGCACATCTGGGAACCGTGGTCCGGGCGAAGTGAAAGCGGCCAGGGTGGTAGGCGGCGTCGCCTCACCACAACTATAAGTAAAGTAAAAAAAGCAAACATTATTTTGAAGATTTTTATTATAAAATTGATTTCTTGCGACACAGGTATTGTAATAACAAATTATAGTAACAAATCTATTGCTATACTATCAACCTTTTTTCATATTACAATATTGCAATTAAAATTGAAGAATTGTTCTCGTTTACTGTTTCCTAAACTGTTCCTGTTCTTGTTTAATAAGGAAAAGGTGATCATTCACTATGGTAGGCATAATCAGGGAGACATCCAAAAGTAATATTCAGGCAATACAATTTTTTACTTAATATTTCCAGCTCTCACAGAATGATGGATAGACGTCAACTGCTTAGGTGGTTAGTCTCATAAGTGTAACGTTTTTTTTGAAATCGCGGGAGCTATCGGTGATCTTTGCCACATTGGATGGCGAGAAACGTCTTCCGACCTACACTTCGGCATGTAGGGTTTTCTCAAAGTTAATGTCCCCCACCAGCAGGGCACCACCACAGCTGGTCCATTGCCCGTTTGTTAAGGTACTGCTCCGGCATTCGCCTGGTGTTGATCAAAGCAACCACGGAAAACCACCCATCAGAGCATCCGGCCGCTAGAATTCTCCTCCAGAACGTGATTGTATCCGAGCTAGCTATTTAGCTAGTATCCAAAATCCTGCAACCGGCGGGACTCGAACCCTCCGATCTCCCCCCCCGGTCGGAGGCACTGCAGTGAACTCTCACAGAATACCTCTAATAAAACACTCATGTCTTTAGAACGGGATCGCTTCTTTTCCCGCGCAAACAGTTCTTTTCATTGACGCTAAGTGCGTGTGCTCGACGTGGAAGAGGCAATCGGAAATCGAACGTGGGAAGACGTAGGCGGAGCGCTCACAGCGCAGCGCCGCGGCTGCTCGGGAGGGCTGCGAGCGGAAGAGGCCACTCAAGGCGCAGGCAAATCACGCAGCCCTCGCGGCGCAGCCTCTTCCGGTCGGCGCGTGGGCACGTGGGGTGTGGGGGCAGGGAGCGGCGGCGGAGAAAAGATGCCGGCCCTGGCGCTGGTTGATTGATTGATTGTGATTCCGGGCGCGTCAACCACTGAGGTCATTGGTTCCGTAAGTGTTGTGCATGTTTCCCCTCTGGAGGTGGCTGTGATCTTCCCCACTTGGATGGTTAGATCCGGCGCTGACCTAGCTTAAACTAGCGGGGTTTTCCTCAACTAAGTATCTCCCACCAACGGGGTAACGCCCTGACGCTGGTGGTGGTGGTGGTGGTGTGGAGAGCCGGTAGTGATTACGATAATTGAGGGCTTGTAAAGCCATATAAGCTAAATACTAACATTTTAAAGTTTTCCATCTAAATTTTATATGCATCGGTGGCGATGCACTCTTAAATGTGCAATGTTCCAAACATCTTCCAAGTAGTTGTAACACCTAACTAGAGACGGCTCTGGTTGTATGTCAAGAATATGAATTCATTCAGTTTTCATTGATCCCCCCTATTTTTTGGCACTTATCTTCTTTGGAATTGCAAGGTATGAAGTAAGGCATATGTTGAGTGTGTTTATAGTTGTTAGTGTCGATCGTAGTGTTTATGATGGTTGGTAATGGTGGTGAGAATGAAGGCGATGGTGATGTCGATAATGGTAGTGATGGTGTGGAGGTTTCAGGTGTTGGAAGTGGTTTCGGCAGTAACAGTGGTGCCAGTGGTGCAGTTTGTGGTGAAGAGGTGGTGGTGGTGGTGGTGCTGGTGATGATGATGATGTAGAAGGTGGAAAACAGACGTGTGGTGTTGCATTTCCTAGCCATTGAGAGGGATAACGGACTGGGAAATACAACATGCTTGAAAACAGAACATACAGTAAAAGGAATGAAGGGATTTCTGGAGAGGCACACTGATTGGAGTTCAAAGGATAAAGAGGATTCTAAAATATTAGTTTCAAACTTTCCAAACAGTTTCAAAGCTACACGCTGTTTCAGAATTAAAAGGATTTGAAATTGGGAGGTTCCACCCAGCACAAAAAATGAGATCAATGGACGCCGGACATTGCCAAATGCTTCAGCTGAGGCCGTGTCCTGAGAATATGTATCCTTATCCCGATCGGCGGCGGACCGCTCCCTTCTGCAAATTTTCTCCCTCCACTCCTCTCTCCCTCCTTCCTCCCCTTATCTCTCCTCCTTCTCCCTTTCTCCCCTCCTCTCCTTATCCTTCTCCCTCCCCTCCTCTCTCTCCCTTCTCTCCTTTCCCTTTCCTCTCTTCCCTTCTCCTTTCCCCTTCTCTCTCTTCCCTCCTCTCCTTTCCCTTTCCTCTCCTCCGCCTCTCCCTCCCTCCCATCCTCTCTATCCCCATCTCTCCCTCCCTCCCCTCCTCTATCCTTTCCTCACCCTCCCTTCCCTCTTCCCTATCACCTCCTCGCAGTCCATTTCCTCCTCTTTTCACTCCCTCACCTCCTCCTCTCACTCCTGCGTCTCCTCTTCTTTTCCCTCCTCAGCTTCCCCTCCTCTCCTCTCTACGTCCCTATCCTCCCCTCTTTCCACTCTCCCTACCCTCTCTTCCTTTCCCTTGCCCTCATTTCTCTCCCCTCTCCCTCTCCCTCCCCTCCTTTCCTTTCTCTCTCTCCTTCCCCTCCTCTCAACCCTCCACTCTTCATTCTCTTCCTCTCCGTACGTCCCCACTCCCTGCCTCGTTTCGCGCTTCCTCCGCCGCGTGTTTGCCGAGCTCTCCACCGCGACTGCTCCTTATTGTCCGGCCCGCGTGCACGCGCGCGGCGCCCTGCGTGGGTTGCGGGTGCTGCCGGCGAATTTAGCGGTCGTTGCACGAATTTCACGGATGAGGGTCCTCGGCCCGTCGCGAAGACTGGGAATGTGTGGACGTATTCTCATTGTTTTTGGTTCTCTAATTATTTAAAGTGGCCTGTGTGGAAATTATACCACTTAGCGATCCTATGCTCTTTTTTGTCGTTCGTTTATAACTTTGCGTACGGTGGAGTTTGTGAACTGTTGTCAACAAGTTGGGCTTGCGAGTCGACAAGGGCATTTGCCTTTTGCATTTGTTACTGTGTAGTAGGGAAGTAGTCATTTCTCTCTTTTCGGACGTCGATTTTTGTCCAGGCTTGTAACTGTATTTTAATTAATCTCTTGTTTCATATTTATAGTACATTATTCTACATAACATTAATTTGAATAAAGCCAACTTAAAGCAGCGAAATATTAGTTAAATTTTTCTGCTAATATTTTATTTGTGTTCAAACTTTCCTTTAATTACTAACTCACCAACACACTAAATGATTCAAATTAACAATATATTCAAACAATATTTTCGGTTACTCAGGGTATAATTAAAAGAACGAAGTCAATATCGAGAGAGGACTAATAATATGTAGAGTACGTTTTCCTAGCTGGCCATTCATTTCAGGTTCTTCTGAACAGCTTTTGTCAGATATTTTATTAATATTTAATAAGCTCACTGTTTCTAAATTTACAAAACTAGTTACTAGACAAGGAATCCGTTGTAATTGCGGTGATGAATCACTCCATACATACTACAAAATTGTATCAATTTTATATTGTCGGGCGATTCAATTTGATCGCTACATAAATCATAATTTATTAGTGTTATACTTGAAGGTTTAATAAATGTCGAAATGTTGACGTTTTGCCGAATTGTTTTTTTATTTATACGTTCTACATTGAAGTTATTTCGTATATTTATTCTTTAAACATTTGAGAGGGAATTGGTTGGCATCGGCCTTTCCTGATGTCGTTTATTGGCATTTATTGGCATTCGATAGTTGAATTGCCAAAAGATTTGAATATTTTCTGTTGTACGTACTTTGTGCATTGCATTTATTCTTAGGAACTTTTTTTTACAAGTATACACATTGTAGCGTTGTTTCTGAGAACACTGATGTTTTCGCTACAAATATTTACGTTAACTGAAACGAAGTGTATATTATTGGTATGCAAATACCACTTAGTTTCGTCGAAACTCCCCCGAGCTATTCTTCTTATCGTGCAGAAGATGACTCGTCACGATTGTTCGAAGAATTTTTAAAATTTATCTTCCGAAGGCAATGAAATGCGAAACAAAACTTTTGCGAACTCGCCGGCCGTTCCAAGTAATAAATTGTCTCTTAGAGTCTTCATTAATTATGTAGGTATAATTTTTTATGAAAAGGCAATTTCGTCCTCCCGAAGAGAATGGCGAAGTTTACTTCAACATAATTATCTTCATATTTTCCAACAACAGAGATGCCTTAAAATTATTCTCGCGGTGAGGGGCGGACGAGGAGAGGAGGGGAGGGGGGAGAGAAATGGGGGTTGGCAGAACTGCGCGGTGCGTCGTCAGTGGCAAGTGTGCGACTAATTGCTCCAAAAACAATGGAGGTCTCGGGAACTCTGCGAAGATATGGCACGGTAACGAGACTTGCGGAGTCACAACTTTAAGGAAGTCTGTGCGAGGTCGTAATATTCGCAGAGAACTGGGTGACGAAGTTATTGTTGGAAAACGGAAGGTCTTGGCGCAGTCCTGACGACGTGAAGATCTAGATAATTGTACTTACAAATACAGATTTACATAATGTAATGCGGTCGATATGGAAACTGTAGAAAACAGAATTTTGCAATGCAAGACTATTAGGAATAAACATTTGTGGAATGGGACATTTCAAAGCGAAGAAGTTCGGCTGACAGGTGAGTTATCTAGTTATTTTAAGCCTCGACTATCAGTTATTACCAGGGCAACCAATTGCACAAAAATGAGTTTGTTTGGAATGGGCTGAAAACAATATAAAAGGAAGATGGAGGAAGTGTCTACAGAGTTGGAATTCTGAAGGAATGTCCCGGTTTCGTTTCAGGGTTCGTTTTCAGGGTTTAATTACTAAGTTATTATTTAATTACTATTACTAAGTTATAGCATTTGAATGGAATTGGCCAGCAATATTGAAATGAACTACCAATTAATTTTAAGACTTGTTATTTAATAACAATTTTCAATACTTTAAATTTATTTAGTTTTATTTGAAGAAGATCTCTTTGTGAGCGGTCAAAACATCTCCATGTTTCTGTGATCGTTTTAACGATTTTTTCTGGCAAATCTCAACTGAGACCTCAGCCCTTACGTTTTGCGACTTGCTCTTGTAAAGTCTTCTTTGTCGGCAACTGTCTATTTTTTAGTGTAACTATATATTAAACGGAGTGTACTTTGACATGTGAACTCTTATGTTTTAATAAATGTTTTGTTAACGACAATTGGCCGGTTAATTTCTACATTGTTGAATACTAATAATAGACTTTCATTTTAAATTATTTAGATAGAATCAATTGTAGTGTTGGAAGTAGGGTGGAAGTACTCGTAAGTTCGCATTTCATGGCAACATTACCTGCTCTTCATCTGTATGTAATCTCCCAAAGTAAGACTAGGGTGTAAGATCCCTAATGTCAAATCCTTATATGTGCAATGAAATGCCACCTGCTTGCCGTAGAAAGTTAATCGAACAAATCTTCATTTCGCATTCCCAATATTTGTCATCCCGACTTACATGAACACCGTAATAGCATAATATCTGTTTTCAATTATAAGTGATTTTAGATGTCCACTGGTTGATAACTTTTGAAAAAAACCAAATGTATCGCAATCCATTCCAACCCAATACTGCATTATGTAAGTACGTTTGTTCTTTAAATGAAAAGACAACATTTTTGTGTTTGTATATGTCTCTGGATCAGTTTTTTACTTAATGTGCTGTAAAAGACCAGTCGTTTTTGTGCTTCCTTGATTGCTAGTTGGAAGATTTTCTACCTCACGCGATGTTGCTTCAGTAAAGGAGGCAAGCGTCGACAGGGCACGACCTACTAATGTGCTCTTCTTGAAGTTCTTTTCCGTGTGATTGGACTTGTTCGTGCAGTAGATTTCAAGCCTTTCGTGGTACATAATTGTACATTATATTACGCCCCAGCACGTCACGTAGTCATGTCCTTTTGATTACTTTAGCGTACTTTTTTCTTTTCTTACCCTTTTTTTTAAGTAAATTGAAGTCAGCAGTAACTTATAGGTCTGAAATTCATATGAGGATATAATTAAAAAGTTCTTATATATTTCGCAATTATTTTTTGGTGTGGTAGAAAAGTTCAACACGTGTTACCCCAAGTTTCTCGCACTTTGCTGAATCCGAAGATACAGTGTAGCAGTGGTGATGGTTACACTTCTCCGAAATGGAGTTGGTACACTAGCGCTTACTGTTGCGGCTGTAAACACCCGTTTGGAAAGCGCGCCGACCAGGCTGCGCACTGCGGCGGGCGAGACAACAAGGAAAGGCATCGAACCGTGGAAGACGCCTGCAAACGGGCAGCAAGCGAACACTCGGCGAGCCTACACCCCAGAAGCGAGTATGCGGCGCCGAGGACGTTATAAGCCGGCGCCGCCACCGCCGAGGCAGTGCAGAGATTATTGAAGCGCCCGAGTGAGAGTTGTGATTAAGTGATAGCGGGAACGACCCGGCTTAGATATTGTTATTCCGCCTCTTGGTATATTGGTTGACTGTGCAAGTGTTTGGTACATCTCACGGTATAACGGTAACTTGGCTTGATTAATGGTACATTCTTTTGGGTTACCGGAACGATACATTTTTGTATAAAAGCTGTGTGAGTGAAAAATAAAAAATCTGGTTCACGAAGTCTGCCTGTTTTTTCTGAACATAACACTTACCGGAAACCCTTACCCAATTAATGCCAAATGCCCTAATCACTTACTATAAAACAATGTAAATTGAATCCAAGAATCATGTTGGTATGAACTCCTCCTTTTAAGCTTTCCACTAAAGAAGCAACAATGGATCATTTTAGTGTTTTGATTTTGCATTTACATTTTTGTTACGTTAGGTTAAATGCAAGAATTTCCTTTCCACTATCAAGTAATGAACATTACATTTATACTTCTTGAATTCTTGACCACTATTAATTATGGGAATAGTTCATTGGCGTTGGTCCCTTAATTAGTCTTAAACAAAGTGCCAGAGAATGATGGCATTGTGAGTAAATGCGAACATAATATTATGTGGTTCAGTTGTTTATAACATTTTTCAACATTCAACTGTAGTAAGTCTTGATGATGGTACAATAAAATTTGGAAACGTTGGCGAACTAGGATTTTAATTAATTGACAAACGCCCATGAACTATTCCCATAATTACATTAACAAGATAATTTATGACGAATTAGTGCACATTTTTTTATGACGATGCGATGGCCAGATTGTGAGAAGCCCCCCCTCTCTCTCACTATAATCGTCTGCTTATTTTTATCGTATTTTAGGTGGATTTTAAAAATATGCGTGGCAATTTTTCTTGGTGTACACGGCATCTGACGAATAGAACATGTTATTATTTCTACATATTTTAAATGATATTAAAAGGTGTCATACAACTGACACTTACAATAACACGAGTCTTCTAAAGGAAAAAAACTATCTTGAAAAGGTTTATAATTTCGTTTGAACTGAAGAAACAATTACTGCCCAAGCTTAATGGAAGCGAATCTTACAAGATGTGTATTCTAAACGTGATTTTCACCTAAATGAGTAGAGAAGGTTACATATGGCAATTGATCACTTTAATTATTTCCAACATCTGACGATGCTTTAAACTGAAGTGGTTGATACAATTAGGCGACTCAATTTCCGTCAATCATTCTTTCCATTTCCTTAAAGTATTCCTTGATCCATATTTCATGAATCATCACCACGTTTTAAGACATCTAATTCACCCCTTACACGTAGTAGCAAAACTTCCACATCAGTCATCTAACGACAGTCCAGAAAGAGATCCCCTTCATTTTGCACTGTCACGGAGTGTTTTTTGCTCTAAGCATTTTTATTAGTGTGTGTATGGGCACAGCCGACAGCTCGGTAGTTACGCCAATGCCCCTGTTGTGAAGGCCTGGTCTATTTTATTTTTGCCTGCTTTCTTCCATAGTGGCCCACAGTGCGTGGTCTTTCCCTCGGTCGTCTGCGCTTGGGCGACTGTCGTGTTGGGCCCTTTTTGCAGCTTCCCCGCACCACACTGCAGCGGGCAACGCCCCCGCTCGCCCATCGGTTTCCCATTTGGGCCAAGCGCTCGCTGCAGCTACTCGCTGCCACTACAGCCTCCGCCTCGCCTCCGCCCCCCGCCCCTACCCCCGCCCCCACCACGCCAACCTGCCCATCCCGCTACCAGCATCGCTACCGCTTCATCCTCATCCCGCCCCGCAACCACCCCGTCAACGCTACCGCCTCCGCCACTGCTACTGCCATTGCCACTGTCTCGTACACACCGCCACCGCCACAGCTCTGCTTCGCCTCCGCCTTCGTGTCGCCCTCCCCTCCGCCAAACGCGCCACACCCTCGCCATCGCCACGCCACTGCCAATGCAGCCACCCTCCCTACCCCCGCCACCGGAATCACCATAGACCCGCTCTCGCTCTCGCCCATCAACGGCCCCGCCAACGTCACTTTCATCATTGTCATCATCATCATCACCACCACGAACACGACCGTCCCCGCCCCCGCCGACGCCAGCGGCGCCACCGCATCGTCACCGCACCGCCAGCGACTCCACCTCGTCTCAGCCTCCACCCCCTCCCTGACCACTCCTGCCGCTACCACCCTGCCCACCCCCGCAAACGAAGTCGCCACGACCCCGCCGCCGCACTCGCCCCGCCCTCACCCTCACCATGCAACCACCACGACAACGCTACGTCACCACCACCGCCTCCGCCATCGTCAGCGACACTGCCACTGTCACTACTCCACCGCCACCTTCTTTGTCGTGTCCTCGATATCCCTGCTTCCTCTCCGCTCGCTCCTCCACTCAACTTCACCCCGACACAGGGTTCATTATCTCCTGCCTCTGCCACCGCCGCTCCAGCTTCCTCCTCCTCCTCCATTTTCGTCAGTGCCCATTGTCACCACTTTTCCCTCCACCAACACCACCACCTGTTCCTCTTCCTCTTCTCCACCTCCGTACCTATCATCGATTTTACGACACCTTCCTCTTAGCCCTCCACCTCCTTCCGCCAACAACTACTCCTTCACTACTCTCGCCTCCTCCTCACCGTATGTCCGCATTCACCTCTAAAATAGACTTTCCTCCATCATCAATTGCGCCTCTTCCACCGCCTCCCCATCCACTTCCTTCATCTCGATCACCTCCTCCCCCACCGTCGTCTCCACAGCTTCCCCTCCGCCACTAACTTCGCCGCCCCCGCCGCTGCCGTCTCAATATTCGAGCGAGGCCTACCGCTGCGGTACTGTTTTCGGATGGAGAAAATAATTTGTGACGTCGAGTAGCAGTGAAGAGATAGCCCCGGGAGGGAGAATGGGAATTGTTTGGAACGGTACCAGAGAGCTAGGAGTTAAATGATTGCTTTGTTTCTTAGGACTCGATGTGCACTTGGATCCTAAGCTGACACTGCACCGCTCGTAAACTGTTTTTTTTCTTCAGGGTGGCTTTTCTTTTTTCTCGTGAGAAAGCAGTTGGTTATTAGAAAGAAACAGGAAGTCGTATCTCGTAAGTTAGGAAGACCAATGTGGTCTGTCAAAAGAAGTAATCGAAAATCTCATTTGCTTGAAACTTTTTGTTACTGTTGTAGAACGACTACAAAATACCTCCGACGGTTTTCTCTCTCGCTTCATTTTGAAAGAGAAAAATTCGATGTATTCTTTTCGTAGAGGTAGAACGTTTAGTCGTGAAGCCCATGTATGGTATTATTTTTATAATTGTTTTTCTCTTTTGCAGGTAAAATACCACTGACGAGTATTAGTGCGCAAGCGGAGGAGAGAATTCATTATACGTACGTATTGCATGAACTAACTCAGTGTTAAAATATTCTTACCAAAATTTTAGAATTTCCAATATTTATAGAATATTTAGATATTACTGTTTCACTAAAGTGATGTTGACCTATGACATTCAACAATTCGTGATTTGTGAGCTAAGTACGTCTACACTATTCCTTAGAAAGCTTTTGTGTAATCGTTTCTGTCTGAATATTTCCTCGTCCCTGTATTAACCGAACGTGCTTAAAAAAGTAATAAGAATAATAGGAATTACGCACAAATGTGCACTTTTATCTCAGTTTTATCAGTGTTTATTCTTTTGCATATTCTGTGATGGATTTTGTCCTCTTCATTTCCTTCTTAAAAAAGTAATGTTATGATGTTTATTCAAGAGTTGAGGTGTTTTTTCTAACAAGTTCAAGAATCATGTACGTTAACGGTACAATCTTATCGAGTTGCAATGACTTTAACAGAGTGTCTTATACTATTAATAAAATCCACATGATTTTATTCCTGTATAATTAATTATTCACTTTCCCCGAGAATTAATCTTAATAAATACTATTCAAAATTCAAAGTTTACTGTAACCTCACAAATTGTGAGTCAGAATATCTCTTGTGTTTACAGTGAAAAGATTTAGAACATTTTCTGATAATTCTTCTTTTTCGTCTAGGAATGTACTTGAATACTATAGCAGCTTCAATGAAGATTCGAAATTGAAGATATCTTCATCCAAAATTCTGTGAGACTTTAGAAAGTGTGATATACTACATTATATACTATCTCTTATTTTATACTAGCTGAATGTGGCGTCGCCGACTCTGTAAACTATTTTAAAAGTATCTTCCTGTGTAGAAAATTTCTTTCCTACTTCATTTCGTTCATGCGTAACTCTGTTCAAATATGTTCTTACAGTATCTGGCATTGGACTTACCAATGAATCGTAGTAGCTGATTATGTTATACTCGCCTTCAAAAATTACCAACATCCAATGGCCTTGTATATTACCTTCAATTGGGATATGAAGTTGTAATATTGCAATTTAAAAATTATAATTTTCGTAAGAAATACTTGAAAGTATTGAAGATGCGAATAGTTAAAGTTTGGTCAAGCAACGCTTTTTACGATTTTTGCTAATATGCACAATAATGTACAAAGATCACTTGTAAGTTATTCTTCTATTTTATTTTCTAATCCTAATATGAGATCATTCTCAATTAGTTCGAAAATTCTTCCGCAAAATCATCTACAACTACATTAAATGTAGTTGTAAATGATACAGTAAATTCTTTCCCGGATTTGCCTAACACTTCCATATTTTCTCCATAATTTTTGAAGAGATTAAAACTTCTCAAACCCAGTCTAATTTGTGTTCACTTCCCCTTTTGCAATTGCTCTATTAACCGTTTCGTATGCGAATCTAAATATTAAAAGACAACTATTTTGTATGTTTATGTTCATAAGGTAATAGTTAAGTTTAATGTGAATAAGTTGTGGGTCACATTCATTTGAAAGTCGATATTTGTATTTGTATCGGTATTTGTACACTTAGGAATGTATAAGTGAGAAGTCGAACATAGTTCTTTCATCCTCTAACATTACTCAGTTTTGTTTCCTCCTTCTTCCTCTTCAAATTGAATACGTTCCAAGGCAATACAGTTCGTAGATTTTGCAAATTATTTTTTTAATACGGTATTAGGCCTACAGATATAATTTACATTGAAATATTCCTTGTGCGTCACTTGTTCAAGTTAAGTTCAATTGTTCACGTAAATATGTCAACATCAGTGTCGACAACGTTGTCAAAGAAAAAAATGGCGGATTTATCGAAAAAAATGCCTTTGGATACTGGAGTTTAATCAACGCCACCTACATAGATCTATTTAGATGGCAATGGTTTGATTCCCGGTATACTCACGAATATGGCAACACCAAAACACGCAAAAACACGTTTTTGGAAATTTACTTTAATCTTCCGGACGGAGCCGAAAACAAATTATCAGTTCCCCTTCAGGAGACCGAAATGCGTCGAATGACATCTCGTATGTCTCGATTCGTGCACGGGAAGTGGTCTAACCGTGAGGCACGGAACTGTATTTTCTCCACGCACGCACACGAAGAGTTTACTCAAATATTTTAAAGGGATTAATGTACACATACGGCAACTCCTAATTGTATGAATTACATACAATATTTCATTTTATCACATCAAGCATTTCAGAAAGCAATTTCTTGGTCTTTCATTACACTATAGAATATAACGTTAGAGAAGTAATTAAAGTAGTGATGCGACAGCAAGGCTCCACGAAAGGAGCCTCACGGCACAAAATATTGTCTATTCATGTGCTGTGTTATAGAACAGCAACGTTCTCGAAACTGTTCGTGTATAAACTAACTGTTGAACTATTACACTAATGTTAGTATTCGTGAAGAATGCTTTTGTTAACATATTTAATTTGTTGGAGTGTTTGAAGAAAGCATTTATAGCAACAACAACGTTCTCGATACTGTTCATGTAATTTCTTGGCCTTTCATAGCACTATAGAAAAGAACGTTAGAAAAGTAATTATCAATGCCCACTTCAAATATCCTTCCGCCCTTGCTATGGTAGGATCAGAGGTGCTGAATCGAAACCTTCCGTGTGCTTCAAGTTACGTTTTTGAGGGTTGACTGCATCACTGACATTCTCAGATATTCATATAAACACTGAAAAAAGAAAACAAAATGAAATGCGTTCTGCTCAACGCGTACTGTTCCCGTTGTAAAAGGGCGACACGTGTCCTTCCTTCACGCAGTGTCGTAAATCCCCTGTTCATGCTGAATCGCGCGCCCACCTGCGATCTCTTCCCAGTCGCGGGCGCGTTCAATTTATTTTTCGCTCCGGAAAGCGTTACTACAGGCGCGGCGCACAGGTGCAGCCAAAAGTAGCTGCATCTGCGATCCTCCTGGGAAAGTTCGTAGCAAGGATGATTTCCCCCTACCAGAGCCAGACTCAGGCATTCGAAGTAGCGCGTGTTGCTAGTAGCAGTTCGTACGTTTTTTAGGTAGATCGTGTCCCAACTTGGAATCTTATCATATCACATTGATAATTGGCGAATTTGATTACTAGTACAGATAATGCCATTACATGTTTACTAACTTCGGCCCTTGGCAAGGGATAAAAGGCACGCTCAATGCCCGAGAAGGGCTGAGAGACGTGTTGCGAAGAAGCAACAAATTGAAAAAATTAAAATAAAAAACATACCTTTGAATCGTAGGCTAGAGTGTATCAATTTTTTTTAACTCAACATATTTTTTGGAAATCGCAGAAATATTACTAGAAAATCTTGTGACAGGAATATTATTAATTCTGAATGTGCTACAACCACAGTATGAGGCTGATACACTTTGGAAAATTTGTGCAGTGCTCAGAGGTGACACTGTGTCACGGTTCACATTATAAGAATCACATGATCTCGCTTAGAATGCCAAACAACGGCGTGGCAAGTGAAGAAATCTTCTCAAAGGATATAATGTGCATAAAAATTGAGTTTTGCAATTAACTGTTCCAAAATACTTCAGGGGTCATTGTTGAAAGACTCGACATGAAAATATTTGATAGCGTTATTCCGGCTATTCTCTTCCTGTGCGTAGCATGCGACAGCAAGGTTCCACGGAAGGGGCCTCACGCCACAAAATATTGTCTATTCACGTGCTGCATTATAGAACAGCAACGTTCTCGATACTGTTCGTGTATAAACTAACTGTTGAACTATTACACTAATATCAGTAGTCGTGAAGAATGCTTTTGTTAACATATTTAATTTGTCAGAGTGTTTTAAAAAAGCATTTAATAGTTCTTGAGCAGTGTAGGTTGTATGTGGTTTATAAAATCATTTTGAGTGATTTTATTCAGCGGCATTTTTGCTGCTGCGGGCAATTATTTCATAATTTATTTCCTTGTTTTGGGAGAATGTTATCAGGAAGATGACATTTCTGTCCAGGAGTGCAATAAATCTATTTCCACGAAAGACTAGGATTTATTATAAAAAGCAATGCACAACAAAAATAAGAGTTACGGCACATTGAATGAAAACATGAGTAGTCATTTTTCGCTCCCTTTCTCTCCATTCTTTAAAGTGCTCTCCTTCTAATTTCCTTCCTAATGTTTGAATACGAACTTCGTAACTTCCGCTTGAATTGTATTTGCCTCGTTGCGTGCCTTCCCGACATTTCCTAACTGCTTCTTTCCTCCACGTCCTACTCCTCCCTAACAATAGTGCGGGGTCATTCCGCGCCGTTTACACCGGCAATTCCCTCGACGGCAAAGCGACGCTCACGCCTGCGGTTCTTATCACGCTCGCTGTGCGTGACGGGGCGTGACGCCACGTGGGGGATTCCCACGAACGCACGGCCAGGTAAACGCTTTAGGATACTTTAAAGGGACGATTCTTAATATAATATCAGTGCGTAGTTTACCATACCAATATAAGTACATAGCTAAGGATATATCGGATCTGTTTTATTCATTTTCACGAGTTTAATCCCGATGAAAATCGTGGGTTTGTAAGAGCGAAAGAATCAATCGTACGCATTCCTTGGTAGAGGAAGTAAAGTGGACTGTCCCTTGTTGTAGATTTACTGACACTCTAATCAGTTGTTATCTCTGGTTTCTCCGATGAATGCCAGGTGAATGCCGTAGCAGTACCCTAAAAATCGGGCGGGGGTCCGCGGGCGCCATCTTTCCTAACTTTCTCGATATCCGATCCTCCTTCACACACTCATTCTTTCATGCACTACGCTACCACATGTCTGTAAACAGTCGGAGCTTAGGGCTCGTCCCGACAAGGGCAGTGTCGTGATGAGGGAGACACCTGGAGGCGGGAAACACGCATGCCGCCATGTATGTCGGCACCAGATTACATTATCCAGTGGGAGAAGGAATCACTACCACCTCCCGAAATAAAAACGATTGACTGCACTAACCAGACTAATGATAATAGATGTTGACGTGTCCACAAACATCAATTACTCGTCTATGGAGTGTTGATCCCTTGTTCACCGGTCCCGCAAACGATTTCTCGCTATTTATTTTTAAAAAGTTCTGTATTTTTGCAGTACGCGCTCCCTTTAGAAGTGAATTTGCTGCTTTGACGTCATGGAGTAGTATTCATGTCTGTTTTCAGACACCACGCAGCGTTAAGAAACTTTAAAATTTGTCCTTCCTTTAAGCTCGCCGGGATCCCGCTCTTCCACGTACTCTTAGTGCAGCATTTTTATCCACACACTGCTCCTCCACACTAGTGTCCAAATCAGGGAAACGAGATAGCACTTGGCATATGGAACAGTGCAGTTTCCTGGCCATGAGAGAAGCAGGAGCCCGAGTTTATCCAACGTAATTTCATAGTTAAGCTTTTGTGCATTTCGCATGGTTGTGCCGTTTACGTCGGCTAATTGTGCATGGATTGGACTGTGTGCTGTTTCTGGAGCTGTGGTTTCTGGAAGTTTCCAAGTTTAAGACTCTACACTGCTGTTTCGTCGTTTTCATAATACGGTCCTGTGTATGCGAATGTGTTGTGTACACGTCAGCGCTTGAGCGTCTACAAATTTCTTTCGTATTTTAACGTAAATTGTTAAAACGTAGTCGGTGGTGGAACAGTAATCCAGGTTCCGTACACGAACATTTTGTGTAGCGCTGGATTTTTAAGCAAAATAACAACATAATGATTTTTATCCATAAATTGCATTATGCTCAAATGTATTTTTTTAACAACGTAGTTAAGTTCTGAACTCGTACTGCACACTGTATCAGTTCTGGAGTAGGGTAAATACTTCATTGGGTTGCAATTTTTATAGAATAATTTGATGTGGTGCGTTTGCGAGATTCGTAGTAATGGGATTCAGAACTTTCGCTCGAGATTTCGTTTTAGAGATTCACGAACGTTACAACTTTTACTTACATATAAATGAAGTTTTAGGATATCATTTTTCAATTAATTAAAATGCTATTTGAATTTGAACCATTGAAAATGTAAAAATATGTGCGTTCTCAATTTATTCCATATGTCATAAAATGATAGAAAACTTTTATTTCTCAAGTATGCGAATTTTGTAGATACCGATTTTTGTGAAAACTCACCCCAATTCGTTGTTGCATAAATCTGTGTGATGGTTCATGTCTCTTGCGGAAAGATACTTAGTTATTTTAACAACCATTATCAATCAATATTCGCAAGGAGATCGTTAATGATATTGATATTCTAATAGTCAACAATATTTTTTGCCACTTCCTTTTCGATATTACTCTATCAACTCCACGTTGGTAGTCATTGGTCTGCGAGAAATCATGTAAATTCACTCAAAGAACTCAGAAAACTTCAACTAATGACTTAGACTGTGATATCGGAACATATACAAAGTTGACCTTTTGGTTTCATCAATATTTTGAGACAATAAAATAAAGCGGAAATTTTAGATATTTTATTACAGAACACTCAGCAATAGAATCCGAGCATCTTTCTCAAACAGTAGATAAGTTTAAGAGATGATAGAAATAACAGCACCTTATCACAATGAAAAGAAAGTATTGGAGTATTCTACAATCGCAGGTTGTGGTAGAGCGAAGGTCGCCCAAATAGCAGTGCATCAGACACTGGTCTCAGTCTTGCATGCTTGTCGGGCACTTGTGCTAGCATTTCGCCCCCTCCTGACAGTTTGCTTGGTCGCCTTCTAGGATGGAACAAAATTTAATAGTATTTCAATAAAATATAAATAATAATAATAACGATAAAACTTAATGTATCTTTTGCATTAAAGAGCTTAATTTATTTGCACATAAAATTTAATGCCAAAATGATATCAGCGTAGATTCAATGTAGAGGTTCTTCTGTTTCTCCTTCCACGCATTACGCCTCATCTCATTCATAACATACATTAGTAATTACCACTCCATCAAGATCATTCAGTCATTCATTCCAGGTATGACCACAAACGTATGACTTTGCATCTTAATGAACATGTGGACATTATGTATCATGGTGTTGACGATAATTACTTTAAAGTAAATTTACAGTTAAAGGAAAGCAGACTTTTCCGACGATCTATAACTGAATTGAATTCGAACCGCATACCGACTTGGTCCTGGGGAGTGCGTGGGCGGGGCTGGTGGCGGATGCCCTCTTGCCCTCTTCGGGCTGCTGCTGCTGCTGTCGCGGGCGGCGTCGGCGGCGTCGCGTGCCCGTGCCCGCGCGCGTGTGCGTGCGCGGCCGATGTACTCGGTGGCGACGAGCGCGCGCACGCCCTCGCCCAGGGCGCTGAGGTCGAGGCGCGGCGCGAACGCCACGCGGGCCGCCCGCGCGCGCATCGCCCGCAGCGCGCGCTCCCGGCGCTCGCGGTGCCGCCACGGCAGGCACGGCGCCTGGCGCGCAGCGGGCATGCGCCGTCACTCGTCTGCCCTTCTACCGCACCACGGTCCACTTTCATTCGACACTGTCACCCGTCATTCCTCGCCCGCCATTCATCGCCCGCCATTCGTCACCCGCCATTCATCTCCCGCCATTCATCGCTCGCCATTCGTCACCCGCCATTCATCACCTGTCATTCGTCACTCGTCATTCGTCACTCGTCATTTGTCACCCGTCATTCTTCACCCGTCATTCATCACCCGTCATTCATCACCCGCCATTCGTCACCTGTCATTCGTCACCCGTCATTCATCTCCCGCCATTCGTCACCCGTCATTCATCGCCCGTCATTCATCGCCCGTCATTCATCGCCCGTCATTCGTCACTTCGTCATTCGTCACTCGTCATTCGTCACTCGTCATTCGTCACTCGTCATTCGTCACTCGTCATTCGTCACTCGTCATTCGTCACTCGTCATTCGTCACTCGTCATTTGTCACTCGTCATTCGTCACTCGTCATTCGTCACTCGTCATTCGTCACCTGTCATTCGTTACCCGTCATTCGTTACCCGTCCATTCATCACCTGTCATTAGTCACACGTAATTCGTCACTCGTCACTCTTCATTCATCACCCGTCATTCGTCACCCGTCATTCGTCACCCGTCATTCATCGCGCGTCATTCATCTCCCGCCATTCATCTCCCGCCATTCATCGCCCGTCATTCATCTCCTGTCATTCGTCACCCGTCATTCGTCACCGGTCATTCGTCACCTGTCGAGCAACACCTGCATGCAACCTCATGATGTATCACCTGCCATGCCTCACCCGTCATGTATCACACATGTTATTCAACGCTCGACATACGTCAATCTGTCATCGCACTGATCGCACGTCATTCATCCCACGCCACTCACAGACTCGTCATTAACCTATCGCCTGTCACTTATCAATTGTGTCACTCATCATCCACCATCTTTTTCCTCCAATCATCACTCATCGTCAACCATCGTCCTCATCACTCATCACCATCATCCTCGCCGCGATAGCTCAGAGTGATCAATGGTTTTGGAGAATCGTTGCCCTCCAGTTCGAGTTCTGGCGGTGGTGGCTTTTCGACCCTACCTACATAGGTGAGTAGAATCACTCACTGGGGGTATTATTCTGGCGCCCGGCCGATCTGAACGGTAGTTTTCCTTTTTTCAAGCAATATCAGGCAAAGTTACGAACAAGTAGACTAACAAACGAATCAAGATCGCGGAATTTCTTCCCCTCCCCCGTCTTCTTTCAACGCGTTTCTTTACATGCACTACACTATCCAACACACCGGCAGGCCAGTCGAGATTTTACTTGTCCCGACTGGGACTGTACCCCTCTTTTAGCGATGCCTGGAGGGGAAATTCCCCTGCAAGTTGACGATACGTCGGACATCGGTCCTGGCGTACCATCCGGAGACGAACACAGTCACCTCGAGATAAAACGTGAATTTCAGTTAAGGGCGACTAATGACTTCCGACACCTAGATGATATTGTTGACCTCGCCATGAATCATCTCACCCCATCTCTCATCACCTCTCACCACCACATCGACCGCCATCACTACCAGCACACACAACTACTGCCACTACCATCACCACCACTACAGTCACCACCACTACCGTCACCACCACTACCGTCACCACCGCTACCGTCACCACCGCTACCGTAACCACCACTACCGTCACCACCACTACCGTCACCACCACTACCGTCACCACCACTACCGTCACCACCACTACCGTCACCATCACTACCGTCATCACGACTACCGTCATCACCACTACCGTCACCACCACTACCACTACCCCATCACCCACCGCGAGCCAGAGCGAGGTGCGCGCGTCGTCTTCGAGCTCGGCGATGACGGCGTCGGTGAGGCCGGGCATGCGCTGCTCGGCGGCCACCAGGTCGGCGGCCAGCGCCGAGGCGTCCTGCGCGTCGAGCGCTGCGCCGTCCACGAAGTAGCTCGTCCACAGGCGCGCCTCCACGCGCAGCCGGCGCCGCGCGCGACGCTGCCGCAGCGCCTCGCACCTGCGCGCGGAGGCGTCTTGCCATACGAGGGATGGGCAACTTGTTTTCAGAGCAATGTTATCAGATCGTACAGTTTCATTTGTAAGGGAGAGGTGTCTCAGGGCATCAACTGATGTCACTGCAGTGGCTCTGGCCGGGAGGTTCTAGGTTCGAGACCCGACACTAGCAGGATTTTTGTACTACCTACATAGCTAGGTCTCATTCAGCCGGTGTCTGGAGGAGAATTCTAGCGACTGGCTGCTCTGATCGACTGGTTCCTCCGACCAACACCAGGCGAATGCGGGAGCAGTACCTTAACATACGGGCCAGGGACCGCGAGCGATCTTTCCTTCTGCTTCCTGTCCCACCCTCACCCCTTACTTACACACGTGCACTACAGTACCACACATGCCGGTAGACTGGTCGGGAGCTTAGAACTTGTCCCGACAGTTGCTGTGCCTCGCTGGTGCATACTTGGTTGTGGAAAACTCCGCTAGTCAGCTGTAGGTCGGCGCCGGATCTTACCATCACCACCACTACCATCAGCACTACCATCACCACCACTCTCACAGTCATCACCATCACCATAGCAGGGTAGATCACCTTACCTGGCAAGGGAAAACAACACTTACGGAACTAAGGACCTAAGCCGTTGACACGCCCGTTATCATTAACAAGTAATTATTTGTTGCGTGAATGAAATGCTGCAGTGGGGTGTGTTCATATAAACAGACGGCTCTGTGGGTGCCTCTATTATAGCAGAAAGCATCGTGAAATTAGTTGTGCAAATACCGCCGGGCGAGATGACAGTGTTTCGAACTGCGCTCGTACTCTAAAACAGCCTTTCTCCATGAAGGAAATGCCCGAGAATTTCTCAGGGTTTTAGACCATTAAGCCCTTTCATACCAGACAGTCGTGAGACACGAGAGTTTTATGAGGACGTGTAGCAAGCAGAGAGCAGCAACGCCCGTGACGACCTTTTGAGTATGCGCACCGATGTGGTACGTGCGGTAGTCGAGCACATGCCTAATAGGGCCATTAGAACTGGTACTATGCTTTTGCAATGTTGAGAACTCGTATTTGCTAAACTCTTTGGAACATAAAACCAGTAGTCATTTCAGATACCTTAATAAATACGAGACACAAAATTTTGGTTTTCATTAAATGTTCATGTACTTAGTTTATACCTTGTCCTTTCGTTTGTATGTTTCACACTTTCCACCCATGCCACCCAGATTGCTACACACGTGCGACTCCAACCCATCTCACTGCGCATATAGCATTTCCGACGTATCACCGGAAATCAGGAATGGTAGTGATTTCAGACCACCTCTAGGAATTCTGTATGATGTTTGCAGACAAGTCCCCGCGTCAATCTTTCCCTGTGATCGGCGGGGCTCAGCTGGTGGACCTCCCAGGCGTACGACCCAGCGAACAGGGGTTTGGCACTGCCTCTGCACTGCACCCACATTGGCACGACGAGAGTGACGCCGAAAAATGAAGAGCGGGTGAATACGTCTTTCACTAGAACCTCGGACTAGTAAAATCGTTGCCCCCCCCCCGTGGGCCGCACCTGAGATGGGAGGATACCTGATATCGGCCCTCTCATCGTTCGCCGTTGCTTCAAAATTACAAAATAAAAGGGTGGCCGCATGTGAGATCAGCGCCTTAGATTTTTCGTGGAAACGCGCATGATAAAATCTTATAAAAAGTTGAGTGAATATATGTGATTTATTTATAATTATATTTAATATAATGGATAAACAAAAGAGTTCAATGGTTGTGTTGCTCAGTGAAGGTATTTGACAGATTTGATCGAAATTTGTATGAAAATATTTCGTGTGACAATCGCAAGTAGCGATTGTTTTGATGTTGAGCACGGAGTTTCGCTTTGTGGCCGTTCCTGTTAGTTTGATTTTGGGTTTCCTTTCAAATTTTATTGTGACGTTGGTGTGATGTAATTCGCCATTTTTGATCTGGTTTGGCCAGCAGTGGCTTTCACAGTCGAATGGAAATCGCCACTAACCTAAACATTACACATCAACCTAACCTAACCTCACTCTCAGACTACCTCGCAAAGGTTCACGTTCTGGCGTCAAGAATAGAGTGCGACTAGTAACGCGGTGGTGAAAGAAAAATGAAACGTGCTTCATTTCTCAAACAAAAAGCATTCACACGGTTCGAATGTGTTTTGTAGAAACGTAAATGTATAGAAATAGCACCACATGAAACAGGCGAGCCTACCGGAAGCAGCCGGTGAATCCGAGGGCCTTCCAGGACGTCAGACGGCACGCCATGGCCGCCCCACGTCCACGACGAATCTTGGACGAAGTGGGCGCCGACGACGCGTCTGATTACAAACGTCGCTATGGAAACGTGGCCATTGTCGCGAAGCCAGGCGGCGCGGCCTCGGAAACACTGCCTCGAAAACGCGTGATAAATACACTGAGAACTAGAATAGAATAGAATATTTATTTTGCTACTTAGGAATACGTAGAATATTTCCGGTGGTAGAGTTTTCTCAGTAGTTACAAATACACAAAAGAAAAATTAAATATAATATTTACATATCAATAAAAGTTTACAAAATTAATATATTAACCATGCTAAAACTGACATATTATTAAATAACAATTATAATACAAAAAATGTAATGCTAACGTATTCTAAAAAATACAATTTATTCAATCTAATTTTAAATTTTTGACATTCTGAGAGAAGGTTTCCAGCACTTTTGCAGGTAATTTGTTCCAATTTTGTATTGTTTTGTTTACAGTGAGAATTTACCTTCATTTTTTCTCTGTTTTCTTTGCCGAATTTTGGACCCATGATCCTTCCGCTCGACGTATGTTAGGTGGAACTACAATTGGAATTACTAAAAGGATGTATTGTAAGGAAATACATTTTGCATCCTCCTTCCAGAATTTCACTTAGTCTTGCTTGCTTTTCAAACTTAGAAAAATTCACCAAACCAAATAGAATATATTAATTTAATTACGCTTCCTAAAGGAGAAATTATGAACATCATAAATAATAAACGTCATTCAGATTATTATTATCTTCCTTCTAAATAATCACTACTGCTTGTACAATAAACTCAAATATAATTTAAATAAAAGAATATATGCAATGACAAATTAGATGAATATAATTTTTTCCTTAAAACAACCTTTTATCTTATAGTGCTATTAGCATTAAATTGTCAAAGTTCGTGTAAACTGTAATTGTAAAGTTACTACTCTTGAAAGGTACCAATATCAGACACGCAGGAATAAACTTTAAGAAACGCTTACGTCCATACGCCCAATGATGAAAAAAAAGTAGCAAAATAAATTTCTTTCAAATTATATTGTCCAATCGTTTAGCTCTTTCAGTGCTTTATCATTATCGTAACGACCGGAAGCATTGGTTAGTAGGTCAGGTAATATGAGCGCCTTTTGTTCTTATAGACCGAGAATTCCCCAACTTTATCTGCTTCGATCCCCTTTTAAAAGAATTTTGGTTTCATCGACCCTGTTGAGTTTTCTCTGCAATATATAGCGTACAAAATACAATGACTAAATGAATTACACATAAATGATTTCATAACAATTAGACAAGGAATATGAACAATTGTTTTAAAAAATATTTTATAATTTCTTGTTTTATTTTTTTTTCTTATAATTTTCAATTTTTAAAATATAAAAAATGTGTTATTAGATGTTTTGAAATTTTATATAAGCAAACAGCTAACAACTTGGTTCATATTGTTTGTAATCATAGGATTGGTGTCTTTCAAAACCCCCGGGGGCTGGATTATTCCGACCCCGTGGGGGACACTTATAGATACAGTCGATTCCGGGTATAGTGAACTCTGGGGAATAACTTAATTGGTTCACTATATTAGGGTTCACTATATACGAATATGTCAAAACTAAATATAATTTCTCCACAATGATTGATTTTATTAATACAGAGATACAATAAAATCCATTAACAGTACGAATTGAAAATTGCAATATCTTTATTTGTCCAAAAACTAAATTATTTTCAATTGTTTTCTTCGTACATTTTCATTAGTAACTTCTTTAGATACTTCCCCAGTGTTTGTCGTCTATCCATACTTCATTCTGCATTGTCGTCTGTCTCTAATATCGTAAGGCAATCTTCAAACCTTTTTATTTATTTATTTATTTATTTACGTCAAAATCAGTTAAACACTGTGTGTGACGAACTATGGGGAGAAGTGAATTTTGTGCACGTTTTCATAATTCTGTGATCTCTATCCTAAACCATATTCTAGTCGAATTTTGAATATAGAAAAGAGCGTTTTTTTCAAGTTTTGTTGACAAAATATTCGCTACTTTATAATAAAATATATTTTCAAAGGTAATTAGCTATATATTCCTGCCCTGAACCCTCATGTTTTTCATGAAAGAATAATACTTTTTGCCGCGATAATATAGAAAACGATAATTTGAATAACTATATTTCCCACTGAAATTCAGAAGACGTGCACAAATAATGAAGTTACATTTAGTCCAGGAGCAAAACAAGGGACCATCTCAGCATTTGCTCAAGGGTCAGGGAAACTAGACGAAAAACCTGATCGGGATGGGGGCCATCAACGCAGAAACTGTGGTACAATACTTGTTACAGGTTTCTTAGAATTATACAGTCCAATGATAAATAATTACATTAACTATCATTGTTAAAATTAATGCTACTTTCCTTTTTGATGCTCGGTACAGTCTCGAATTGTATAGAAACAGTTATGCAGCAGAAAAGAATTTTACTTGGGACTTAAACTTTTCTATCGAATTTAATCGTTTAATGTCTTCTGGCAAAGTGTTGTAGAGTAATGAATTGTATGCGATTTTTTTGTAGTGAGCTGTTGGTTTGTAGTGAGCTGTTGATACCTTTCAATGCCTCTTGCACAATTGGAACACCGTCCCACTTTCCAAAGGCCCTTCTTCTCGCCTCACAACATACGAGATCCAATAAATTTCAACTTATTTCGCTGATTACTACGCTGATTATAGCCGAGGTTCAGGTTCACTATAACCGAATCTTATGTTTATTTGTAATGTAAGTGAAACGGCACCAGTGACTTAAGTTCATTATAACCGAGGGTTCAGTATATCCGAGTTCACTACAGCCGGAGTCTACTGTATGTAGTGAAGGTATGGGATGACTGACTGAGGATTACCACTCCGAAATCTCTCCGTCGTGATGCTGCTGTCTCTCCGTTTGTGGCGCTATACGTCCGTGAGCACCTCAGGCTGTTTGCGGTGCGGTGCATACCGACCGCTCTGGCCGGCGAGCCTCCGCGGAGGCTGCGCGTGCCGTAGCATCTCCGCGGGCCGGCCGGCGACCTTGAGCGTGTCGGCCAAGGCCACGGCACCTCGCCACGCCGCCCCGCCCCCGTCCTCTCTCAGCGTGCCTGCTGTCCGGCGCACCGGCCGTAGCTCGGCAGCAGCGGGCTGCAAGGACGCGCTGGACGGCGGACTGCGGACGGATGTTAAGAAGGATGACTTCCCGTTCGGCGCGACATGGAACGGAGCTTGTTGATAAACAGGCTACAAATAAATAAAGTGATAATTTCGACATAATTAGCATACTCCAAAAGTGTGAGTCGTGGGCTGTTCTGGCGTCAAACCCTCACGGTGTTAAAGATGTAACTGGAACTAAATAGTCTAAGAACTGTCAGATACAAAATTGTGTGTTGACTACTTTACAAGGAAAGTCAGAGTATTAATGTAGTATCCAGTACATAATAACTCAATTGCTCTAAAGCAGTGGTGTCAAGGTCTGCTACTGGAGGCAGTGGCACGCCTCGCGGCACCGTGCCACGCCACGAGCTTCTCTGCGCCACTAACGTCTGGAGAGGAAACTATCAGTAGTACCCCACCTTTTTACAACAGTGATGGCGTTGTCACTAGCGGCCGGGTTATGAACTGCGTGGAGAGGCGATTTCGTCGGGGCATCGACCTTGACCACACTGTTCTAAAGGGTCCAAATGTCTTCGAAAATTAGCATGAAATTTTATAATTTGGAAAAACGTTTAATATTATCAAGAAAGAAATACATTTATCCCAAAAATAAAGTGTATTTTTTGTGTTATTTAAGGTCGCATCAAATACTAGTTCATTTGCGACCACTATTGGTATGGTGTGGTATGAAGATGAGATGATGTGTTGGTGTCATGGGGTGAAAGGACGAACACATACAACCATGCCCGAGGCGGGACTCGAACCCGCGATCCGACGGTCCAAGATTACTACGGCACTACTGTCTTAGCGATCTCGGCCACGGTACCGACATTTTTCAAGTATATTTCTTTGTGTGAAAGTGGGGTGGATTAACTTTACAATCTCAAAGGAGACCCCATATTTTTAAAAGCATATAGAAATAGAAAAATAAAAGGTTTCTAATTGTTTCTTGCAATGACATCTGGAGCAGTATCTGCTAAAACAAAGTAGAATAACATATCGTCCGTCAGGAGTTTCAACATAACGTTTTCACAAGGTTCTTAGAAGCAAGTAAAATAATAATTTCTACTTATCAGTGTACCATAAATATGGTACGCACCAAAATTCCACATTGTCAAAGATATATGAAGAGCGTGTACGACTGACAGTAATTTAATCTAAGAGCTGTTGTCGGATACACGTTTTTGTGGCGTGACTGTTTACGGACTGACTGAAGGACAATGCTATTTTCATACACAGATCGTACAAATCGTTTCGGAATTCTGAAATATTTTCCAAATTTAACTTTTATTTCCAATTATCATTATTTTCGAGAAGGGAGTGTAATGATTCTAAACAGTCAGAAACTGGCGCGACATGGAACAGGACTTGTTAAAACAGTAATCACAAAGTAATAAAATAATTTCGACGTAATTAGCATATCCAAGAGTGTCTCACGCAATGTGGAGTTCTCGCACAAAAACTTTCTGCCAATGCGGCGTGTGATGAGCTTGTGATACTGCGTGTAGACTGCGAAATACGAGAGCTGTTACTAAACACATTTTTTAGAAGAGAATTTAAAATGAATGTCCTAATAGCGACAATGTTGGTATTCTAGCTGCATTTAGAGAATACCCTAAATGGAATGCGCGAATAAAAGCACAAAAACAAACTGAAATAAAGAACACTGTCATAAAAATAAAAAGTTTAATATTTTCAAGAGAGGAAACCAATTACACTAAAAACTAACTATTGCCTTCCCTTTGGAGGTGGAGGAGAATCGACTTCAAAAATCAGATCTCACATTTTAATTAAAATGAAAAGGATCTGACTTACAGTTTTTCGCGGAATCGACTACTACAACCACCGCCGGGGAACAGTGGACAGAGAAGAGTTAAGAACCACATCCCGTCGGGTCGGACGTGATACACGGCTCGTTGATAGTGGCTACAAAGCAATAAAACGAAACTTCCGACATAATTAGCATACCGTAGTATAAGAATGTTGTGTACACGTGTCGATTCAAATCTTCACCCTCTCACATGCGCGTGAAGAGTCTGTAGGTCCGCGAAGCTTCAAAATATTGCTGTCAGATAATTCACTCAAAAAAAATGTCAAAGCTGTGACGTAATGCCCGTACACGGAATGTCTCAATAGTTCCAGTATCATTCATTTAAATTCCAACTGAATGTGAAGTTGTGGCGTAAAACTTTAATATTTTTATAAAGAGGGAACGTCAAGAGAAGAATCCAATTACTACAAAACTAAGCCACTCTCTTACAACATTGTGGTGTAGCGAGGGGCAACTTAAAAAGGTCCGTGTGGAAATTCACATTGTTTTATACCGATTCGGATTCTACGAAAACGTGTGTATTCTTCGAACCATTACTGGCCGAAAATTGTTGCGTGCGAGGCCACTGACAGAGAGAAAGAGCGAGACCTTTGAATCGACCAGTCAGAGGATGAGCTGTGGTAAAGGATTCCGACAAACGAGAGGGCGGTGATGCCCCGGGCGTTCGCCTCCCAGCAGGAGACTTCGCACTCGTAATTGGCAATCGTCCTCGTTGATTTTGGTCTCTCCCCTTCGTCTCTTTGCGTCGTTTGGCGCACTCCGGCGCGCCGGGGTCACGCCCCCTTCAAGAATTCGAATCTGTATCTTCATTTTGGGGCTCGAGGCATAATGGTTAGCGCACTCTCCCTCTAACCCTTGGTCTTGGGCTTGAACCTCAGACAATCCATGTGGAATTAATCATGGGCGAAGAGAGATCTCTCCAGCAAGAGACTTTCGCACTCGTAATTGGCAATCGTCCTCGTTGATTTTGGTCTCTCCCCTTCGTCTCTTTGCGTCGTTTGGCGCACTCCGGCGCGCCGGGGTCACGCCCCCTTCAAGAATTCGAACCTGTATCTTCATTTTGGGGCTCGAGGCATAATGGTTAGCGCACTCTCCCTCTAACCCTTGGTCTTGGGCTTGAACCTCAGACAATCCATGTGGAATTAATGCATGGGCAAAGAGATATCTCTCCAGCAAGAGACTTCGCACTCGTAATTGGCAATCGTCCTCGTTGATTTTGGTCTCTCCCCTTCGTCTCTTTGCGTCGTTTGGCGCACTCCGGCGCGCCGGGGTCACGCCCCCTTCAAGAATTCGAATCTGTATCTTCATTTTGGGGCTCGAGGCATAATGGTTAGCGCACTCTCCCTCTAACCCTTGGTCTTGGGCTTGAACCTCAGACAATCCATGTGGAATTAATGATGGGCAAAGAGATATCTCTCCAGCAAGAGACTTTCGCACTCGTAATTGGCAATCGTCCTCGTTGATTTTGGTCTCTCCCTTCGTCTCTTTGCGTCGTTTGGCGCACTCCGGCGCGCCGGGGTCACGCCCCCTTCAAGAATTCGAATCTGTATCTTCATTTTGGGGCTCGAGGCATAATGGTTAGCGCACTCTCCCTCTAACCCTTGGTCTTGGGCTTGAACCTCAGACAATCCATGTGGAATTAATGATGGGCAAAGAGATATCTCTCCAGCAAGAGACTTCGCACTCGTAATTGGCAATCGTCCTCGTTGATTTTGGTCTCTCCACTTCGTCTCTTTGCGTCGTTTGGCGCACTCCGGCGCGCCGGGGTCACGCCCCCTTCAAGAATTCGAATCTGTATCTTCATTTTGGGGCTCGAGGCATAATGGTTAGCGCACTCTCCCTCTAACCCTTGGTCTTGGGCTTGAACCTCAGACAATCCATGTGGAATTAATGATGGGCGAAGAGAGATCTCTCCAGCAAGAGACTTTGCACTCGTAATTGGCAATCGTCCTCGTTGATTTTGGTCTCTCCACTTCGTCTCTTTGCGTCGTTTGGCGCACTCCGGCGCGCCGGGGTCACGCCCCCTTCAAGAATTCGAATCTGTATCTTCATTTTGGGGCTCGAGGCATAACTGGTTAGCGCACTCTCCCTCTAACCCTTGGTCTTAGGCTTGAACCTCAGACAATCCATGTGGAATTAATGATGGGCAAAGAGATATCTCTCCAGCAAGAGACTTCGCACTTGTAATTGGCAATCGCTCTCGACAATTCGGACCACACCCCTCCTTCTCTGCGTGCTTTGACACACTCCGGCACCCCGGGGTCGCGCCCCGTTCAAGAATTCGAATCTTCAACTTCCTGTAGGGGGATCGAGGGATAATGGGTAGCACTCTTGCCTTCCACCCCTAGGCTTGAGTTCGATTCCCGGACTTGGAATTAATGCTGGGCAAAGAGATACCTCCGCCTGATTCCTTGAGTTCTCTCGTTTCCTCTGCTTCCCATTGCACCAATTGTCCGTGATCATACACTTCATCATTAGAACTAGAATCTACTCATTAAAACAATCACAGTCTTAATGAGCTTATCAGTCCCCTTAACCCTTATAAATTTATAAATAAATCAATAAATGCCCGTAAATAAATGTATCTTCATTTCGGCCAGCATACTACACATTTGTATTGTGGGCCTCGGATGTGAGGGGAAACTTCTGTCCTTCGAAGTATCTCTGGTGGGTTAGAGACGCGCACTCAGTTTCTTTTGCGTTACCCACGTCGTTAGTGCAAAGGGGCCGCAATGGGAAAGGGTGGGTTCCCCAAACCTCTCGGATACGTCCGGGTGATCCCCAGCGGTGTTCGCTCTGGTACAGATCTTTGATACGGCGAAATTAGGGACATTGATGAGGGATTTATCCCGATGTGAAGGAAAGAAAATTAAATCTTCCTCTTGACCTTTCTCCACCTAGTGTCCGATCGTCGCATGACAATGAAGTTGGAAAGTCAAGAGCAGACATATTCTGATGTAGTCCAGATTTGATTCGAAGGATGTTTGCTCTTTGAGGGGGCTTTGAGGACGGTGAAATTCCAGGTCCTCAACACCGGGGTCTTTAGCACCCATTCCGGTAACATTCAGCTTTGCGTAGTGGAACCGCAGCTCACACAAATATGTCGACTGGCACAGCGCGTCACTGAGACAGAATCACCGACGCTTTATGAGAATTTTGTAGGTCAATGACGGCGGACCGTATGAGGCGAGGACGAGCCCCTATCTCAGCCCTAAGGAGGCGGGTGATGAGTGACGACAGGATAGGGAAGGGAGAATCGCGCGCGGCCCATAGCCTGATGTGTTAAGCTCTGCTTTGGAATTCTCCTGGAAATTATCGAGGAAATCACTGAAACAGATTAGAGCAGTCAAACTTTGAACTCAATCCCAGGAGGGCACATTATGTTCAAAGACTGAAGCAAATTTCCAGAACTATTCCACTCGCAGCTATAGGGCGCGCAGCTTTCGTTGTTGTGAAAAAGCAACGGTTTTAAATTGAAATTGATGAAATAGATAAGCAAGTGTACGATTATACAAGAGAAAACAAAGGTTTTGGGAGTATTAGGTAGACTTCTCACGGTTACTACTGGTAGGCTGGTAGGAAAACAATGCAAATGAGCAAAACACACAAATTCCATACCATTTTATTATTTTCTTTTTTATATTCGCTTCCTCAGGGGACGAGTTTATCGCTTAAAACATGATAAGAAATGTAAGCAACATTCGAACACGAGAGCGTATACTCATACTCATACATAGAACGTACGCCTGGTGTAAAGTAGTCGAAGAGCGATTAGATTTAATTCGCCTTGGCAAGGGAAGATTCCCATTAGTGATTTCTGTCCGACGTCTCCTCGATATCTGGTTGATCTTAGTGATGGCGTTGGTATTACGGGACAACTCTAGCCTGAAAGAAACACTACGCGGAGAATAAAAGCAAACAGTCATTCTTAACACGTTTTCATATAACCTCCGTGAAAAAGACAACAAACAAGCCCTCTGTCTATAGGTCGTTTCAATCTCCTTGTGGTATAAGAACGCCCGCTACCTTCAGCGTACCATGTACGTGACTCATTATCTCTTCGAAGAAGAGAATCGACTCAATAGTGCGTCGGGAGAAACACGTGGTGGAGTGGATCCAAGGTCCCCTCGAAGATAGCGATCGAAGGAGGTAGAAAATTGTAATTGGCAATACGAGCTGAATTTACGCGGGATTTTTTTTGCGTGTTTTTCGTCCCTACGAGTGGAGTACACTTCAGATTTTTTTGTTGATTTGTATCGCGTACATTCTTAAGTATGTTTGCTCACTGTGTTCGTCTTCAACGCCTTGTATAAAAATAAAGAACACGCAAGTTCCTGCTGCTGAGCTTTCTCGTGAAGGATCTTCTGAGGGCTATCTAGATATTTGGCTGATGCGTACATGCAAGCATAGAAACAAATGCAAGATTGTACGGTAGATAATAGGATGCAAAACTCACTAATGGTATAAGTTTTTTTACTTAAATTGGATAACGTCTTGCGCCATTATCCTCTTAACTCTAAAGTGGCGATTTTATTAATGTAAAATTTCTTGAATTTGATTATTGCTCAGAAAATAGTATGAGCTTTACATAGATCCCGATATCGCAAGCGAATTCTTAAATTCTGATATGAGGTAGCATATAATTGGAAGGTGGTCTTCTGCCTCTTTACCATTGTGCACTGCTCTAAAGGGAATGTTCCCCTTCTCCATTGTGGTGCGTAATATGAGTGGTATCTTTCCCTAGCCTAATTACTTGAGTATCGTCCTTTTGTTTAATACTTGCTTAGAAGTTGTGTGTAAAAGGAAATGTAATTACAACAAATATAATATTCCCACACAGATCTCATTCCTAGCTTGTGATAAGAATACACTTAATTGATTTGTCTATGGTTTTCAAATGAAAAACCAACAAGGTAAAAGTAAATACAAAGATTCTCGCATATTATGGCAATATATTACCAATAAATACCTTTATCATCAGAGTGTTCCGTTTATTTCAATTGTAATGGATAATAAACGTTTTTCTTCAAGAGAAATTTTGGAATGGAAATGTAATATTTTCAAGAATCTTCGCTTCTGGATATCAAAACTAGGGACCGGAAATACGTCCTCTAACAATCTGTTAATAAGTATGCGTTTATTCAGTAAAAAAAGTAATATTTTTAAGTGGACGGGTGACTGAACTGAGGTTGCCATCGGCGCCGAGCCCCTGGCCGAAGGGATAAAAGGCTTTGACTGATTGCGACGTGAGGAGACAAAAAGAAAAAAAAAACTTAACGGAGGATTACTCAAAAGATTAATAATTTGAGTGCCCAAGAACAGCTAAGATATGTGCTGGTATGGGGTGAGAAAAGGTCAAGGAAGAGGAAGGAAATATCGCGCGCGGTCCGTGGTCCGTTTGTTAGGGTACTGCTCTGGCAGTTTCCTGGTATTGATCGGATTAACCACGGAAAACAATCCGTCAGAGCAGCTGGCCGCTAGAATCCAAAGAGAGGCTGAATTCGACCTAGTTATGTAGATAGTGTCGACAATCCTACTGCCCATCGGGACTCAGATCCCAAGGACCTCCCGGTACTGCTGGTGGTGCTCTGAGCCACCTCTGCCCATAGAAAACATTGGAGATACGTAACCTTCTGTCCTTTTACTCATCTCTCATCTCTCTTTCTCAAACGCACACTTCTTTTTTTCACTCTCTCTCTCTCTCTCTCTCGAAGTATATCTGTCATTCTCGCTCAGGCTTCCAAGCCCGTCTTGAAGTCCTGCCCGCCGCCCGGATCGAAGGAATGGGAATTGTTAGCGGGCGCCAGGCGCGTGGTCGAGGAGACCAGCGCTGCGCCGCGTCCCATCGCGTCGCGTCGGTGGCCACGCGGGTGGTCAACGCGCTGGATTCGCTGACGGTGGGGAAGACGAAGGCGAAGGCGAAGGCGATGGCGAAGGCGATGGCGATGACGGTGACGGTGGCGGTAGCGGTGGCGGTGGTGGTGGCGGTGGCTGTGACGGTGACGGTGACGGTGGTGGAGGTGGAGGCGGAGGCGGAGGCAGTGCAGGTGATAGCGGTGGCGGAGGAACCAGGGGCGGAGGCGGAGGCGGTGGTGGAGGTGGAGGGCGGCGGCGGCGGAGGCGTCGGCGTCGGTAGTGGCGAGAGCACGCGCCGAACGTGTGCAGAAAGCGCGGCGTGGGCGCGGGAGGGGGCGGGGCGGGGCTGGGCGGGACCGGAGGCGAGCAGGCGCTTGATGGTATCTCGCGGGGCGTGCGCCGCCTGCGGTGCCGCCGCGTAACAGGACCTGCGGTGGCCACCTCCCCCTCCCCCCACCCCTCCCTCTCCACCATTCACACCCCTCGCGACGGTCGTCGGACCCCCGCGCACACTGGGCCGCGAGGCGCGCTCACCTGGCAAGTGAAGGAATAAATGAGCGGAAACTGAGATGCTGAAACAGGTAAATACGCAAGGTAAACGGCAAAATGCCTGTTCATACGTACCAAATATTATACAGTCGACTCCAGTTATACTGAACTTCTGACGACTAACGTTTTTCGTTCACTATATCCTAAGTTCACTATAATCGATATTGTCAAATTAAAGAATTTTTTCCAGAATTAATGAATGATTAATACAGAGACCCAGCTATATACTTAACAGCACTAACTGAAATTTTTAATATATTCATTTGTCCCTAAAAGTCTATATTCAGTTGTTTGCTTTGTAAATTTTTCATTAGTAATTTCTCTAGATTCTTCTCTAAAGTTCATGCGCTCTCCATACTTGATTCTGCATTGTCCTCTGTCCAATTATCAAATTCCAGTCTTGATGTTCTGTATTGCTTGATGTATTGCAGTCTTCAATGCATCTTGGAACGCCGTCGCTTTCTCCGTAGGGTAATTTACTCGCCGAATAACAGGAGATGCATTGGATACAGGGATGGCGCAAGCGGCAAATGAAACTGATCGCTTTTCCGCGCAGCATGGCGGGTATCGCCAGGCAGTCGCTCGCATCCTATCGCCCACGTAGAACTCACGCTGAATCTCAAGTAACACCAAGATTGAAATCAAAGTAACCACCGCACGTCGCCTCCGCCAGTGTAACCCACGCACGACACGGCCTTCGTTTTCGCAGTGAAACTGAGTAGCTTAAGGTTATCAATAAAGCATAATAAAACTGAGGCAGTACTTATTTTAGTTGAACTCTGAACTTTCGAAAAATTTCAAAGTTAGAAATATTGTGAGAACGAGTGTGCTTTTGTAGTACCTGGTTACACTATCGATGTATCCGAGATTAACCTGTGTCCCTCTTGATGCCTTTCGGACCCACTGCCTCTGCTTTGCACCGCCGGACGCGCAGTGCCACGCCCCCTATCCTCGCCCGCGCCCTCGCCCACGCCTTCGCCCACGCCCTCGCCTTTGTCCTCTGCGCAGGCGACGGCTCCGCTTCTGAGAATTCGGCCACTGCGATTCTGTTCTCGCACGTTCACTTACGCAGCTTACAAATGTTCTTAACTTACGTAAGGTGGCGGCATTATGTAGCTCTTGTTTCTCTTTTCAGTCTAGCTCATGTATTGCCTACCTTCTCAAGAAGGAAGATGATGAGATACAAGTATATAACAAATTCTTCACCCGAATCCTTATTTACTCGTCTTTCTTTTACTAATTTTTTTCTTACTCGTATGTAGATATGTATGTTTACAATGTCCTGTAGAGGTTTCGTTAGCTGAAGTATTACCTTTTCTTTTCTTTTAGCTGTTTTTTTCTGTCGCTTTTTGCCTTTCCCTTTCAATTTCTATAATTATTTATTTAAATAGTTGTGACAATCACAACTTCCTGCTTGTCCCTTTCTTTTGATAGAGATTTGGACAATTCACACACAGAATATCATCGAAGAACCACATGATCCTTTTTGAATGTTGATCTGAAACTAATCTAATGGAAATTGTACTTAGGATGCACATTCGTTCTTCTTTATACACTATCACCTTGTTTGCTTCATCTTGTTGATCCACCTCACATTTCCGTAAATCCTATTTCTACTTTATCTTATTTTATCTCTGCACACGTCCTCTCCTATATTATTTCAGTAGTATGTAGATGTGTTTTGCGACTCTCACACGTATCCAGTCTTTATATATAAGAACTCTAAATAAGGAGAATTTCACGAGAGACTTGACGAATTGCACTTTAACTTTAAAAATAGGAAGGATTTGTTGAAAAAAAACATAAATATTCGCTTCAAATGGAACCCGCAACACTGGGGCAGCTTTGTTGAAATCTATTTATACTCCAAAAGGAAGCATTCTTGGGTCTTTAAACCTCGAATTTGAAGGTCAGAGACCTCAATGAAACGTTCCTCACACTGTAATTTACAGTACGAAATCTTCTTAGGCACTATTACATTTTTGGTGGTTTGGCTCTTCTTGGTACTACCCCACGTGTTCAGAGGCTTATAGAATCTGCAATTGTAAGTGAAATAAAATTACTTGATATTCTTTACGATTGAATTGCACAGGTGTAGCTGTCTGTTTGGTAATAAAGATAAATATGAATATGTGCATTGACATGGATGTATTGTACTATTATGTTAAACACGTGCAATTACAACTACACGGATACATACAGAACAAGTGACGGAGGGTAAAAGAGCCTTGAAGGAAAGATATATCGTGTGTTTATCATCGAAATGGGAGGATTTGGAAGATGGTTTGGTGTTTCATGCGAGAGTTCTCGCTTGATTACGCTAGTCTCCTTGTTATTTTTGTGTATCGTCGCCTCGTCTTTCCATTGTCGCTCGTGCCCCCCCTCCCACAGAACCTCCCTTTCGTCTCTAATTCCGCTTCGGGCACCGGCCGCTGTTGGTTCTCGCCCTCTCCCCGTGTCCTGCGAGCCCAGTCTGCACACCGCTAGACCAGCTTACTGCTCCCTACCATCCCTTCGGGCAGCTGGAGACTCCTGAGTCGCGCAGTTTTGTCGTTAAACTCATTACCCCCAATTGTCCGGTGGAGAAATTTAATTAAAAAATCTGGCTGCGTCCTGTTTGGTTGGCTTAGTTGCGTCTAGACCGTACGACGCCGCGCAGCCTCGTCCTGTAGCTCGCTTACTGAAATTCCCCGTGCGGCGGTTGCCTAATAAATGTAAGGGCAATCTATTACGCGAGGCCATATCGTGGATCTTTACGATGTTTCAGAAAAATTTTCACCCGACGTGGTTTACAATTAACGTCAGTTAACTTCGATATCATCTTAACAGTTTATAAAACATTGAACAGCGCACCACAAATTTTCAAAGGTTTCTTCACGAGCGTCGAATATCACACGTTGTTTGAATATGAATGTACGTTAAAGCTTATTAATATTTTCTTATAAATGAAAGGTGTTTACTACCCCCGACCAGTTTTCGAAAACCGCAAAGGAGGACTTTGCATTTGTTCGTGTGTGTGAATGTAATAAAAATGCACCTTTTGCCTGTTTTTGTGACTTCTGCTTTAAAGGTAGATGACAAGTTTTGAATGCTTTTTAATTTAGAATTTTAATCTATTCTTTCTCTCAGAATGTCATTTCCGTGTAATCCAAAAGCAAATGGGATATTCGTGGAATTATCTTAAAAAATTGTACCCCTCTCCGTTCTCCCAAACCGATCCAATGTGAGAAAAAAAATTTATTCAGAACATGAATACCAGAATTCCGTGTATGCGTTACCTTAAGGCATTCGTAGAAGTGGTGTTTTTCCTTCTTACATCATAGGCACTCGAATCCTCCTTTAACCCTTGGTGGTTTGCGAGAGCATCTGGGCCCGACTGGTTATAATCCGGAAAGTTTTCAAATAAATCATCTTTTTTTGGACATCTGTCTTCTCTGCACACTGACACCACTTGTTCGCTGCTTGGAAATCCTTCACCAACATCTTAGTCAATGTCCCTGCTTGTTTCAAGGAAATGTGTTCACCGCATCATCCAATTTCTTTCCTGCTACTTCTAAGAACTTGCCTTTGTGTGTGTGTGTGTGTGTGTGTGAACATCAATTTTTAATCGCACTGACTCATAGGTATACATGGGAGGGGTTCTGAAATTAAAGCGGACTTAGGAATCTAATTTTTATCGTCATCTCATTCTAACGTGCAGATAAGGGACTATGAGTTTCGATTGACTGATGGTAAATCTAGACAATTATCGTCTATTTCTTCAGACTTATCGTTTGCCGATCTATGCTAACAAGCGGTGAAACACAACTCGTAAAAATAAGAAACCCATAACATTTAGAAACAATTGGAACTATGTACACTAGCAGAAAACATTTATACCGAAGTTCAAAAACCATACATTTCGATGAACACGTCATTTTAAGTTTCTCGTACAACTTCTGCCTATTTACATTTACTCATGCATTTAAGCTCTAGCCAGTCACACTCGGCCTTTTTTCCTAGTGTGTTGTGAATCCTAAAGTTTATATGTTTATAAAAATAAAATCATTTGATATATTATCTATTACAGGGGTGTCCAACTTCTAAGACCCCATGGTCCAAACTTAAACTTTAATATGGTCGCGGGTCATATTTTCATTACTCGGACAACCCACACCTGACTTCCCCGTATTGCTGATCTCGGCACTTTGCCTGGCTACTCTGATGCGGGCGCGGGGGAGGGAACCATGAGTGATATCGGGCAGTACCACGCATAACACAGTGTATCACGCATAACACATGGGCAGATTGGGATGATTTTGAATTTCAGATTTCACTAGAAAAAATCCTTAAATCTACACTTAACCAACTTTTACGTGAAGAGGATATTGACCCCGACAAGGCACGTGCGCTGGGCGCATTATGTTCTCACCCAACATGGATGAAAGGGACTTTAACTTTTGACTAAAAACATTTCGCGGGCCACAATAAATGTCATCGCGGGCCACAATAAATGTCATCGCGGGCCACAATAAATGTCATCGCGGGCCACAATAAATGTCATCGCGGGCCACAATAAATGTCATCGCGGGCCACAATAAATGTCATCGCGGGCCACATGCGACCCGCGGGCCGCCAGTTGGTCAGCCCTGATCTATAATGTAAATAAGTATTCGATTGGGCATCTATAATCCTCACACGCGAATAGTGAGGTAACGAAACAAGTGTTCATCAAAATTTTTTTCATTATGCATTTTTCTGATGTACAGTTTTTGTCTCTAAACCTTAAGGGACTTTTATTTATGAGTTTCGCTCTGACCGTTTGGTAGCACAGATTTTCGCATAAAAATGTTGAAGAAAAGAGTACATAGAAAGCATTTATTTGTCTTGAATTCAATTACTTAGCACTTCCTAGTCCGTTTGAGCGAGATGCATGTAGTTAATCAAATTGAAAATGTATCTTTTTGAATCGTGAAATCTCGAAGATAAAATGTGGGCTGTGTTCTTCTATATATTAGGTAAAACCCGTTTTATTTGGAAATGTTGCTCTCACTTGTGTACAATACCCACGAAATATTTTTGTAATATACAATCGAAAGAATAAATAATTTGTAAGTGAAATCTCTATTTTAAGGGAGTTATTACATCGAATATAATATCGTGAAGATTGATTCCGGTCGCATTAACTGCTGTGATCATTGGCCCCGTAAGTGTAGTGCGTTATCACAGGCTGTGACGGTGTTCTTCCCTTCGCTAGAGGGTGAGATCCGACGCCGACCTACACTTCCTCTTGTGGGTTTTGCCCATTGAAGCAAATTCCCACCATCGGGGCACCGCCCCATCCACAACAAACTCTGAAACTTTCAAACTTCCTCCCGGTCAGAGACACTGCAGCGATATAAATATATTGATGGTCTGAGCCACATCAGCTGGTACATGAAGCAGATGGTATTGGCAATCCTACTCTCTATAACCAAAAGATTTCAACTATTAGCATCAGAGAATGGCAAGTTTCTAAGACGATTGTTTTGAGACTTGCCTGCATGACACCTACTAGCCTTGTTTATTTTATTCCTTGGACATTGAAATTGTGGCTATATGTTGAAGCAATTTTCCGAACTGAGGCGTCGAGTTCCCTATTCGGTCCAACCTCTGGCTGGCCCAGTTATTCCAATGTCCTTGGCGGTTTCTCAGCCGCAAAAAACAAATGAAGGAGAGAAAGAGGAAGAGAGTAAAAAGAAACTTTCCCGGAGATGTGTTGCTGCAGCACTCGTTCTGAGTTTATAGATATCATAAAGTCTCGGGTACGAGTGTCGTTTTGTTCTTCTGGGCATAATCCTTTTTCGTTCTTGCCCAGTCGCCTTCCCCAGTTACTCCCCTCGCCTTCCCCAGTTCCACTTCTGGTGCTGCCACTTCGCGGCAAATCCTCGTGGATTACATGGATCTTTTCTTCGTTTGCATTGTAAGTAATGGATGACAAAGTGCCCTTGATTTGGTTCTACGTCCCACGGGCTACTCCTGACTCTCATTTTCAGTATATTTCTTGCGAAGTGGCTCTACTGATGCAATAAAGAAGAGACACTACCTCGTGCTTATTTTAGGGAGAATAGTTTTAAATATTGTTGCAATATTTCCCAACAGAGGATTGTTCTCTGCAGGAAGTTAAATTTGTGGAGCGTAAAATGTTCGTTCCTCCAAAATACGAGCTACAAATTAACCGTGTCGTAAACACGTAAGTTTTATTATATGAATTGACTATCGATTTTAGGGAGAGTATCGGAAAACGAAACTCGAATCTGCCAATTATTAACTTCTGCAGTGTTTCATTTGTGCTCAA
This sequence comes from Acheta domesticus, assembly GCA_031308135.1. Lineage (NCBI taxonomy): Eukaryota > Metazoa > Arthropoda > Insecta > Orthoptera > Gryllidae > Acheta > Acheta domesticus. The sequence continues at coordinate 87,993,537 of JAHLJT010003656.1, forward strand.
CGCATGAAAAAGTTTGATACTACTGTAATAGGTGAGGAAATTTTGGCAAGAAATTTTAGTTTGATTATTAATTTCAAATTATCTTAGCTATGAGTTATACCTTATAAATATACATTATAATACTTTTCATATTCAGTTGACTCCAAATTGAGACATTATTCATAACGATTTACAATATTTACAGAAACTGCTACAAAATTTCCTCCGCGGGAAATGAAACCGTGTGTATCAAGCACATTGTTGCTATTCAAGCGATGAAACGCAGATTCGTATTTCATGTATCTGAAAAGATGGTCGTCGTCTAGTGTCAAACTTGGGATTTTAGCAGATGATTAGGGGAATTTAGGGGATCTCAACGCAAGTGCTTCATAAGTTCTTGGGTGCCTATGGGGGTTTGTATTAATTTTTGATGGGATGTTCAATTGCCGTTGATCTAAAAGTAATCCGTATCAAGTGAGCTAACCTTCTTCCACTTCCCGCTTCTTGCCAAACTTTCGCTCACATCGATGTAGGATGGACGTCGCTATTTCCGTCCATTTCTCGCACATTCGCACTATTCGGATTTTTATTTGCGAATAGCGCACTTACAATAGCATAACAACATAAAATGTTACAATAATATAATACAAGAAGTATATTAATACCTTATTTACACATTTAAGAACTTAAGAATATGTACTCTGGTTCAGTTGCAACGACGATAATTTGGAAATTCTATGAGTTACCAACTAACAATTACGTCTCACCAATTTCCTTCTTATCGTATACAAAACATAAGATTTGAGAAATTAGAGCTTACCTTAGAATTTGGATGCCATATAATGTAAAATTTGTCCCTCTAGTACTTGGAACCCCTTGGCAATAATATTCTCGGTAAAAAATGTGCCAAATACGAAAGATCTAGGTTCATCACTAACTCATTCGTAAAAAACGTACAAGCCAAGATACGATGACCTCAACATGTCCCGAAAAACGAAGCAAAAGAACGCGAACGTAAATCTAACCTTTGCCAACGTCGCTCCCAGCATTTCCGCCTTCGCTCTGTGGTGGCATAAAGAGGAGGCTGTCTTCCACCAGACTCCGTCGTTTCTCTCAACTCCACTCTCTCCCTCACCTCCATGCCTCTCCTGCCCCACTACCGCCATCTCCTTAACTCCCAGGCCTCCTCTCCCTTTCATCCCTTCCCATCCCTTCCTCTCTCTCCGCTCGCTCGAACGCTCTCCCTCCTGACCCATCCCATTCCAACCCCTCTCCCTCTGCATCCCTCTCATCACCGACCATCTCTCTCATCTCCTTCCCTCTCCCTCACCCATCCCATCCCTTCCTTCTCTATTCAACCCCTCCCCGTCCCTCTCGTCCACCCCTCCCCTTCCCTCTCTCATCCACCCTCCTCTTCCCTCTCTTACACACCCTCCCCTTCCCCTTGTCATCTAACCCTCCCCGTCCATCACTCATCCATCCCCCTTCTCTCTCTGAGTCACCATTCCCTCTTCCATTTCGTTCCCTCTCCCACCCTTTCATCCCATCCTCCCGTTATCTCCCCCTCCCATCGTCCCACTATTCCACCATTCTCCCCTCCCTTTCCCACTCTTACACTCATCCCCCTCCACTCTTTCTCGTCCTCACAGTATCACCCGCTTCCTCCTCCCATCAACCGTCTGCACCACGAAGCTACCTCCTTTCAGGGGAGGTTCTTTCACTCCCTCCCTTTGTCTCATCCCCCTTCTTTCCCCTCCCTTGCCCCCCTCCCGCGAAGCCGCAGCCATTCACCGCCACCGTGCGAACGCGGAGGTCGGGGAGTATCCTCTTTTTTCCGGGTTTTCGTGCGGTCGAGCGTAAATGCCACCCCATCCTCCTCCCACCGCCGCCGTCGGCCTTCCTGCGTTCCCACGAACGGGCACGTGGCCAGGCCCAGGCGCCATTGACTCGACGCCTCCGCGATGCAACGGCCGTCGCCTTCGCTGCAGACCCCTTCCCCCCCTCCCGCTAACACACACCTCCCTCGCACTTTTTGCTGTGTCTGCCGCAGTTCTGCAATTGCAGATACTGCCGATAAAGGGAGGGGGGGTTAAAATTTCGTATTTCGCTATCGTTATTCCGCTGCGCTTGCGCCAGCGGGTTGATTCGCAGTTCGCCTGCGATTGCTCAGATGGCAGCGGGCTGATATCTCTGCAGCGGGGGCCGTACGGTTGTATCCACGACGGTGGCGGATTTTTTGATACTAGTTGCATTGCTAGGTCGAATTCAGCTGCTGTCTGGAGGAGAATTCTTGCGACCGGCTGCTCTTTTAGGTAGTTTTCCTTAGCTTCTTCGATCACTACCAGGCGAGTGCGGGAGCAGAAAGCCAACAGACCACAGGCTGGTGTGCAAACTTTCCCACCTCATCCTTGTCCTATCCATCATACACACTGACGTAACACTTACATATTTTACACATGTGCCTGCAAAACCAGGCGAGACTTAGAGTTTGTCCTAGCTGTGGTGGTTTCTTTCTGGAGGACGAACCTATTACGTTCACATTTACATTTGCAGACGGAGCGCTGCGATCTGTTTACATGAGGTCACCGCCGGCTGATTGAGAAACGCGCGTCTGCACTAGGTACTGACCGTTTAATGTCATATAGATGGCGGTGAGCAGCACACAGAACCCCGGCGGGGTAAGAACATAACCATTAAGCAGTAGATAAGTGCAAAGAAGAAATACAAATATTGTACGGGAATGTTGTGAATAGCGTGTGGTGTGATCTATTTTATTGTATATTACCTTAATTATTTAAGGGCGCGACTCCAGGTTACTGTCAGAAAGACATAATTCATCAGCTGTGTCCGTAGCGCTTGTTCTGCCTTCGGAGATAGCTGATTGGTCAGATGCTGATTGACATCGGGACAATTCGTGTATTGTCGGGCCTTCACTTTCAAAACAACATAGTTCCTAATTCTGCCGTCTGCAAATGTAAAGTGAACGAGTAATACCTAGAGGAAGACACTCTACAAGATGTCACCGAATGTAACCTGGCGCCGAATCTCGCGCTTCGCCGCCACCTCTCAGAAGGTAACATTCAGTTCAGTTAAAAGATGAGTGACAATAGGAGTTGACGTGCCCGCAAAAATTAAATAATTAATCAATATATCAATCCTCGACAGACCTATTACTTCCACGGTGAAGGGCATAGTCGATGAAGGGAAGAACATGTGATTTGAGCCCCACGCATTAAAATAAAGAAATTAAAAATATAAAAGACTCGTCGTGGGGCTCCTATACTGCGATTTTTCTGTGAGTGACCCTCTTAAGGCCACTCAAATCCCATCTTCGCGATGGAATATGTCACGGCATTTCGCGTCTTTTCTCGGTCTTGCCGGTAGAAGACGCATGATCGCAAGCACTGCTTCATACGGTCTCGATCGTGCGAAATCTAGCGGAACGACTAAGAAAGACGCGAAATGCCGTGACGTATTCCATCGCGAAGATGGGATTTGAGTGGCCTAGAGGGTCGCTCTTAGAAAAATCGCAGTATAGTGTCCGTGCTTGGCAGGGAAAACACGATCAGGATAAGGGTAGTGAAAGTTCTCTTTCTTCTTGAGAGAGAAAATACATTTTGGCGGTTGTCTCCTGATCGATACACGAATGAATTATTCTGCGGTTTTTCTAACTTTGCCCCTCGAGGCCCGTCTTCACGATGGAATATGTCACGATATTTCGCGACGTTCCGAGACGTGCCGCCAGATATCGCTCGATCGCTACCGTATCAAACATTGCGATCATGCGACTTCTAGCGGCACGTCGGAGAAAGACGAGAAATTCCATGTGATATTCCATCGTAGCCATAGTGGCTTGAGGGCAGAGTTAGAAAAATCACACTATACCCTTATTGACATTGTGATAGGTTTGGTGCTGAAAACAAAACGACAATGTCAGTTAAGGAAAAACGAGATTACTGGTAGTAAAAAATCAATCAGCATTTTGCAACACTTTTCAACATTTTAAGCACTTTTGACCATTTGGTACTCTGTTCGGTTCCTTAAACTTTTGACAAAATAAATAGAAAACTTATTCTTTAGGCAATACAATAAGAGATTTTATAGTAGAAAACATATGTTAATTCCAGCAGTATATAATTTAACAAAAATATTCTGGCATATATAAAGTAATTATATCTACTTCATTCTACTTTATTTTAAAATGCGTATCGATTTCATGGGTCTCATTACGAAATGTTTTATCGAAAAAATCACTGTTATGATCGCCAGAACAGTTGCATATCTGGCCACTTAACCTTCTAGCTTCCCCCGCCATACGCTTCTGCGATAGCGACACGACACCCTGCAGTCTGTACAACAACCAACCTAAACCGAAGGTGCCATCGCCATCTGTAACCTCGACCTGTACTCACTACCACCTTCTCCTCAACATTGTACTAATCTTACACCGTTATCATCTCAACCCATCTTTCACTCGTTGCAAGACCACTGCCACACCTCATTGCCTTCAGATGGCAGTTGAATCAACGTACCACACTTTGTCCCATCCTTCTTTCCTCCTGACTCCCCCACTCATACGTGAGGCTGCCACTATCACACGCGTAACACGGTGTCTTCCCCCTCCAAAAAACCGGTGCCATCCCCATTCCAGGTGCTGCCACCTGGCGGGCGCGCGATATTTCGCCGCCGAAAGGTCGCGTTCTTCCCTCTCCGCTGCCACCGAACGCTCCGCCGCCCTCGCCCTCATCGCCGCCGCCGCCGCCGTCGCCCGCTTCGCCGCCACCGCTCCGGTGCGCGACGCCAGTCCAGCGAGTCTTTCGGGCGGTGATGTATGACCCGTCGGTCGTCGCCGATAAGCCCTTTCAGGAGGCTACCGCCGCATTCGCCGCCTCCGTGACGTCGCTGTCGCCGTCATCGAAGCCGCTGTTGCGAACGTAACCATCACCAATACCGTCGCCACCGTAACCTCAGGCAGAACAACCGCAATCACAGCTGCCGCGTCCGTGCCGCATCCATCGCCACGATCGTCGGACGCTCCACGTTCGTCGCCACGTCGGCCTCTATGTCCGTCGCCACGTCGGCTTCCACGTTTGTCGCCAAGTCCGCCTGTACGTCCACCTATACGTCCGCCTCTACGTCCGCCTCCACGTCCGCCTCCACGTCCGCCTCCACGTCCGCCTCCACGTCCGCCTCCACACCCGCCTCCGCGTTCGCCTTCACGTTCGCTTCCGCATCCACCTACACATCCCCCTCCACGTTCGTCGCCACACCCGCCTCCACGTCCTTCACCACGTTCGCCTTCACGTCGATCACCACATCCGTTTCTTTGTGTGGCCACACGAGCGCCATCATGAACGCCGTCTCCTAAGCCTCCACGTCCACCGCCACTTTCGCCGCTGCCTCCAGGACCGCCCCCACGGCCGCCTCCACGATTGCCAAACTTGATCCAGCCTCACGACCGCCGCCACGACCAAAGCCGCAATCTCATCGTCGGGCACCATCACCATCTCCTCCTCTACTATTGCCACCACATCTTCGCGGACAACGCGTCCTCAGTGCGCGCGCAGTGAACGGCCGCCGTGTGTGGTTTGGCCCATCGCAACCGCCCACACCTCCGCCGCCCGGAGCGACACCATGGAGGTACTGATGGCGACGGTGGTGGCCGCCGTGGTGCTGGCTTTCCTGCGAGCCGTGCGCTGGCTGCACGACTTGGGAGAGCAGGTGAGCGCCGCTGGCGCAACTCCATTCTGTAGTGCGATTTTTCTAACTGTGCCCTTGGCAGGTATCAGCTGTTGACGTTTTCATCCAATCGGGAATTTGAACGTGACGTCACTATTGTGACGTTTAAGCTTCCGATTGGATGAAACCGTCAACAGATGATATCTGCCAGGGGCACGGTTAGAAAAATCGCACTATAGTGATGCGACATCGACAACAAAACATTGATGTTGCCAAACACGTTAATAAAACATCGACCAAAAACCATCGTACGGTTTTAAACATCGATGTTTTAAAACTGGTTTAGTAATCTCAAACATTTAGTTCGTGTCCAACAAAATTTTATTTTATCGTGGCCCTACTACATTAATTTATAATTAAAATTCAACTCAAAATAAAGGCTATAAAATGCCTCTCCATGTAAAAATATACGACGAAAGACAAAGAAAATGCAAGATCATCAAATCGAGGATAGTGTACTAGATGAAAGAAGTACAAAAGCAATTATTATTTCAAATTTTAACTTTTAGAAAGTTGTAACTTTTGAAGATTTTTTCCCCATAAATAAAACATAAAAACATCGAGCCCAAAAATTCAATATTCAGAACACATCGAATTCAAAATATCGATGTTTCAAACATCGATGTTTTTATAGAAACCTTGATGTTTTCGAAACATCGACATCGATGTCGCATCCCTACTCTGTAGCGTGACGGCGTAGGGGCAATCCTTCCACTGCTATGATCCTTAACAACAAAATATGAAAGGTTCAAATTTCTAACTTTTGAGAAATTACAAAAGTTGCTCTCATTCCGAGCGAAATGTACGGGTTTCACCCAGAAAAAGAAGACACTACTAGCTGGCTGTAATGTTTTGTGAGGTTTGGCGCAGTGTCGAAGTCGCACATACAGGAGTCTGGTAGTGAAATCTCCTGTCCAGAAGCTTATGTTTTAGACGTCACTCACGTCATTAGTGGTAAGGGTAGCGCAGTGAGGAGGTTTTGGGAGCCCGGAGCAGCTCGGATCTAACGGCAATGTGGTCCCCAGTTGGGAACTTTGTGGGTGTGCTCATACTTGTGGGATATTGAGTAGAGATTCTTCCGGCACTTTGTGAATGGTATTTAATTCGACTCCGGTACCAACCTATAGAGTTTATTGCGTTCCCGCGTGTCCGGATGGCGTATGGTCGCACGACAAGGGGGTGAGAACAAGAGCTAAATCTGCTGTAGGGGAGTTAACCCTTTCCCTTTTAAAACCAAGTTCCTTTACGTACACATCACATCAATACGAGAGAGTAAGGAGCGCGTCTGCAGGCACTACCGCCTCCACGATCAATTGTTCAGTTCTGCAGCCAAGATACCACATCTAAAAAAAGACTGCTGGCGATTGCCACCTCCCTTTAAAGGGCGACAATCCGGGGGGTGGCGTCAAGGGATTGCTGCGCTGCAGGGTCTCCACGTCCGTGGAAGGAAGGGGGCGGTTCCCTTTTACCTCGAAAGGGAGCTCCACCATGCATCGTTTTCTAAACGGTACGCCAATATTTTCTTTGTATTTGTATTTAGCCCTTATATATCCCGTAAAGGGTAATTGGCCTCGGCGCCGTTGCATCTCAGGGCACCTAGTCGGTCACTCAACCAGGAAACCGCGATGTCTCGAATTAGCTTAACCTTCTCGGTGACTTCTCGGGGTTAACGAATTGGGTTAGCGACGCCAGTTTCGCGTTCGTGGCCTTTCAGTAGAGCCATTCCAGAATTCACCTGGATGGCCGAGACTAACCACGAAAACCGCTATCAGGATGACCGACACAGGGATCGAACTCGGGCCTTTCGAATGCGAAGACAGTGCGCATTACGTCCAGAGCATCATCGCTCGGTACGTCTATAATATAGCCCGCCACAAAACAGCGGTGTTAAGAGCTAGTACAGGGCAAGTTGCTACCGGGGCCACTCGCAATACTCCCTCAGTTCTCTAAAGACTATACTTGGGTTTTTATTTCTTGGCGCGTGAGGGCTTGCCTTCACGATGGAATATCTGACGGCATTTCGCGTCTTTCTAGGTCGTGCCGCTAGATGTCGCATGATCGCCAGCGCTGCTCGATACGGTCGCGATCATGCGACGTCTTGCGGCACGATCTGGAAAGACGCGAAATGCCTTGAGATATTCCATCGTGAATACAAAAATCTCGTGAAGACTCGTAAACGGGGTGTGGGGAGTGCAGTCATCGTCCGTTCAACGCGTTCGTCTCAAACTTACCTCTCAAGTCTTCCAGACAAAGAATACTTCTGTAGTGTTTTCATTTTAGTAACGTAAACTACGGAATTACTTTCTATTACAAACCAAGCCTTTCTCCCTTTATATGAGTACTTTCTCGCGTAGTGCTGGTAGTACAGAGAAAAATGTGTAATGCTGCTGCAAAAAACTGTCATTTTTCGGCAATGTAGGTCTTTGATACCAGAAAAGTGGATAATTCTTGTTCCTATTAGTAGTAAATTATTTCCTCTAATGCTTTGTGTAGACAGTATTCACGTTTTGTGGGTCGTCCTTGATACCGAAAAATTGGTTTACGGCAAAAAGTCTGTCCACCCGTCTGCCTGTTCTTCAGAATGTGAAAATCACTAAAAACCAAATGGTTGCAGTAGCTGAAATAATTGTGTTATTGATGGAACGTTCTCCATTACATGTGCGATTTTCATTTACTTACTGTTTAACTTTTATAACTCAATAAATATCTCGCTCGCCCCTCTATATCTCACAAAGTAAATAATTACAAACACGTTGTTAATGCGGATCGTTGAAATGTTTAATAAACCAAATTGACGATCTCGCCTAGTGGAGGGACTCGAGTTTTAATTACATTAAAAATGGATGGCGGAAAACAAATACCATTACATGTATTTTTATTATAATAAGACAGCCACTTCAATTAGCATATAAATTACTGTTTGGTAAACATTTTAATTCACTCTAAAACTCTGAGCTTACGAACTTACGAAATGTAATAAACAAGAATAATAATAATAAAAAAATATCAACTTTTATCATTTACACTTCACAAACTAACATTTGTAATAATCTCATTCACCCAGGTCATGCATGAATTACCTTCAATATTTTTCGAATGCCCACCTTTGATGCATATACAAATTTATCATGTTACTTGCTGTTCCTTCATTATATTTTCAGTTACTTTACTTTCACCTCGGCGGCACTATTACATCATGGCAACCACCACATTCTTTCCGACATCCATAGACGTCGGTAATCCAAAATTACTCATTCAACTAATTTAGTTATGTTCCTATGGTAATTAACTCACTCGTGCATGTTACTGTTAACTTAAAAAAAGGATATCCCCCCCCCAAAAAAAACACCACTTGCTCAGCATCATGAAGCAACTTCTATTGCTTCTAAACATTTTATTTTTTCCACTTTCTATTCCCAAAACATCATACAAAGTTTTTACTAGTGCCAGTATGAAGAAAGCAAAGTGAAATATAACTTCGAATTCGCACTTCGCGCAGATGATTTTGTTACTTTTAATATACCATTTGCCAGCGATTACACAACGATTTGTCATAAATTATGATTGTTGGTGGTATCGCTTGATCAACTGACATTCGCGACACAATCCCGTTCACGGAAGTCGTGTAGTTTCAATCTATTAATTATTAGTGTACCGATATGTGCTGAATCCAAAAGTGTGAATTTTCCTAATACTGAAAAAATCTATGTGGACATCGTTAAACTGGTTAAAAACAGTTAAACATCGTTAAACATGATTTTATACGCTGATTAAAAATAGAATACTCCTACAAATTTGACAATCAAGATATTTATACAGCATTACGTCACAAGATGTAAAAAATGTTACTAATTCACTTACATACAAACACAATGACCGAATTTCAAATATCGTACGTTAGGGAAAATGTAGCCTGAAAATGAAGCAAGGTTGAATCTTAAAGTGTATTTTTATCACCTTCTATCGGTTGAGCGGTTGAGCCTAAAGCATGTTACATTAGGCTTTAGATTTCTTTACCTCTCAATAGACTTTTATATTATGAAGACAAGATTGTTGATGTTGTCATAAATATGTAAAAGACAAAATATTAAGGTAATCCGATTACATTTAATATTCTCCAAGCACTTAACGAAACATGAGAATTAAGACACACACACAGTGTACCCTCAAGAAATCTGAGGCTATTGTGCTATACACACGTCTTTTTGCTAGATCAGGAGGCGATGTCCAGAACATCAGTACTTCCAAATTTGATGAAACATCAGCATCCCGATTATAAACCTCATTAATCTACACGCAAACCATTTTATATTAACATGCCTACATTATTTGTATTCAGTTTTCTCCATTTCCAAGCAGGCATAAATGTTATTTATTCACATTGAATAAAAGGCAGGAGCTGAATCCTATAAATGAATAGAGGTGAAACTCAAAAACTATTTTGCATTGAACCTGTCTACACGACTGCCATCCTCTTAAATGAATGCAATCACTTGCACTAATTGACTTATTTGTAGCTCGCCTACCAACCTCGCAGCCAACGCGACTGCGTAACTTACACCGGGTGAGGTGGCTCAGGGCTGATGTCACTGCAGAGCCTCTGGCCGGGAGGTCCGGGGGTTAGAGCCCCGACGGTGGCAGGATTTTCGACATTGGCTAGACAGCTAGGTCAAATTAAGTCGCTTTCTGCAGGAGAATTCTAGTGGCCAGCTGCTCTCTTGGTTTCTCCAATCAACACCAGGCAAACGCCGAAGCAGTACCCTGAGAAACGTGTCACGGACCGCGCGAGACCTTTCCTTCCCCTTCCTTGCTTTATTCTCCTCTTATACACACACTTACATGCACTGCACCACCCTACCACACATGCCGGGAGACCGGACAGGAGCTTAAAGGTTGTCCCGGTTGAGGCGGTGCCTCGCTGGTGGGAGATACCTGGTAGAGGAATACCCCGCTGGCCGACAAGTAGGTCGGCGCCTGATCTTACCATCCAGCGGAGGAAGATCACAACCACCTCATGAGAAAACAATGCAAAAAGAAAACATGCACTTCACTTACAGGACTAATGACCTTAGCAGTTGGAATCACTAATCAATCAATCAAGGACTGACATCCTCTTAAATGAATGGAATCATTTGCAGAGGGGTTTTCACCCATTGGCTTACTTGTAGCTCGCCTTGTGGTCTCGCCGAACACGTGACTGCGTAACTCTTCCTGCGACAGCCAGCGATTTACTCGGGCGCGGGCACAGGGAAGCCCTCAGTGATTCGTTCCCGGATTCGGTCGCAAATCCACTCTGTAACCCGGTCACGGATTGCGCCTGCCGCTGTATGCCTCCTAGCAAGAAGCCCGTGCGAAGGAGAAAGGGAAGCTGGCGCTTTGGAGATTAAAGAGAAACTCTGCTTGCGATAGGAATTGCAATTGGTACCTACATTTTTTTTCTATTGTTACTACAAGCATGCTCCGTAAATTGCAGGTGAACGTTTTTCTCTGAGATTAATGAAGCGAAATAATTGTTATACGGTATGTTTAATGAATTTACTGAAGCAACTATTACGGATTAATTTTAAAAATTGCCTTAATTACATTTGTAATTTGTTTTAGAAGCTAGTCGCGGGCAGTACATTTATTAAATGCTATTAATACATGTTTTGCGAGGTGAGTAGCTAACATTGCAATGATGAATATAACAGACAGTTGTATTCAAAACTGTCCGCATTACCATTAGATTAAATTGTACTGTAATATCAGTAATCGCTATTATTACGTAACCACAAAAAATATTACGTGTCACAAACGTAAGTGTAGTATAAACCAAGTTCGCTTTGCAAATTTGTGCTATTAGACCCTAGAAGATTTGTTTCGTTTTTCAATTTGTAAAATGATAATAATATACGTAAAATGCCTGTACATTAAAGCAATATAATTTTCATGGCAATAAGTAAAAAGTATCATTAGTAGGAAAAGTAATTTCTAATTGCAGTAGTCCATAGGTTCTGCGAAAGACGAACTTCAACCAACGAAGTTTTCCTTTCAATCATTCAAACATAGGGTTGCGCGTCTGAGTTCTAAACGCAAAGGTGTCCTTTTCACTCGGGGGTCTTACTATTCCCAAATTGTGATGTAGAAGTAAGTGTCAGATCTTCGCGCGTATCACGAATTCCTTACCTTAGTTCAGTACCACTTCAGTGCGATGTGACTTGACGAAGAGCAGTGTTTTCCACGCATATCCAAATTCGGAATGAATTTTTCTCGAACAATGGAACAAACCCCCGAAGTTATTTCTAACCTTACCTGCTATTTTGCATTTAGTGAATAAAAACATCGATACGTGAATTAACTACCATTGAACTGGAAAAACATTTAACTCACAAACAGAAAATAAAAGAATACCAATAGGAATAAAAAAATAAATTAGAGATGAAGATATCAATAAAAGTTCTGAAACAAATAAAAAGTACTGAAACAAAAATATATAAATAATTGAAAACACAAATAAAAATGAATTCAGTTTTTCTTTTTCGAAGTACTATTAATTTGTTCGGCAATGAGAACATTAGCAATTAGACCGTCTTACTTTTGATTTTTTCTATGCAACATTCTAATCTTATTTCCGTTTTTAAAATACATTACGCAGGAGCTTAGGATTCTATGTAACCTTCGAACCTACTACCTTAGAGTACGATAAATCACGGGAACGAATTGAGTTGTCACCCGCGGAAAAATCGAAATTCAATTGCTTTGCGAATCAATTGGTCCCCGCAAAATAAATTGTCTTCACTTGTGTCTCTTTCGCAACTGTGCCTCCCCCCCCTCCCCAGCTGGATAATGGGAATTTTCCGCCCATCATTTCCTTTTCCTTTCGTTTTTGCATCGCATCACTCCCGCAGATTAATGAAAAAACGCAAGATCCTGTACGTCTTCTGTTAAAGAAGATACTTTCATGGAAACGCCGGAGGCAATTCAGTTTAGAGTTTCCTCGAAGTTTCATAAGCCTTTATTGCATAATGCAAACGTATCTCGAACAAGCCAAATAAGCACTAGATGGAATCCCGAAGCGACACAGCTAGATGGTTTTCTTCACTGTGTAACGCGTTGGCTTCGTGCCTGCCGACGAATTTCTTCATTCTTATAAGAGATCCCGCGGCATTTTATCTGCGAAGCTGTAGTTTATCGGGGACATATATCTCCGATGTCCTTGGACAAGTTCTAGCGCTAATGTTTGTCGCATTCGATCCCGGGACCGGCGGAGTCCAGGGAGAGGAAGAGAAAGGGAAAGAGACCTCGAAAAAACACGCCGGCGCGGTGAGCGGTGCCAAAATTCAACCCGCGGAGATCTGAAAAACGCGGAGCTCTTTCTCGAAAGCTCCCAGCGGCAGCGGGTAGGTCGTCCGGAGGCATTATTGCCTAAAAGCTCACGGATAGCGGTTTTATACACTCGCGAGGTATTCCATTACGCTTTTACTGTCGTGTTCACAAGCTCAGTGGAAGTTTTACGTGTGTGCGCGGGTCTGCCCTCGCTCTTTCGGTGACTGCCGGCTGCGCTGCGCCGGTGTGTGTGTGTGTTTCCTTTCTCTTTTTTTTCGAATCGCGTTTCGAGATAATAGAATTCTCACGTAGCAAGCGCGATGAGGTGTCAGGTCGCTAATACGCGTCAGCTGCCTCGACGTCAGACTGTCCTCGCGTGACCACACGTTCGTTCGCGAAGAGGCTCGCAGTGGTCTAGAATGCATCAGAAAGCGCACAGATGAAGAGGTGAGTCAGAAAGTTTGGGTTTTCACTGTGACTCTTTACTATATTAACTCTTATCTGTCTGAATTTAAAAATATCATTACACTATTGTATCATTTTAAAAGACTTTTTAAATTTCTTCTCAGAATTATGAAATGTACATATTTACACTTTTTAAGATGTTATGGAAAACAACATTAAGTTCTAATTGCATTACTGCAACATTCTAGGATGAAAATTATAACTATCATCAAATTCGTACAGCGTGCCCATATGGGCACGCTGCAGTAGCTTCACGTCACTTATCGAATATTTTCACGACCCGTTCTACGGACTGGCACTAGGGTACCCTTGACACGTGTATTTCAGCGTCCGAAAAGGAAATATTTTGTAGATTACGGCATAAGAAAAATAACTCCTGACAAAGAAATTTCCGAACTCCTAAAGTTAAGAAATCATTCAATCAATGAATTACATAGGACGAAAATTGTGTATCAGCTGCCTTTTGAAATCCTTTTGAAATTTTTATTTTTTATGATATAAAGACGCTGGAGCCTTAAAATGTATTCTAGTGGCATTCACTTTATGTTGGGTTGAAACTGTTTATACTTAGACATGTACTGTATGGAGATCTTCTAATTATAGAAAATAAGTATGTAGGCGCCACAGCAAACAGAACTACTGACATGTATTAAACATAAGGAGTGCATTAATTGATTTTCTTTGTATGATAATGCCAACTGAGATAATGACCAGTTAATTCCAAAGATTATGAATTTGAGAGTATTTATGTAATTTTATGGATAGGTAATTAATATCTTTAATTTGTCTTTAGGGGCACGCCAATCTGACTACAAAGGTCTAGTGCGTATCGTTGCAGAGTTTTGTGCAATGATAACGTGTGTTGCGTTGTGCCTATGCGCCTGCTGTCTCCCTACATCACAATCTGTGAACTTCCATTTCTTTCGTCACATCTGATTGATGCCTGGAGGCAATTCCCCACCCAGCAGTAGTACACTTACGGATTTTGTGGTTTCTTATAAATGGTGCAAAACTGCCATCTTTCCTTAGCCTACAGAAGTCATTCACTTGACCTTTAAAATACACTCCTGCCAAAGACATAATAATTCATTTTTAGTGGCACAATAAGGTTACCTGGGAGTGTGTGCGTGAATGTGTGTGTGTGTGTGTGTGTGTGTGTGAATAGCGAGGGGTGTATGCAGCGGACGTGCTATTTACATAAATATTTTTATATAAATAGATGTTTTTCATTTGTGCTAAATTTTTTTTTCTAATTTATAGTTATTTATGACGTATTCAATTGAGATGTTGAAAATATCGTTACTGTAGAGAATTAATAAAAACTACATTCGTGAAAATGTGTCTTACGCCGCAGAGTGTGTGTGGGGGAGGGGTGAAGCCCTATGAACCCTCACCCCCCACCCCACATTTTACGATTAAGACAACGCATGCGTGCTTCAGGTACTCCGGGCCGGTGGCAAGTATTGTTGGATGTTCTCATTCAGACGCTACCAGCGCGGCGGCAGCGGTGATAATGGTGGCGGCGGAGGCGGCGGCGGCGGTGGTCCCTGGCCCTCCCCTCTTTTGTTGTAATTGTGCTCTGTGGCCGTTAAGAGCGTCATAAAAGAAAAGTTACCTGATATCGTTTTAATCTTTTCTTTTTCGGCCTGCCCGGGTGCCCTCTGGAATTAACCGCGTGTTTATGAGAAGGCGAGGCGGCCGGCCGGGATGTGTATACTACGGGCCGTGTTAGAATGTGCCCGAACCATTAAACGGGCACAGGGTGATCTGGTCGTTATCAGAGCGGTGCTCTTTTCAGTGAATGCTTCAGTTGATGTATAGATGCTATTCGTTTATTGTTATATCACCTTATGCTCTTGTTACGTATACTGTTAGTGTTAATTAAAAAAATAAAGTAATTATTTAATAATCCAGAACTGTTTGTAATTGTTCCATAAGCTCTTTACGGCAACTTTTTCCAAATGCTGATACTCATTTCTATTATTTAATTAGGCAGGCAAGTAGTTCGGTCCGTAATGGGCATTGATAGATGATACATTTGGGTAGAACGTAACGTTGTACTATTTGTGGCAAGAAGCTCGACGGAAGTCATTGCTAATTAATGCAACTCCATTTAAGCTGTTGAAATGTAGTGGATGATCAATTTAGATAATGAATGTAAATAAATTATCGTAGTTAAAATGTAGTAAGATATTGTTCCAGAGTAAAACAATATATCCCGTTCGTTATTAATATTTGTCAAATTAGCATGCTCTGGTTTATTGATCCACACTCGTAAGTCCTTTCCTTAAAGTGTGACCTTACAACGTTAACCACCGAGATTACTCGAGGCAAGCCGGCGCTCGTGTAGGCCGAGAAAGCCCCACCTTGATGTGCGTGAGTACTATTTAGGGTTTCAGGATTTTTGTATGTAAGGTCAACTCCTTAGGTCATTAGTCCCGTATATTTAGTGCTTATTATATCCGGGATTTTAATAGGCTTGTGGGTTGCCCCTCCAAGTATCTTCCCTTGCAGAACATTGACCTGACCGGGAACAAGTTGTAAGTTCCCGCTGTCCCAATGTGTGTTGGAGTGTAGTAAATGTAAGTGTGAATGTATAAGAATAAGAGAAGAGGAGGGTACAACGATGAGGAAGAAAAGATCGCACGCGATTCGTGGCCGTCTTTTAATATACTACTCCAGCATTCGCCTGGTATTGATCAGAAAATTGAAAACTACGGATCAGGGCTACAGATCGCTGGAAGTAACCTCCAGGCAGAGGCTGAATTCGACCTACCAGTACAGCTAGTATCGAAAAAACCGCTACCGTCGATATGCAATTTTTTGGACTACCCGCTCAGAGACTCTGCAACGGTAAGGGATGTAGTCATTGAGGAATTTCAGTTGATCCGTCGTAGTACATAGATAGATATTTATTTCCGCAAATAGGTTTATGCAACCCGGTGGCAGAACACTAAAATTTACATTATTATTAAAAATTACATATTATAATTAAGAAGTAAATACAATGTAACTTAAAATAATTTGAAGACCGTAATATTAATAATAATATGATAACAGTGATGACAATAAAGGCTTTAACAACAATAACCGCATTAATTCTTCATTTTATGGTGGTCTTCTACAGATATTTTACATCAATAAATAGACGACTTTTTATTACTCTGACGACCACTCCACTTCACTTCACTTCACAACACTTGCACTTCACTTCTCTTTCTACTTCAGTATTGCACTACACTTCACAACACGTCACCACACTTCAATACGAATACTACTTAAAAAATAATTATATATTTAATAAAGTGATGCATTTAATAAATATTACAATACTAATGATGGTAACAGTAATTAATAATAATAATAATATAACTGTGTTAATAAACCTAACTTTCTTACTAAATGAGGGTAAAAACATATGAGGGTGCAGTGGTACACGGCTTCGAGTATACCCCTTTGCCCGCGCGCCGTCCCGCACCGCACCACGGCCACCACGAAGCTCGGCCTCCTAACACCGGGCGGCGGTAATTGTTCCGGGTGGGGCTCAACGGGGCCGTGAATCATGCGGACGCCCCCCGTAGGAGCTTCAGCGGCGGCCGAGGCAGCAGCAGCGGCGCCGGCGGGCGCGGGCTGACTGAGGTGACTACCCGACGCCGCCGGTGTGCCCCAAGGTGCGGTGTTCTCGCCGTATCACGTTCCCCGCCCTGCCTTGATGTCTTGCTCCGACAGCGATTTTCCAATCGGCTTCCGTAATCGTCTGGGCGGTTCGAGAAGCCGCGTTAAAGACGGCTCGTGTTGCCGAACAGGGTAGCAGAGAACCGCACTGCGGGGATTTATCGAGCCATTATGAGATGATGTAGATGAAATGATGAGATACGTGGAGGTGGTCTACTTGTTCTCACCTCGTGGTAATCAGTGGGTGAATTCATCCGTTTAACCCACGAGATTCGAATCCGAAACTCTTAATGCAACACGATTTCAGCAGCATGGTTTTCTGTCATTTACTAGATCGGCACGATAGAAGTCTAAGACAATAGGCAATTTTTGTACGAAAAAAAATAATATGACATTGTAAGGCATAGTACATTATAGTTTTTAATTTCCGTCCAGACAAATGACATCATTTTAAATGTTGTTTTGTTCCTTCTGTTGCTATTGTTTCAGCATTTGACATTACCTCAAGGAAGTTGTCAGGTCTCTTTCACGTGATACAAGCGTAAATTAGTCTCTCTAAACCACAAATGGGATGTTTCCACCCTTCAGGTAGATGCCGTCTCAACAAAACTGATGTCAAAAGAACGCGAGTCACAAGAAAGAAAAGCAAGGCATTAATTAGCGATTTTCTCCAAATGGGGACATCTAAACCTTCAGGGCGAGGGGACAAATCGAAGCATTGAACAGTGAAATGATCATCTTCACTTCTACACAATCGGAATGAATCACAAGTGCCTTCCCAACACGGAATGAATCCTAAGAATAATCACCGGAGTCAAGTCCGAGAATCGAAAATAAATAGGCTAATACGAATTAATTTTATCCCTGGCGAGGAGAAATTAATACTTTTCCTGCACAGATTATCAAAGATTCTAAACGGGACGATTCACCTTTATCCTCACCATTAAACCTCACCTGGAAAGAAATGTGATATAAGCCCAAGCCGAGATTCGGAATTTTAGGGCCGAGACACTATTTCATTACAACTCGTTCATCCATTCACATTGAACTAAAAAAAACAGAACGAAATTGGTGTATGGGGAAACTTTGGAGTAATCATACCAGTTAATGAAATGAAGCTGAAGAATTCTCATTACACCAGTATGGTCTCAGATTCTTGAGATTGCGTTTTGTGACGTTTTTCGTTAAGCCGTGATGGTTTGCTTCGATGGCCATTTTCCAATTGGATTTGCTTAAGGAACTGCTAGAAGCCCTGAAAGTGTCGCGGAGGCCTTGGGGTAGAGGCGGGTCAATACGGACGACTCTGTTCACTACAATTTAGTGGAGATTTTCCCTCAAAAAGCATAATTTACTCAATGCAGAATCTCGAGGCAAGTTTTCCGCAGTAGACAAGATTCGACTTTATACAATGTAACGCGTCCTAAACCAAAATAAATAAATAAAATTAAGAAGTGGAGATTGGTGTGCTTTTTAAATGACAAATTTCTCTATTTTTAGATTTTGTATTATATTTCCTCGAACTTCGATCTCAGATTCTTAAAAGTTCTCGGCTTAAAACTACGGCATTTCGGCGTACGTATATTTTTCTGGGCACTCAGTATGTAATAGCAAAATTTTTAGATTATAATTTCTGTACATTTATTGATATTTACTCGTACGCTTCGAAAGGCATCCTTATCTCATAAATTTCCTCCCATTGAATGACATGAGCATGAAAATAAATTATTCAAAGTCATGAAAATAAATGATTCAAAGTCTGAAAATCATTGAGTTTGAAACATGAAGTGCACGTTGGTGATTGATTATGTTCTCAACTGCATTGAAATATGTTAAAGATTACGTTCTCAACTGTGTTAAATATGTTGCTTCTGGCGAATCGTTATTCCCAGGATATTGTGATATATGAACTTGATTACCTTAAATATATTTATATGGTTTAGCCAACGCATTTTACTGAACGAAAAGTACATTTGCATTTTTATAACTCCATTTCGTCCTTGTTCCCGCTTCAGAGAAAAATCTTGTGATGTCCAATACTGCTTATGCTCCGAGCGATACCCCTGAGCTCCCGGATAAAAGAGGAACTATATTTCCTATGTGGCGCAGTATTTGCTCGTCCCTCCAAATTCCGAGAAAATTGAGCAGCTAGTGCCCGCAGGGCACAGGCGCGCTGGGACAAAGCCTCTGTCGGCAGTGGAACGCTGTCACATGCTTCACTTCCGAGCTCTCGCTTCGGGGGACGCACAGAACTGCGATGCGTAGTGATCAAACGCGAACTTATCTATGACGTCTACTTCCACCTTTCTGTGCTGTATTGCAGAGAGTCAATAGTAAGACTGTTTGCTTACATGAACACCACCAACATTAAGTGAACACCAATTTTCGATTGATTGATTGATACTTCCGGACGCGTCAACTGCTAAGATCATTAGTCTCGTAAGCATGTTTTTATTACGGGAGATGGCGGTGATCATTCCTAGTTGAATGGCGAGATCCGGCGCCGACCTACACAACGGCGGCTAACAGCGTTTCCCCCAATCTGTTATTTCTCATCAGCGAGGCGCCGTCATATTCGGGTCAAGCTCTAAGCTTCCGATTGGTCTCCCGGCATGTATGGTAGTGTGGTGTGTGTAATAGAGGTCTGCATACTCCGCGATTTTTACCGACCAGCGCTCGCCTGCCTCCCTTCTCTCGAGACCACGCGCTCGACTGTCCTTCGCAGCCGGTTGCGGACTCCCGGGAGCCGGCGACCGACCGAGACTCGGCCGGTCTCCACAACAGGCCGAGACTCGACAACCGGCGGACCCCGTTCACGGGAACTGCGCTACGTAACAATCGGCCTTCACGTCGGAGTAAATATCTAATGCCAAGTTTCAGGAAAAGGAAGGAGTATTGAATGGTTTTTAAAATAAATGACCAATAATTTCGTTTTTCCAAAATTTAAAATATAGACGAATTTTAATATTAATTTTCAAATAATAAATTTTAATATAAAAAAAGAATAAAAAAACAACTCCCCGGACGCACTGGAGAACCTCAAGTGAGTCTATTGCAGTTCTGCCAGTGACTTCAAAGAGAAGGCATTCAAAAGTTTTAGAGATAAATTCCGTTCTTTGTAATGACTAGGCATCGGATGCTTCGGAAATTGCCTATTTTATTCTAATGAACATAAAATCATTAATTTTCCTTCATTTTATATGGTGTAAATACAAATGCTCTGCTAAATTTAGATGCAAGTGCAATGAAATATATTAGTACCTTTCCCTTCCACTTTTGTATTTTTGTTTTCTTTTTCCAGATATTTTTGTTGTTGGTATTGTTGTAATTTTCAGGCATCTGAGACGCAGGTCTTAGTTTCTTAACCCGGCAGTAGGCGCGCGGTGTGCCTCAGTCACCCCATCATTGTTTTGAGCTCATTGTACTTTTAGTTTTATTTATAATCTTGCGAGCTTCTCAATACCTTTCGAGGAAAGCTTTGTGCACGTATCTCGACCCTTCTCTTTCAACTGCTTCCTGTCCTTTCCTGGAAATTTCGTCGCAAAGGCGATGGCGCGCTGCATGGGAGCCACCGAGTCACCTCGCACAACCTTTATTATCGCTTCCTGCGACGCTGTTCACAGTAGTTCACCCAAAGGAAGGGGGTCTCGTGGAGCTTCAATACTACTCCACAGAAGCCAATGATTCGTAATTTCAGCTTTTACGATTTTTTAATTGCAATTAATCGCTTATCTTGCATTGAAACGTAAAATAATGGAGTAATTGAAAAACATTGTACTCGTACATATAAAACTTTAAACGCATGATTTCGTGAATACATACTTTTGCCGAGTTTAAAATAATGTTAAACGTGTGTATATAATAGTAAATAATGTATTTTGAATTATTAAGTTGAACAGGCTGATGTGCCGTGACCGCTGTTCTTTGGCCGCCGACTGAGTCGACAAATACAGAGGCCATGGCGGCTTACATCAACTCTTTCACAATAAATTAGCACGCCCAATGACGACAAGACGTTCTGACGCAAGGAAAATAGTACCCACCTCATTTTTGTTTAGCATATGCTCTTTTCTTATATACTCGTGAAATTATGACCAAGTATTCATTGTATTTAATAAATATGCCTTATATTCGAGTTTGTAAGAAACTTCAATGACATTACAATTGGTACGCAACGAATTATCTTCCCTTAAGCACTATAAATATAGAAAAAAAATAATAATTTATTTTCAGAGTCTTTGTTTGCCTTAATTCTTTCAAAAAATGTATTGTTTGTCTCTATAAAATTATTTCCAGTCAATCGATAAATTGTTACTTTTCAACAAATTAATCGTTTAATTGGAATTGTATTTTCTTTTGATTACAATGAATTGAAAGTGTTGCGATCACTACATGCGGCGACTTTATATCCCGTACATGCATTGAGGGGCGAAGCTACTGTGCAGTCCGGCGCTTGGCCGAGCGCTCGAGCGCTCGGCGACTCCTGAGTCTCGGCGGGAGCCGCAAGGCGGCCGGTCGAAATGTCCGTTAAACAGCTATCTCTTCCCCCCCAAGCAAGGTCTCCACCCTTCGCCGAGCGTCGGCGCGGAGCCCGAGAGTCTCGAGCGGTTGTTTTCGCCTGATTGCAGACCTCTAATGTGTAAGTGTATGTAAAGGGTGAGGAGAGAACAAGAAGAGGAAGGAGAGAACACACGTGGTCCTTGGCACGTTTGTTAGGATACTGCACCGGCATTCGCCTAATGATGATCGGCTAAACCGCGGAAATCTACTGATCAGAGCAGCCGGCCGCTGGAATTCTCCTTCAGACCTCCAGATCCTGAATTCGACCCACCTCTGTAGCTAGTGTCCAAAAATTCGCCTCCGACGGGGCAGGAACCTTAGGTTCTCCCGAACAGAGGCCCAATTTTCAACACGATTTAGCAAGACATTCATTGTCATTATCTGTATTTTTTGTTGCTTATTACTACTTACATCTATTGTCATGTACCATAATTTAGTTTACAACTCCATGATCATTTCTGTATCTGGTACTGAAACTTCCACACGGTTACCAATAATAACGGGCCTATTTGCAGTCTTAAATTTAATCTATATTTCTTTAATCTTCTTTATTCAGTGCACTATGGGACTCTGGTCTGCTCTCCATTGGTGCCTGCTGGTGGTAGAGGGGAAGGTTCGGAGCTTACTCCCCTCTCACACTTACAGACACTTATGGCGTCCCAGTCTGAATTGCGGGAGATGGATGAGACGGTAAAGAAGTACGAAGGGCAGGTCGCGCGCGGTCCATTGCTCATTTTATAGATATGGTGGGGCTCCGGCATAGGACTGAAAGTAATATAAACCCCGGAAGCCATTCGTCAGAAGTACGGATTCGATTCCACCAAGCATCACAAACTCGGTGATGTAGAACACTTCAAACAAATTCAAAAAAGTTTACCGGCTTTGAACCCGCGAGCTCCCAATCACCAGCAGGTAGATCATAAGGTGTTCTCTTTACGTTCCCTGTTAGCGATATTAGCATTCGCATTTTAAGTAACTAAATGTAATTAGTGGAGATAGAATTGGAAACTTTGAAAAGAACTATGAAAATTGGAAATACGTTATTCTTGTTCTCAAGTTCTTCAATCTCTCATAAATTGTCCAGAGAGAAAAATGTGCAATTAAACAGCATCTGAGCTTTGGAATCCTGATATAACGAATCTTATCAGCACAATTATTCAATGCTCGCAACATTTCTTCCTGCAAGTTTTACTGAAATGTACTCGTAATATAGGTAACCAGTAATGCAATACAGGATTAAAAAATCTCATTATGGATATATATTGTGTAATTTTGAAATTTGTATTATGGAACATTTTAATAGCGGAAAATGTCATTTTACTTATTTCATTTACATATTAAATATGTGGGTACTATTTTATTTTTAAATATACATATTTCATATTGACTTCATTTCATATTCCCTTCAACTGTGAGCCTTGATTAGGGGTGTTCCAAAGGCCGATCCAATCGCATCACCGCTAACTCCCTTCCAGCGTTTCCTCCTCCATCGCGTGTTCCGCAGACACCGCTACCCTCTTCCGCCTTCGCCACCGCCCCGCAGCCGCCGCTCTTAAAGAGGACAGCGCGCGACGCAGACGCTATTGAAATGCGATGACGTTGAATCCGTGTGGAATTTTGCTTTCTTCGCCTGCTACGTTACCACAGTCGTCGCGACCAATAGTATCGGGCGTGTTATTGTGAGAGAACGATTCTTCTTCTGTTTTTTCTCCAATGTCTTCTTCTCATTGACTTCATTGTTACGTCAACGGGATTGCTTTCGTTGTCAACAACATCGACATCTTTATCGTCGTGATAATCTTTGTATTCTTCCTTTCCTACTCGTTTTTCCCTCTGCATTTCGTGTTCACTACTGTCCATTTTTATTTGCCCATTGCCACGTCTTGTTCTTCTTTTTATGCTTGTGGTTCTTCTGCGTCTTCTTCCACTTATTGTTGCTGTTCTTCTTTTACTCTTCCTTACTGTTCTTCTTCCACTTGTTCTTTCACTTCTTGTCTTCTTCCACATCTTGTTCTTCTTTCCATCCGTTCTACAAAATCGATTTGGCCGGATATCAGCGTATTCGCAGTATTTTTCGGAGATTTTCTTTTATCTGTGGGGAATAACATTTATGGGAACTAGGGATCCGTCGCTGGACCCTAAGCTTGTGTGGGGAAGGAAGGATCTCGCGGTCAGTTGTCTGTTGCAGGAACTACTCGGTCACCAACTAACACAATCAGCCGAAACCACTGTCACGTCTGACCAGAACAGACTACCTCTAGAATTCCCATCCTGTGTCGTGGTTGGACCCAACTCCTTTACCAACGTTTAAAATACGCATCCGACAGGAGGTCAAACCTGTAGGATCTCGCGGTGTACGAAACTTGAGATACGGACTTGCAACTGCATACGCGGCAGAAGCCAGTCGCGATGAATCCGGTTGCCTTTTTACATCGTCTGCTGCAGGCGTCACGACCGCACCGCTGTTTGTGCCCCGCCCTTTAAAGAACTTTTCCAGAAAGCGATATTTAAAACGATATCATTCCGCTTTGCATGCCAAAGACTATTTTTTAATGCGCATAAACAGCGCAACTTTTATACAAATAGACCCGAGAACAAACGACTCAGGCGCCATATGGGGGCGTCCCGTATTTTTAGATATAACGTACGGCACTTTGTAGTGCGTCCGTATTTCGTGCACGGCAAACGGATGGTGGGAAATAAGTTTAAAAAATAGGGAGGGCGCAGGAACCAGGGCTTCGTGGTGGATTAATAGTATTTTTGCGGGCATAAAGCTTGGTGCCGCGACGCGACCTTTGCATAACAAATATTGTGTTTCCGCAGCAAAGTCGTTTAATCCGCACTGCGCACCAGCCTGCGCCGTTTAACGGAATAACGTTGCGGCGTTGCCGCCTTTTTTCGATGCTTCTGGCGGCACGGTGTGAGAATGACTATTTATTGTTTCTGGGAGTGTCAACTGAATATGTTCTGTAAGTGTAGTGTATGTTATACCCAGGGGTGGCGATGTTCGTACTCCAATGGCATGCTCTGCGCGAACTTGCACGTCGTCAAACAAGGTTTTCCCCTCTAGGAATCTCTCTTGGTGGCACCAGTCACGATGAGCTACCGTGAGGTATTGTACTCCGTGTAAGTGGGTGTTTGTGTTTAAGGATATAGGAAGCAACATGGTTGAGGAAGGAAAGATCTTGCGCGGTCAGTGTTCCATGTCACGGTTCAACTCCGGCCTTCGCCTGATACTGATCTGAGAAACCACGGAAAACACCGATCATAGCAGCTGATTCCTCAACTTTTTGTTACACACACACTTTTATGCACTCCACAACCACACATGCTGAGAGACCGGTCGGGAGCTTAGAGCTTGTCCCGTCTGGGGCGGTGCCCCGCTGATGGGAGATATTTCGTTGAGGAATACCGGCTAGCCGACAGATAGGTCGGCTTCGGATCGTACCATCCTGCGGGGAAAGATCACAGCCACCTCCAAAGGGAAACATGTGCTGCACTTACGGGACTAACGACCTTAGACGACGCGCCCGGAATCACTAATCAATCAATCGATTTCTCGACCAGAAATCGATGTTACCACTGAACTAATGCAGGCGGTACGGGGTATGAAAGTTGTGGACTTAAGTCAATATTACCGGGAAATATTTTGAATCACCAATATCTTTGTTACTTTTCTCGTCTTACTCTGATTTTGATTTTAAATACAGAAACATTTGTTAGTAGAATTTCATTTTAAAGAAAATAGTCTGACCATATAAAAGGAAGTTTCAAATTTCAAATTTTATGCACACGAATAATTATATGCAACGAATCCTTGAAATTCAAAGAAATTTAAATTCGTATTACTCGTATTATTCTGAATTTGTAAGGATAAATATTAGTAACTACCTGTAAACGACTGTGATAATTAATCATTGTTTGATTTCCTTATGCCATTTATTTACCAGTTTTTACGATTAAATCCATGTAGTTAAATAAGCTAAATGGTTGCAGACGACTTGCTGAATTTTTTTACTAAAATAAAAATAAAATCAATCTGCAACTACAAAACAAAAAGTATTTTATCCACAAATAAAATAATGTAAAGTAATTTTGAATAGCGAATTGTTAGCGTTTGCATATTATGTCTTGTTGACAGTGGTTCCATTTGGTGTAAATTATATCATGAATACTATCCCAGAAACTATAAAATGGAATGTCTTTTAATTTACAAAAGCGAGTTCCCAGAATAGGCCACATTAGCATGAACTTTATTTACATCACATCGAACTCGTTTTCTCGCTGTTGTTATTAAGGTAACAAGTTTAACATCGTATGTGGAAAAGTTATTTTCACTCACGCTTGTCACTGAATGAAAATAGTTCGAAGTCTCTGCCGGCCGACCATTAAACTGTGTTATAAAACTTTACATGTAGGACACAGTTTCCCGAGCAATGTCGATTATAAAAATAGAACAACTACGTATACTAGCGAAAATTTCCGATTCGCAATTACTATTTCGGAAACCCGGAGCACGGGGAGGGGTGGTATTTTAAGAACAGGGACAGTGGGAGTCAGCGATGAAATGCCATGGAGCACGAGGCGCAAGGGTGTTTGATTGCTGGGGCAGGGGGTGGTGACACAGACGTCTGAAAAAGGGAGCGGGAGAGGAGATTCAGGGTATCAAGTGATGTCACTGCAGTATCTCTGACCGGGAGGTCCTAGGTTAGAGTCCCAACGGTGGCTGGGTTATAAATAGCTAAGTCGAATTCAGTCGCTCTCTTGAGAAGAATTCTAGCGGTCGCCTGCTCAGTTCGGTACTTTCCCGTAGTTTCTTCGACCAAGACCAGGCGAATGCCGGAGCAGTACTCTAACAAAACGGTTTCCGAACCGCGCGTGTGATCTTTCCTTCCTCTTCCTTGTCCTACCCTCACCCCTTACGTAGAAACACACGCATCACACTACCACACATGACGGGAGACCACTCAGGAGATACGAGCTTTTCCCGACTGTGGTGGTGATTTGCTCGTGGGAGGTACCTTACCTTGTTGGGGAAAACGCAGGTAGCCGACAGGGTGGTCGGCGCCGGATCTGACCATCCAGCGGAGGAAGATCTCCGCTACCTCCCGAGAAAAACATTCACTACAATCACGGGACCAATGCCCTTAGCCGTTGACGCATCCGGAATCACCAGTCAATCAATCAAATGTAAAAATAGAGCAATAACCCGTATTAGCAAAAATTTCCTATTCCCAATTATTTCGGGAACCGGGAACCTGGGGAGGGGTGGATTTTATGGCCAGAGACAGTGACAGTCAGCGCTAAAAATGCCACAGAGCACGGGGCGTGGGGGGTGTTTGATCGCTGGGGTGGCAACGAGGACAGAAAGGGGGGAGAATAGCGGGGGCGCACAACCGCGGATAACTAACCGCTATTTGGCACCGCTGCCGACGCCTCCGCCCGGAGTTCGTTAGCGAATCAATCGCATTAGTAGCGCGAATGACCGCAGGGTGCGCCAGGGGGGCGCCGGGGGATTGGAGCCCATCGATTCGGCGAAGGGGAGGGGGAGGGAGGAGGAGGAAGGGGGAAGGGGGAAGGGGAGACATTTGATCAAGTGACGTCTCCGCGGCCACCTACGTTGCTGAATTCCCTGCTGCCCGCCTCTGTCCGCGTTCTCTGGCGTAATTTATGGGCCTCCGTATGAAGGAATGTTGCCATGGAGCCGTATTGAGCTGATGGGTACAGTCCGTCGCAATGTCTGAAGACCCTTGCGTGAGGGACGAGGCACTGCATATTTTTGGAAGTAAAACTTTCCACAAAGTTTGTAACAATGATAGTACGGAAATGGATGTGAAATGGTATGGACTGTGTAATTATTGGGGGGTGTTCTTATTATTCTTTTGAAGATTTCTTTCTCCTGAACATCCTTTCGTGAAGGCCATTATACAACAATACGCTAATTGATGGAAGTAAAAATTGTGTGAATAGTATCTCATAATAATGAAATCGATGTGAAATGTCATGGATTATCAAGTAATGTAGGTAGTGTTTTTTTTTCTCTCAGGCGTTACAAGTTGTATTTTCTTTTCGTTCGTATTACGTGAAGTCAGATTAAGTAAAGCTCTTATTCCCTAATTATGCATTATCTTTACTATTAACATTCTTCACGATAACCGACAATTATGCAAAATTATTTTTTGCATTCAAATATTAGTGATGGGCGTGTAGATAAGTTACAATACTGACTTTGAATAGCTGTAAGAATCTTACTAGATTTTTAAGGTCTTCTAAATTTTAAAAAAATGCAGTAACACTAGGTTCACTGATATGGATTTTGGCTTTAGTAAGTTCTCTGAAATCAATTAGATGCATACCTTTTTTTATTTTGTAGTTGGTGATAAATGAAATAAATACTTTTTTATTGTCTTCAAATTCGCTATAACGGAACGGTATCATAAATTATAGTTAGAAGCTGAAAGTCAAGACATTTATTTTACCTAAAATAAGCAAGCAAAAAAAGCATTTAAAGGGAGACGGAGGTGCGCTTACTGCTATGCTAAAATTACGATTTTTGATGTACCTTTTTCCAGAAATTATTAAAGGTAGCTGCTTTGAAATTTTCACAGCATGTACATTGCGTCTCTCTTATCGCAAGACGGGGAATGCTCTTCTGGCTATGTAAGCGTACAAGTTTTCTAACAGAAGATAAGAAAAAGGTATGTGAAACGTCCGCCGGCTCGTGGAGCATTGAGAATTGTAAAATCTTTGTGCACGTCGTTTGGCAGGAGTCGTAAGCCGCTTAACAGCGCTTGTGGCGCTCCACGCGCCGGCGGAGGGCGCGGGTGCCGAAACCCGGACGCAGAGCTCCTCGTCCGGAGATTTACCTTCTCGGTCGCTGGCTAACAAGCAGGTGGTTCGGCTGGTCGGGCGCTGCCCAACGTGGGTGGTAGCCCCTTCCGCCCCGTGTCGTACCTCGTT
Source organism: Acheta domesticus (assembly GCA_031308135.1). Classification (NCBI taxonomy): domain Eukaryota; kingdom Metazoa; phylum Arthropoda; class Insecta; order Orthoptera; family Gryllidae; genus Acheta; species Acheta domesticus. The sequence goes on from JAHLJT010003656.1 coordinate 88,022,217, forward strand.
TGTAGTCCGACGGCAAGGGCACGGAATGGAATTAACGTGGCAGTCTTAAGAGTTGTTTGTGCTGGCTTGAGATAATTTTTTTTTAATATTTTGTAGAAGATTATCCTACGAATGTGGTCGTTTCATTTTTATTCCAGATCCGTTATCGTCATTAACGGGTTTGTATGTTTATCAGATGCTTCGTGATTCATAAATGAAATTGTGTATTTAATTCTTTCTTTTCTCTTGTAGAAGGTCGTCGTACGAAAAGAATAGTTAAGATAAAGGAGTTTGATTCTGAACATTGTTTCCGTAGAGTTGTACAAGTGGGTTTTGAAAATTTTATTTCAGTTAAAAGACCTTGTGATTAAATGTGCTGTATAAACATTTGTAAAAATGCATCTTGTACAAATTCAGGGATTGCGTGCAGAAATTTTAATTCATAATGTTTTTTACCTTTTTTCTTGTTGGGATTATAAAGTCGATTTTCCTCGACTTTGAATATTTGAGAATAACGGTTAGGTCTCATGAGAAAAATGTAATTGGGTTTTAAACAGAATATCTATGTTAGGAAGTAGGACTCGTAAGGAACCGACGTTATGCAGTAACAGTCATGTTAGATCTTGAAGTCATAACGTCTTACCTTAGGCCTAAGGTACGACCTTAAACTTCCATAAACGTCTGTTGGATCTCTACGGTCACCTTGCAAACGGCAAAATAGCCCCCTGAAAACAGAAAAGGTTGCATTTTGCAAAGTCTGATAAACTGATTCTCGTATGTGAGGCAGTTAAAATCCTTCTTTACCAACTCCACAACGCTGGCAAGAATTAACTGGAAATATTGGAGAGGTGACAGGAAAGGAATTTCCGAAAAAAGAAGTTGAACTTATATCTTCAGGCTAGGTTATGTCTTACGCTCATAACGAGAGCTTCTTTGTTCAACGTTTGAAATGCTTCTTTTGCCATAATGCGTAAACAATGAGCCTAAAACTCTTCTGAACTTCTTGTTCATTACAACCGTATAAAGTCACGTGATCAGTAGAGTATAAGGATGTCTCCTTACCCATGGCACTAAAACTTCCTGGTTTAAGCACGGTATAGCGTTACAGCTATCGATAGCAGTATTGATCTTGTGCGTACGCGCTGTGGAAGTTTCGCTCCAATTTTGAGCGCTATGCCGCGCTTAAACTCCCTATTTAGTGATGATCGCGAGTTAGAAATGTAGTAATAGCTTGCATAATTCCATTATGACGTAGGAAGTTATCATTGCAAATGTGACTGTCAGGATAAGGGACACGATAATTATTGCTATTTATACAACGGATGTGACGCATCCCAGGAAGTAAGAGTCGTATAGGTTTCGAATATATGCAGATGGATCACGTATGAGGAAACGATGATCGCCTCCTCTCAGTGCTTGTGAAGGCACTTCATAAACATATGTGTGATTCATTTGTCATTAGTCAACATTTGCGGGGGACATTAGATCGATGTAATTTTATCTTCGAATATATAATTGAAGTATCATTTTTCCCATTCTTCCTCCTCTTCCCCCTCGGTCTTCTCTTCCTCATCTTCTGTTCTCTTGAACTACTTTTTTGCTACTCTCGTCATCTCCTTTCTTGCTCTCCTCCTCGCTCACTCTCCTCTTTTATTCTTCCGTTTCTTCCCTGCCTGCTCTCGGCTCACCTTTTTTCCTTGTACCTTCCCTGCCTATCTCCCCTCCCCACGTCACTTTTTTTCCTTTTTCTCTCCTCTTCCGATCTCTCTCCTCTTACTCCTCGTCTGGTCTCTTGAACTACTCCTTTTTTCTGTAACGTGAATGAAATTATATTAATGTAAAGTAAATATATTAAAAGTTTTGTTAGTTTTAGGTTTTTTGTAATTAATGTGTTTTGTAATTTTTCTGTTTTTGAATAACTTTATTGATTTGACTATTTAAGGTTAAAGCCAATAGAATAAATATTCAATATTCAATTCAATACTCCTTTTTCCTGCTCTCGTCATCCCCTTGTCTCTCTTTTCCTCCTTCATTCTCCTCTTCTGCTCTTTCCCTGACTTGCTCTCGTTTCGACATCTTTTCCCTGTCCGATTTCCCTCCCTTCCTCGCCTCTACCTCTTCTGAATTTCCATTTTTTTTCCACCTCTTCCCATCCTCTGCCGCGTCCTCTCTTTTTCGCGCATCGTACATTCTTCGTGCAGAAACCGAGCGTGCCGTGTCGCTCGAACCCGCTCGTCTGTGACGTCGCTGAACTCGCTGTGAACCAGCACGTCGTGGGCATTCCTGTAGAAATCGCTTTGTTCTTCTTTCGATCGCGCCAGTAAGATTGTGGTCTCTTGTACTTATGTTCTGAATAGTAGCCTAGTTCATCGGAGTCTTCCTGTTGATTCCGTATCTTTTGACGCCTGTCTTCTCCGATCTTCGAATCGTAATGTATGGCTTCTTCAATCTGTGTTGTTATACGTTGCTACTAGTTGAATAGAAAGTACTAGTTGCCTGTTCTGTAGCAAAACTGCTGCTGAACAAAGATTGTTCTCCAGAACGTAGAACTCGCACTCCTTAAGAAGACTAATACAAAACTCTTGTATAATACGGCAATAAATTTAATTTTTTTAACAAAAACTACAACACAGTATCGAATTGTATTCTATACACAGGGGTGTCCAATTTCCCACAACTAAAACTCTTAATATGGTTGCGGGCCGTATTTGCTCTATTCGGGCGATCCAGACCTGACTTCCCCTTAGTGTTGATCTCGACACTTAGCCCGGCTGCTCTGAAACGGGAAGGGGGTGAACGAGACCATGCGTACGTCCTATAACGCAGTGATCCAAATTGGGATTAGTTTTAATTTCTGAATTTATTAGAAAAAATCCTTAAATCTTAGGTTAACCTATTTTTACATTAAAGAGGGTGTTGACCCCCAGAAAGGCACGTGCGCTAAGAACACAAAGTTCTCGCCCGACATGTTAGCATGGGACTTTCAAACCTTTGGCGGGCGATCAGTTGGACAACCCTGACTATACAGTACGACAGTTCTTTACATATCAAGAATGTAATAGAGGTTTCTGCTCCATAACGCAAACACGTGTATAGCAAATGTTTAATGGTGGGCAGCCTCTTCCTTGGAGTCTTTCTGTTCCGGAGGTCTCGGGTGTCTCGAAGACACCCGAGAAATCATCCTAGAAGTCATCACAGTAAGATTACGAACTTTACTCAAAACCCGTACGGAATTTTAAATGTTGTACAGAGTACAATTTATTCATATTGTTAATGAGCTCAATATGAAGTTGTAAAAATATCAGAATAAATGTTAAATACTCATTGTTGAAAGAAAGCTGGTAATTTGTAGTAGTTGCCATTTTAATAAGACGTTAAAACCAGCAGAACTTTCTGAAGTCGCAATTCTGTACAGAGTTGCACGTCCACATATAATACGTTACCTTTTGACGTTTTTATATGTCGATTCTCACGAACAAGATCAAAATTACAATAGTTATGGTTGAATATTTAAAGAGCTAATGAGCATAGCAGTGCAAAGTCAAAATAAAAACAAATTAATCATAACAGTGATAAATGCAATATTAGTCGGGCAACGAAGATAAGTAGTTCTTAAATACGAATACAAATTTTATTTATATTTTACAAATTAAATATAAAAATAAATAGGAATATCTCAAGTTTTTAAAAATTTATGAGCTACTTAATAATTATGGGTTAGATTTTAATTTTATATTTTTAATGAACATTATTGATATTTTTGTATGAGGGATATTCTCTAATTGAAATAACTAATTAACTTCATTTTTGTGCAGATGTCTCTTGGAATTTAAGTTTATGTAATTAATATCAATTATTTATTAAATAATAAAATTAGTTAATAAATATTGATATACACGATTCATATTATATGAGGAGAGACCCCTTTATTTGTGAGTGACTGTGTGTGAATTTAAATGTGACGTCATGTAAATTTATTTAATAAACAATTTCTCTTGACAAGAGGGAGAGAATTTCTGTGAGGCTGTGACTAGCTACCATTTCATTATTATTTACTCCTTATATCGCTATCCTTAGCTTTTCCATGTTCAAGTTTTCTTCATTTTCTACCAGCACTCTCCTCATGCACTATGAATTATCTACATACAATTCAGTTATTTGAGAAATAAACTTAAATTTCAAGACTCACAAAAATTATGAAGTTATATTTAAATTGGGTAGACATCCCTCATACAACAATATCAATAATGGAAGTATTTTGGCAGTGCTGTGGCTCTTTGGCAGACGCTGCCTCAGAGAAATGCTCCCCGCCATACTAACTAAAGTTAATTAGCAAGAGGCAGCCACCCGAATAATTAAGGGGCGCTCTTCAAACAATAAGAAACATGCACCTAAAATTTAATATATTTAATAAATAAACTTAAAGTTAAAGAGGCATCTACCACAATATTGAAGTTATACAATAAACCCTCATTAACACGCATTCCAAGAGACCAAAATAATCGGAGTTAATGTTATAAAAATTCGTGTTAACGGAGTATTATAAATTTCCGCATTACCATAATCTCTTATCGGGACTAAAGTTTTGTTCGTGTTACGGCGAAATTCATGTTAAACCTTTCGACTTCGGAGGTATTTTGCACACGTCGAATACCAAGGGGGGAAACGAAGTTACCCCAGGGAAAAGTCAATATAGTTTTAATATTTTTACCGGAAATGTAGTATTGTTTTGGTTGCGCAGATTAAACATTATTTTGATATGTTAGTAAAATATTTAGCGATTTTAACAACATTTTACATGCCGGACCTCGTCCACAACGAAGAGGTCTCGAATTCTAAATCTCCAATGTCCTTTTAAAACACATTGTTCTATCAGTATTGTCTCTCACTTGATACTCTTCTGAACTGATGTATACGTCATAATTCACATTTTCCTCGTTTTCAGCACAAATAATATTGTCAACTTTATCTATAACCTATACTACATCATGTTCACCACACTCACAAAACAATCTATTCACTTCACGATCTTCACACGTATCGTCTTTATGTTAAACACTTAATAATTTTCAAAACCTTCAATACTGTAATTCTTCGACATGTTCACATATTAACGTACAAATACTTCCATAACACTTTGTAGGAATGTCCACAACACCATCTCCCATCTCCCGCTGATAACATAACCTGAAACCACGTTATTAAATCCTGAACGTTCAATACCAACGGGGGTAAGGTAGTAACCCGAGCTATAAATTTAAGCCGTGAAATGACTACAAGCCCCCCAAAAAGGTTTTTTCCAACTTATTTCAGATAAATATACAAAAAATAACTACACAAGATATCAGAAATATGAGAAAATTATAAGATGATAAAAAAAATAATAAAATATGCGTTTGGGTAACTCAGTTACCCCCCTCGGTAGCAGAACGGTAATGTGAGTTCGTGCTAACGAGCGTTTACTGTATTTAAATTGGAACATCCCTCATAAGTAGAGACCGGAAAAATATGTAGTATAAAACGTCAAAATATGCACATAAATATGTAATGAAAATAGTAAGAATATGTAAAAATATGTAAAATCGGATATAATATGTAATATTAAAATTCTCTAATTAAAAAACCATTTACATAGCAAGAAATTACATTAAGAAAATGTGCTCACTTTACGTCATACAACTTTCTCGTCAGTAGTAAAAGCTTAATCTATTTTAATCCAGGACTGTAGTTTAGTAGCCAGACTAATCGCAATAAAAGCCATCGCACAAATTGGCGAGATCTACGACCAGCAAACATACACTGTACCATCTTCATCATCGAAGTGTTACACGTCAGTCATTGCAAATTTTTCTCAGAAATTAAGGTTACAGATCCCAAAACGCGGTGTCAATGATGCTTTGGACATCTAGATTTCCCCAGTAATGTGGGGAAAATGCTGATTTTTTTAAATACATCTTTTCATTAAAAAAATATGGAATTAAATAGAAGAAAATTGATAAAATAAGAAAATATTCTGTGAAAACAGCAAAATATGTAATACAGTACTAAATATGTAAAAATATGTAACCAAAAAAAATCGATATTGTGTTAGGAGGACTATGATTCGCCAAGATTATAATTTTGAAAACGGTAGGTAGAAAGACAAAAAATATGTAATTACATAAAAATTCGGTCTCTACTCATAAGCTAATATCAATAGTGGCGTATTGTGGCGGAGTAGTGTCTGGTGGCAGCAGCAGGGGCGGCGGCATGGCAAGTGCGGGGCGCAGCCGGGCCCCCAACGTGGCCGCGCAGGAGACGGAGTGCGCCCGCCGACGTGCGGACAGCGCTCCTGCATTAGGCGCCTGGCGGGCGGCCAGAGCGCGCGCGCGCCGCCCGGCGAAACGACCCGACCCGACCAGACGCGACGCGACGCCGCGCCGCGCCGTGCCCCGCTGTCCCTTCCTCCCAAGACCCCTTCCCGCCCTCACTTGCCCAACCCCTCCACGTCTCGCCCCACTCGCGTCGTCGTTACCTGTCCGGTTCATCTCACTCCACCCGTCTCGGATTTTGATAATCTCACTCATTTTACTCATCTCATCACGTTTAGCTCACTCCTTGCCCAATTTCTCGACATTTTGCCCAATTCCTCGATATTTTGCCCTATTCCTCGACATTTTTTCCCAATCCCTCGACATTTTACCCAATCCCTCGATGCTTTGCCCAATCCTTCGCCATTTTCGCCTAATCTCTCCTCATTTTTGTCCAATCTCTCCAAATTTTGCCTTATCTCTCCACATTTTGTTTAATCACTTTTAATTTTGCTCCATTTCACCACACATTTTGCCGTTGTTTCCCCGCAAATATTGTCTGTCTCTCCATACATCTTCGCTTTTTATCCATACATTTTGTCCCCCGTCTCTCCATACATTTTGCCGCAGCTCGCCGCATTTGCGCTGTATCTCCCATATCGTACTTCTCGTCGTACTTCACCCTGCCATACACGAACTCCTTCTCTCATACTCCGCATGAGACCCCCAAGCCCCTATACGTCTTACCTTAAATTGTCCATCTCAGATCTCCACCCAAAATAGACCCACTCCGTCGCCAACTCATTACGTGAACCCCAAAATCTACCTTTCCACACTGACACTCCTTGCCGTTCAACAGTCACTGGCGAACTCGACAACTCCACAATAACGACCATCACCACCACCTCCACAACCACCATACCATCACCACCACCTTCACAACCACCATATCATCACCACCACTACACCACAATCACTACCACTGTGCCATTACCACCACAACCATCACTACCACCGACGTCACCTCCCTCGCGACCATCATCACAACCTGCACAACCTCCAGCTTCAACACATTTGTGTTATTATATTGTCAGCTACCTTTCTTCAAACATTTTCAACCCTATCGAAGCAGTATTCATCGTGTATTTTGATCGTATTTGATCAATACTCCCCTAACATCATCTCCTCTTCTACCATTCCTAGAACAATTCCCTCCTCCGTCGCCGCCACCGTCTCCTTGACTGTACTCGACCGGCCGCGACGAGGCTATACATTGGGGATACGATTAGTATGTAATGGTGGCCTGTGCTCACTTTATTCCGGCTGAGCCCGTAAATCATCATCATCTCCACCACAACGGCCTTCGTCTCCGTCTTTATGGCCGCCATTACCATCTATATCGTCTGCGTCTCTATTAGTGATGTTCCTAGGGCGTAGAGTACGCGATGCTATGAGTAAGTGGCGGTTTGCGAGATATCAGCTTGCAATCGACATTAATGGAGGGCGGACATTGGACTCCTCGAGAGTAGTTTCGTACAGTTTTCGTATAAATTCTTATTACTTTTACATTACAACTGTTCTTTTAGTTGAAGCTGTATTACTCACTGACTATAATGATTCAGATTTGTGGTGTCAATATTGTACTTATGATTCCAAATTCGATAGACAACTTGCAACAATATTTTTCAAAACTAAAATATAACAAATATAAATTTGATAGGTAAAGTCTTAATTAATTCAAATTCTAACCGCAACATGATTGTAGCGGGACAATTCGAGTTTTCAAATCAAATGTATGTTCATTCTTTATCATTTAATTGCAAAATCTGAATATTCGACATATGGTTTCACTGCACTTTATACACTGTACATGTTATCTTATTAACAAAATGTGAAACCTTAGCAATATTTGTTGAAAGGAAGTAGAACTTTTTTGTACCTGAAAATTGTGTTCGGAGAATGGATTCAAAGTTGGAAGTAGGTGTGAATTAAAATCTTACGAATTTTCTAAAACAAATTAACCGATTTTGTCGTCGAACTTATCTTAGCACTTATCACGTGTGAGTAATCAAAACAGATCTTTGCACTTTCTAACAATCATTCCCAACATAACAATATCTTGAATTGTAGATTCAGAACAGATGATAATTAGATGCTTGAAATCGGCAGTTGCGATATGTATCATGTAACAATTACTGTTGTATTTATTTCTTCAGGTTTAGGCACTATGGTAAATAGTTTGAGTACACGTACGGAGAGAATTCTTGTAGCGGTCGTCGGTGGTAGAAACGTCGAAGCTTGTAGTTATTATTCCTATTAATTCGTTATCAATTTGACGAGGGAGCCTAATAATTTGCAATTAATTTATTAATTACAGTACAGTTAATTCTGAGGAAAAATTTCTATTCAAATTGGAAGATCACAGGAATGCCATAGCACTGAGAGACAAAAGTAGTGATACCATTCCTTTATTGACTATGAATTTTTTTCCCTTTACGGATAAAATTTTCTGATTTTTATATCCTAATACGAATACATCTTTAGACCTTAAAGATTGAAAATGTCGAAACAGAGAGGTTCCTATTCGGGCCTACAAAAGTAGAACTACTTGCGATACATTCTAATTAATGAGTAGGTGAATAGAAGTAATTAAGATTCATTTCTCCAAATTAAGGGGTGATATTCAAGTTGTCTCCTGGTATTGCTCGCCTGAAGAGATCAGCCAACAATTTCCTTGCACATCTCGCGGGAGGTCACGGACTCTGCGGCTCCTTCGTTAAGAGGCATCTCCAAGTGAGGACGCGCGGGCCCTCGCGACCGCCTGCGTCCTCAATAGCACGCTTCGCTGGCGCCACATCACTCGCCGCTCCCGCCTCCGCAGTGGGAACGTATCTCGCTCGCGACTCTACCACCGGGATACGACCGGAAGATCCAATTTACACGCTTCCTTTTGACGTATACGTCAAAAGGAATCGTATACTGCTCCCGAATTCCTTTGGTATTCATCAGAGATACTACGGGATATTACTAATGAGAGCAGCTTGTCCCTCCAGGAAGTGATTGAATTCGATCCAACTATCTAGCTAGTGTCGAAAACCCGCCAACGACAGTACCCTATAGGGTTTCAGTATTCGTATTCAGTATAGCAGTATTCGTATACGATTTCCAGAGTTTTTAGCAAAAGCGCGCATGCGCACCGCGACTTCTGGGATGGCAGAACCGCTTTGCGCATGCGCGCGTAAGATACAACTCTCGAAATCGTACGTCAAAAGGAAGCGTACAAATCTAAGGTTCAACGGAGTTGGAGGCAATGACGGACCACTCAGTGAGCCTCCATCCGTATCCTCCATTGCTGCCACCTCTACCTCATTCTGCGGTGGCTAAGTGTCAACATCAGTTACCTCTGCAGCATCGTTGACCTGGAGGACCTATAGGGTTTGAATACCCCTTGAAACCCTATAGGGTACTGTCGTTGGCGGGTTTTCGACCCTTCTAGATAGTTGGATCGAATTCAGTCACTTCCTGGAGGGACAAGCTGCTCTCATTACTAATATCCCGTAGTATCTATGATGAATACCAAAGGAATTCGGGAGTAGTACCCTCACAAACGAGCCACGAACCGCGCGTTCTTTCCTTCACCTTCCTTGTTCTGTCCTCTCCCCTTACACGCACACATACATCAACTACACTACCACACATTTTTAAATATTAGTCGAGAGTTAATAGTTTATTCCGGCTGGAAAGGCGCTCCGCTAGGGAGAGGGGTAGAACCCAGCAAGCCGACGGGGTACAGGTCGGCGCCGAACCTCAAGTGTCAGCAATGAGGGAACAACGTCCCATCCTGGGCTATAACGTGTACCACACATGCGGCACCAGCGACCACGATAGTTAACGCGCCCAGAGACGCTAAATACTCATTCCAATTCCATCGGCTGACAGACAGGAGGCGCAGGGCATCAACTGATATCGATGAGGGGACCTCTAACCGAGAGGTCCTAGGTTTCGAGTCCCAACGGACGCAGCTTATTTGACACTAATTAGATGTTGCTAGTCGAAATCAGCCACTGTCTGGAGGGGAATTCTGGTACCCGATTGCTCTGATCGGTAGTTCTTCGTTGTTTCTCAGATCAACACCAGGCGAATGCCGGAGCACTACCTTAACAAACGGGCTGTGGGCCGCGCGCAATCTTTCCTTCCTCTTCCTCGTCCTATCGCCACCCCTTACACCCACATTCACATGCAATACACTATCACACATGCGGGAGACCTAGAAGGGAGGTTAGAGCGTGTCCCGGCTGTGGCGAAGGCCTGCTAGTGGGAAATACCTGGTTGAGGAAAATCCCTCAGCCCGACGTGTAGGTTGGCGCAATATCTCGCCGTCCAGGAGGGATCACCACTACCACCACCTCTGGAGATTAAAACATGCGTTACATTTACAGGACTGATGACGTTTCTAGTTCACGGGCAGAAAACACCAATCAGACAATTAATCAATCAATGACCTGTCTTAGTTCTTGGGTCGGGATCTCGAAGCGCGGATGGTTTCCCGAATAATTCTTATTGGTGTCCACAGAAGAGAGGAAGAGCGAGTGGTGGAGAGAACTTCTCGAAGATAACATTGAGCCATCCCTGTTCTCTGTGATGTTTGGAATTCACGCAGTCCCTGATCATTGTTACGTGTTAGTTTCGAGATTTCCTTACGTAAAGACGGATGAAGAGTCACTTTCACTTACGTATTTGAGGTATGTCTCAATCACATGTCTCTTTTGCTCTTTGGTCATTCTCGAATTGTTTTTTCTTGTCGACTTTCTTAGCTACAGACTGATTTGTCCTCCACATTTCTTTTCTATTCCATTCTATTCTCTCTCCCTCTCTCTTCTCCCTCTCCCGCTCCCCTCTCCCTCTCCTGTCTCCCCCTCTCCCTCTCTCCCCCTCTCCCTCTCCCCCTCTCCCTCTCTCCCCCTCTCCCTCTCGCTCTCTCCATCTCTCCCTATCCTTCGGCTTGACTGCTTTACTCCGTCAGCCTATTTACCCGCAACTGAGTTGCTTCTTCAGATCACGTGCCAGCTAGCCTTCTGAAATTTCCATTTTACTACTGCACGGAAGATTCTCTGGCCTCCTTCAGATTGTAACCGATTCTTGAAGATTTTCGTAGGATTTTCATGGAAAATTTCCTTCATTGGGACACTTCTCACATGATTTCCTTACGTTGTATTTGTTATATGTTCTATGACCTCTCTTTCTCATGTGTATGTAGTACCACATTTTTAATGTTTGAATTTCTTTCTCGCCTTTCTTAATTTTTACTTAACAGTATTTTCTTGATTCTGACCTTTTCTATCTCTGACTAGGACTCTCTGTTTCTATCTACTTTTCTCATGAGCGCGGACACACACACACACACACACACACACACACACACACTGCTTGCCTTTCTTCCTGCTATTTTCCTGCTCGCTTTTCTAAACATCTACTGTTTGTTTATTTTACTCTCTCCCCTTCTCTCTCATCTCTCCTCTCCTCTCTCTCTCTTTCTCCTCATTCCAAGCAATAGAATTCTCACGTGACGCATTTAACTCTTCTACGACAATCAGCCTTTCTCTCCTTCATTTTCCAACTCAAACCTTTCGTATCTGTTATCTACATCCTCTGTCACGCCATCGTTGACCTTTCCCACGTTGTCGCTTACTCCATTCCAATCTCCTCGCCACTTACCTTCGCCGCCGGTGTCCAGATCTCCCCTCGCCCGCCGAGGCACAGCTACCTCGCCGCCCACGCACCTTCCTTCAGCCCGCAGCGCCCACCGCGCCGGTGCCACCGTCGCAGCCTCCGCCGCCGCTCGCGGGCGGGCGGCGTCAGCGGTGCGTGGGAGTATTTCCCGAGGCGGACTAACAAGCTCTCGGTCAATACGGCCGCCGACGAACAATATTGACGCTTCCGGTAGGCCGCAAACAGACGACTGTCGGGAGTCCGCCCAGACCCCCCCCTCGGCTTCCACCGCTCCGCCCGCCCTCTCCAGCCCAGCCCCGCCCATCCAGCCAGCCCGCTCACACAACCCCGCTCAACACAGCCCGCCCATACCAGCCCAGCTCTATCCAGCCCCGTCGTAACCATCATCGTCCCTACCAGATATCCCCCCCCCAGCCCAGCTCAACCCATTACCTGCCTCTGGGCCCAGCTCCCCACCCTGCCCATTCCTCCATACCTTCCCTCCCCTTCCTGTCCGGCTCGTCTCACCTGTCAGCCCTACCCCTCTCTGTCCCACTCAACCCGCCTCCCTCCCCGACCCCCCAGCCTAGCTCTATCCAACCCTGCCTTACCCATCTTCACTCCACCCAGCCCCGCCCAACCCAGCCCCACTTTATCCCTCGGCGTGGTCCCCACTCCTCCCTCACCTGACTCGTCCCCCTTGCCAGCTCCGTCCCTTCTTGTCCCGCCCTATCCAGCACAGTCCAGCTCTATCCTGACCCGACCAACCCACCTCCCTCCTTTGCCAACTCCCTCTGACATCCCCCTGCATCCCTCCATCCCATACGACCGCTCGCATGCCTGCTTTTCGCGGCTCCTGCCTTCGCTATCCCAGTCCACCCATCTCCTTCCGCTCCACCTGCCCCGCCCGCGCCACCTGCCCCCGCCCGCGGGCCAGACGGAATTTCGAGAGGCTCTGCGCTGCCCGGGCGCTCTCCGTTTCGCCGCCGCCGCCGTTCGTTCTGCTCGCGAAGGATGCTGGCCCTCCCGTTTGCGAGTCAATTGGCTCCAGAATGCTCTCTTAAAAATGAGAGCTCACTGGGGGCTTGTATTCGGCAGAGCGAAAGGAAGAACTAGAATTTCAGGGCTTTTGTCTGGTGAGCATGCTTGTTCCCAAGGTACGTGAAGCGAACTTGGGAATCGTTTCGTTATTGCGTACAAAATCGATGAGAGAACAATGAGAGATTTCGCAGTTTGTTTGAATTGTGTGTTTAAACATTAAAATGATCTGGTCTTCGGCTGGCGGTGTGTGTATTAATAAGGAAAAGGTGAAGGTTGCATTATAGGAAGTTCTTTTGTTTATAATAGAATGTTATTAATAAGTCACCGTAACGTACTTAAAAATTATTCAAACGTGTATATTGTAATAGAAGAAAATATAAAGGAATCATAATCTTACTGAGTGAAACAATCTTGCCTTTCATGAGCGGGTGCTCAATAAAAAATATTAGTAAACTCTGAATAAGTTTTCAATTAATAAGTAGTAGGAATTGTTTTATTCTTTTTGCGTGAAAAGCCAATTATTAATCTTCATGTAGTTAATTCCTAATAAAGAATCGTTTTACAATGGTCGTTTAGTAAGCATGTCCTGTGTTTGAATGAGCTTTTTGTTTATAAAACCTTGACTAATGAAAGAGATTGACAGTGATGGGGAACGTCTGTCATTTAAATAGATTCTGAACCAAAAATCTCATCATGATTTTTAAACATTGCTAATGCGCTTTAGGACGGTTTTATTCTTTGATCCCGATCCAACGAGGGAAGTGATTAACATTTATAGCCATTTTCTTTCAGTGTTGATTTTGGCAATCAGACTGCTTCTTTACATGCAAATTAATTTTTTATCAACAGTCAACACCAGTTTTCTGCGACTATGTCGTTTGTCTAACATTCTCTTAACTTCCCCGTTTATGTAATATATTATCAAATTGAAATCTCGTCCGAATCTTTTGATGTTGCGCTCCAAAACGAATGGAATTCCCTGAGATGAATTTCCGTCTTGAATTTCTGTCGGCATGTAGCATTTATGGGGTTGAATGGTACTTGTATCACATGACATAGATTGATTACGAGACGCATCTCACCTGACATATCATGGCATATCATCACATGGCATATCACATGACATAGACATGATTACGAGTTGCCTTGAAGATTTTATATTCTTTTCTGTGCTTTTAAAGCAATATTTCTAAAAATAGTTTTTATATCTAACCTAATTAGTCAAGGTAACAGTTTTTATAACTCCTATAAATCGATTCATTATTGCTAAATGAAAGTATTTTCAGAAAACATTAAGACATTTCAAGAAATTTTAAGGTATCTTTTTGCGAGGCAAAAAATGAAACGATCAAATAGATACATGCAGAAAGATTCAGATTGAATACCACGAATGTACTACCGTACGACGGCCCGTATGAAATAAAAATATTTTGCTAACATTAGCAAGAAACACCTTGTCTGCTAGATGTACCGCTGATTCTTAATACTTTTCCTTTTTCGCCTTAAATGGTAAAAAGAGAAAGTATAGCAATCGTGTACCGGAAATCAGTAATTTTTCGATCAGAAAAATACTCTTATTGCTGGAACCATTTTCTCAAAAAACAGCTTTAATTTTTTCTTTACGTTTTTCTACGGATGTGGCAAAGGACGCTTAAAAATGGCACATGTTTCATTTCCGATACACTCACAATTTTCGAAATTGCAAAAGTTACATGCGGGAAAGTATATGCCACCAATTTGTTACGTAACAATCCCGTATCATTTGCTTATATACTACGCTTTTCTTAACTTTGCCCCTGACATGAATCAGCTGTTTGGCTGCCATCCAATCGGAAGCTTATATCTCGCTATAATGACGTCAATACGGTGGCGTTCAAGCTCCCGATTGGATGAAATCGTCAACAGCTCATTCCTGTCAGGAGCAAGGGTAAGAAAATCACAGTATAATTTAAATATTATATATTCAGCAGGTGCATTTCGTGCATGCTAACACATATTGACGCTGGCCATGGAAAAACAACAAAATTTGTACAATTATGCCTTACCTTCCGTGGCGAGTCTCAGGCCATCAATCCTGCTATTCCTCCTGGCCACGCAAATTACGCAAAGCTCCTTTTACCGTCTAGCAGAGAAAGGAGGTATGAACAGGGCGATGCAATAGGCACTTCGAACAATTTTGCTTAGAGGCTTTGCTTGAGGATCTACTGCATGGAATGCAGTAAATCTACAACATGAGGCAGCTAGCTATACGTTCCCTTCGAAGGAAGGCGTAGGAAGGATTTTTTCGCCCTTAAAAATCCCTTCAATAGGATTTGAACCCACGAACTTGGGTATAACAGTTCTGTAAGCAAACCATTACACCACCGAAGCCCGAAAAAGCCACGAAGAAATACAGAGCCCTCTTCGAAAGCGAATCTCCCATTTCCTCCGCTGGGCGTCCTTGGCGGCCAGCTGCTCCTCTGGCCTTCCTCTCGCGCGAGCCAGTGCCGTTGGCGAACAGTGGAGCCTTTCCACGAGAATGAACGCGGCAGCCTGTCTGCAGACGCGGACACCGACCAGGCGCCGGCGGCGGCACATAAGGCGGCGACGGCGGCGACATTTTTAAGGCGTCGACGCAAATGGAGGCGCCTTATACGTGCGGCGGGCGGCGTGGCGTCGCTTCCCTGGCTGTGCGGTGCCCAACTGAGCAGACAGTCCGAGACATGACACTGCCACTACTCTGCCACTGCTGCCAGTTAAGGCGGGCCGCCAAAAAAGCAACACCAACTCCAGACTGCCGTAGATTCAATAACCCACCAGTGTTTCGTAGCTTAGTTATGTTAAGCATAATTTTAATAATAATATAATAATAATAAATTGTATTAATTTTCACATAAATTAACATCTGTAGCAGGTGCACCTGAAATGCTAGTCATCGAATGCAGCTGATCTGTTTTGAAGCGAAACACCTATTAATGTCTCTTTTTAGAGGGTCAGTTTTGGTCAAAAGTATGTTGTTAACTTATAATGAAAACAAATCTGAGATGTGATACACTGACAACACAAGCATACGTGAGGAACAGGTTTTTAGTAACATAACATTCATACAGAATATTACACTATCCTGCCATTACAAAAAAATAGCGCAAAGTATGTTATGATTATACAAAGAAAGAGATCAACAAAGGATGAAAACCTTTATTTTAATTAAATGCTGTAAATATGAAATTTAAATGATTTCATGTCTTTAAGTCCTCCGGTTTATTTTCTGCGGTCCGCGAGTGTCAAAGGATGTTTGAATAGACTTCGGAAACTATAATCATTTTTCTGACATATTTCTTCAGTGAACGCTCTGGAACAACTGACATTGTACATTGAACATCTGAATTGTAATAGGAAACGCTGATTAAAGGGGCCGCTCTATAAGGTGTCAATTGATGAGGGACCTTTGGTTCCAGAAGCTCTTTGAAAACAAGAAGCCTTATGATTCGGGTATGTTATAAATTGTGTCAGACAAGAAGAACAATATCCAACATACAGATGATATCTCCGGAGGGAGGATGCTTGTGTGACATGCGAGTAATAGTAATGTATACGAGTTTTTTGTAGCGTATTGATAAGTGTAGTTATTTAGCGTTTGTGTCTCTGCAGTGGCCGAACACGGCATATATCAAACAGCAGAAGATTACTGAGGAGCGCCATTTCTTGCCGGGAAAGAATGAGAACATTTTTTTTCCGTATAGAAATGCTGAAAAAATCCCATTGAGCTGTTCAACTATTGTTACAAAATATTTTTAAAAGCGAATATCCGGGTTAGATGTAGCATTTGCTGCATATTTCCTTTAACTATATACCTCGCCAACCGAACCACTAGGTCGGCGCCGATTCTCGCCATCCAGCGTGAGATCACAGCCACCGTCAACGACAAAAACATGCACTACGCATACGGGACTACTGACTAGCAGTTCACGCTCCCGGAATCACTAATCAATCAATTCTTTTTATTAAGGTGGGATTGGAGAAATCAAGTATCGTTGCTGCCAAAAATTGTCTTT